>OX459035.1:10309729-10641636 GCA_949775005.1 Orthosia gothica | reverse complement strand
TAATAAAACGTTGTCATGTTCACACTTCAATAAAATATGGATTTTGCGGGAACATTAAAATTTGCTAGTAGTAAGAAATATTAATAATTTAATGTGTTAAAAAGGATTTACAAAATACTTACTTACATGTTGGTATTGGAGAAGGAAAGAGGAAACCTTTACCTTGAATTGAACATCATTTAGCTATTCCATTGCCGAGGAAATGCCTCCCATTCTTTCCATGGTGCTTGGTTTTGCATGACTACTTTGCAATTAGAAGAATAGAGTATTTTTCTCTAAATATCAGCCTTTTGATTTCTTTACTACATGATGAGATTAAATAGCCTACTACCATTGAAATTTGGAATGAATTACATATATTTATAATCCATTCCAATATTGCTGTTCCATAGCTTACTCAAGCTTCACTAAAATAAAATGGCAAGCAAAAATCAAAATTTTATCGAGACTAAATAATTTATTAACAGCAAACACTTCGGTTGGTAACAGTTCCCGAAACAGTGTAGATCTAAATAAGATTACTTAGGAAAGAGAACCTTAGGCGAAGCGTTGGTCACACCCCTTTTGCTCTAACGTTGGATGGAACCAGAAAAACAATAAAAAAATTGGATCTAGTTTGTGCCTTTGGTTGTTTTAAAAACGTTTTGAGCAATCTTTATTCATAACTGTATTTTGGAATAAAACTCTTTTTTTTGTTAGTTATATACTATTCGAATTCCTGTATTCGACTGCGCATGAACATTTCCATAATAAAAAAAAACACCAACATTTTCAAAAAAAAGTTACGAAAAGCAACTTCATAACATGTTTATCGATAAACCCGTTTAATAATTTTATTTAATAAGTTAATAGAATGCAGTAAAAGTAATTAAAAGTTAATAATTTGATTCCCATAAGAGTATAATATTCTTTTAATAAAAAGCGCGGTAACGTCCACCGAGAAAGACTGAAGACTTTTTTCTTGTTTTACTCAAAAAAGGTCAGCGCGATTTTATTTCTCGTCGTAGGTGGGACAGACGAGTGTCTTTTCTATTTATGAAAAAAGACCCAAGGTTATTTGTAAACTCTGAAAAAACTGTAAATTAGTAAATAAAATACTTTCAAACTTCTAATGGAAAACATAATAATATACAACCTCCTGTTTTAAAAAGTCGGTTAGTACTTATTAACTGACGTTTAATTATTGCGTTTTTTTTAAACTAATTGAAACATAAAACAATAATGTTTAATAATCGCAATATCCAATTACTTAGCGCTAATCTTTCAAGTATTTTTTTGCAACAATACTAAGAATTTATTGATTGTTTTTTTCTAAAGGCACAAGGTATTATAATGAAGTGGTATTATCAGTACATTTTTCTAAATTGTTTCCTTATTTAAGTACACTTCAACACAAAATTAACAAAACGTTTAAATCGCTATCACCCGCTCGTCTGTCCATACAATATTTTTTTCTATTTTTCTTTTTTCTTTCGTATCTGGCAAAGGTTTTATTGTTTTTTAGCTGGTACATTTTACGTTCAGTTTTTCGGTAGGCGGGCTATGGGCGGAGTACTGGCAGTATGGTGTGTGTGTGGCTCTGCTTTCATTTTTTAATATTTATTTATTAGATTTATTTTATTTGTGACATATTTTTTGTGTAATTATTAAGAAGATAGATTTAATATTTTTAAGTTGGTTTAGTGTTTAATACCATCAAATATATTGTTTAATTTCTGGGTGAATAAAAGCTATTACAAACAAATTACTTTTTTTTGAAAATATAAAAAAATACAGTTTAAAATAAAATTTGCCTAACAGCAAGCACTTTCTCAGTCGAGCAAAGTAGCGTGACATAACAAAAACATAAAAAAAAGCATCGACTTGGTTTTTTCCCATCACTACTTATCGACACGACATCAGCACATCACTACTGCTTGAGGGTGTGTCGCGGCCCGAGGCATCGCATTGTTTCGTCTGTATGTATGACGGACGCCGACATACATACAAACCTATACATACATTTTGTATGGAACCATGGGAAGTGCTCGTTGGGAGTATTTTGATGAATGTAATGTGAAATTGTGGACTGTTCGTAAATCATTTAATTTATAAGTTGCTAGCTTTTGGTCGCGACTTCGTATTACAAACTTCCCTTGACCTCAAGACAAGGTAGTATTTTATTAGCGACTAGCTGACCCCCGCGGCTTCGCTCCCGTCAAAATTATAGCCTATATTACATGTTTTTTTTATGTATTATCAATATTTTCTCAGCGCACGCCAAATAATGATTTTTATAAGCAAAATTTTGCTACTTTGGGTTACATTATTGCAATTTTCTTAAGGAACTCTAATTTTTTTGATTTTTTTAATGGTTTATGTTACTCGGGAGTAATTTGGCTTTCCATAAGTGAAAGAATTTTAAAAATCGGTCCAGTAGTTTCGGAGCCTATTCGGTACAAACAGACAAACAAAAAATCTTTCCTCTTTTATGATATTGGTATAGATAACCATTGTCAAAAAGTTTTAAATGTATGGGATTGATATGCGCTGCCGAAACCATGAATGAATGCGGTATCTGGAGTTCTCAAGGATCGACTGATGGTCTTCAGGGTTATTCCTTCAGAAATTCAATAACAGCTTTGAGTTCGGATTCGTGTCAGTTTGATGATAAAAGAGACGAGAGGCGAGCCCTCATAATACATAAGAGTTAAATATAACGGAGAGGTGTGGATGTACTGAAGTAATCACCTCTGCCTAAACCTACGCGGATTACCGGCGTGATATTCCAGGATCAAATGATAGTTTCATGTCTTACTAAAAATGCCCGGCCTTTTTAGCTCCAGCTATGTTTCTAGTCTTTTCAAAGACGTTAGTAAAATTAACGCTTCGTATTCTCAAATAGGAACTGGTTTATTTTCTTAGAATTTAATAAAGAAATAGATCCTCAAAATCCTCCTTTTCATTTCATACGTATTTACCAAGTGCATACAACTGGAAGTATTAATATCACGCCTTTGATTTATGAGGCTCGGCTGCGCAAACAGTTTTGCATATCTATCTCCGATCGCGACACTGGCCAGCTAGCCTTTGCATTTGTAACTGAATTCTGAATTTGAAAGATTTGTGTTCGTTAATCGAACTTCATTTTTGTAAATGGAATGGAACTGGATTTTTCTTTTCTTCACTGTGTTTTTAACGACTTTTGTCCATTATAGTGGAGCAGTAATATTTGGTTGGTTTTCTATCATTCATCCTAACAGTAAAAGTTGAAATATTCAAACATTTTGAAGGATGTAAACTAAAATGCCATTACGCTAATAATCACAAGCGCATCTAAACAAGAAAAAAAACGGTCTCGCGTTCGATTTTTAAAAAGCGCACCAAAAGAGCCGCGGACAATTCCAAATTCAAAAATTTTCCACGGCGCGCGTTCGAATACCGAATAAAAAAGTTGAAGTGCGTTCGATATTAATATGCAGTGCTGAGAATCGTGTGGTATCCTTAGTGTTGCGATTGTTACGGTTTTACTCGATTTTATTGGAAAATTTCGATTTTTTTGGGGAATATTCTGAAATATATTTACTAGAATTTATTTTGGTAACTATAATAAGACCCAGTTTCTGGAAGAAAACGAACGCACGTGCGTAAGCTGCTGTGATTGGGTTCAGTGAAATACCAGAAGCCGTTCACATCACTTAAATCATTTTATCAGTGTGTCATTCCAGATCCCGGGTTTTATTCAGAAATTTTGTTACGATGTCATTAAAAATATACGAAAAGCTGTAGTTTTTTTACAACAATTGATTAACGGACGGTAATTTTCAATAAAACCTAAAATATTGACACAAGTAAAATGTATAATCCTGTATTCTTTTTTTTAAATAATCTATCGTCAAACCACGAATCGACTAACCACCTCGGCTCACATTCGCACCACTACAGCGCACGCTTACCAAAAAGCTGGGTGTCGGACTTGAGGCGATTCGATGTAGCGATACGAGACCAGTAATTACAACTTACTATAGCTATTATCAAGTAGCGGAGTGCCTTTCATATATTTTACAAAATGGATGGCCATGTTTCACAGCCTGTCTGGTGCGTTGAATATTTATATTGTAGATTTATTGCGCAGAAATATGCCGTGATTTATAGAGGGCTGCGCGCGGTGGTGTTTGAATTCGGAAGGCCATTTTTGGATTTTTCGAGGTTTGAATTTTTGAATTTCGAACGTGAGGCGTTTTTTGACACGAAAAGAATTTGTTTGAAATGAGAATTTGTTATTCGTCAACTCTATTTTAGCCTGAAAACCTCTTAGACTTTGGCATTTAAATATGGTTTGACGTGTTCTAAACGCTAAATACAGAAACCGGCCCAATATTCGACAACTTTTCAAACTAATTTAACATTTCGCAAATGCTCAACTTCTTCTGGATTCAGAAACTGGGGGTGTGTTTCCTTAGGATTTTTTTGCTTACCGCTTTGATCTTTTACTCTTCTTCCACAGAAATTTAATAAAATTAAATTATCAATTCTACCAGACCTTTCAATCTCTAACAAGCGTGAAAATACAAGCCCATCACATTCAGAAACTTGTACCAAACGTTCAATATTAATTAAATTCATTTCGGCGCCATCAGTTAAAGGGCTTGATTGATTTTTATTACATCAATACTTTAAAGTGACCGGGCATTAAATATGAATGAATTTTAACATCACCTGCTCTCGCAAGGTAAAAGTTACTGAGAGATTATTTTTACTGAGAATAAAACTGACAGATAACTTGATAATTATGTGCTTATGCAGCGTAGTAGCAAATAGGTAATGTTCTAGGCGAAGAATAAAGTTTGCCAGAACGAAAAAATGGCGTAAAAATATTAAGTAAACCAGTGATGTGCCAAAGCCGACGGCTTTTGATATCGATAAAAATTAAGACAAGACCAAGAATAACAAAAGAATCTGGAATGATGATTTTTCTTAATTTTATGTAGGTTAGGTATTACTTTAAATAACTTAGGTCTCAATATTAGATACCTATACTACTTCACGGTGCAATAATTATTACTGTTGACCACATTCATCGTATTTCGCTAGACAAAATCGAAGACAATCGCAAATAAAAACTAAACCTTAAAAAGCCCTCTGTACACCTAAAAACCTGCAAACCTTCTCCCCAGAAAAATAATCTCGTACTTCTTTGTTCACAGAAAAATGCGGCCTCTCAGACGATCCTGGTCTGCGTGTGAACGGTAAAGGAAAGAAGATGCGGAAACCCCGCACGATATACTCCAGCCTTCAGCTGCAGCAGCTCAACAGGAGGTTTCAACGGACGCAGTACCTCGCCCTCCCGGAGAGGGCAGAATTAGCCGCAAGTTTGGGACTAACACAGACTCAGGTAGGTGGTAATAGATGTTAAGAATTTTGTGCAAAGAACGTCCTGAACCCCACGACGTTTTTACTCGTGGGATGCTAGTATTATATTATCTGTGTCCTAGGTTGCTTCCTCTCTGTGAGATGGCCACAGTCGAACTTAGAGGCCCAGTGTATAAGTGTGTGATGCTCTAAGCTAGAACGATTTGAAGGAAAAAGATATCAAGATTATCCTTTCTGATGATTTTATTTCCTTTTCTTATTAATGGCGTTGATTCAGTTCGAGAAATTAAACATCTATAGTTTTTTTTTATATAATAGGACTAATGGACAGTATTTCTTTCAGTTTCAAGAAAACAATTCTAGAAACTGTAAGAAACGTGACAATCCACTGACCAAAAAACTGTCCGTGATTACATAATGTTCATCGTTTATTTTACAATTACTGTGTTAATTTGACAGCAAATGACATGGCGCTTATTTCTTTCCTAGGTGGCAAATAGATTTTCTAAAATAAATACAGGTATCTATTCTTTTGTCCTATCACCAAATATCTAAACATATTTTCAACAGTCGCTTGCAACAATTAACTATTACATAAACAAAAACATTTTTATTTTTAGTAAAAAATAATAAAACTTATAAAAAATCCCCACACGTTGTCTGCATAGTAATTATGTCACACACCTAGTAATTATCTACCAGTGTGTACATTCACTACATTTTTTTATTTCTAAATCAGTGTTCATCTAAAAATACACCTTACTACTGTTAGAATAAAACATAAAATAACTAAGCTACTTCACCACCTTATGTCAGTAACGTATAATTAAAAGACAAGGAGTTTTTTTTTTAATATCTGTCACAGATAACGCACTGCTGCTTCTAAGTAGTAATTTCATTGTGAATAGTCTATGGTTTTTTTTTACGAAACAAAAGTGCTTAGTATTTTTTTTTTACTTTTGATCGAAACTATATTTTTTTGCGATGAATTAGTAAAATGTATTTTGAAACATGGCGGGAAAATCGTCATATTTTTTTATAGCTTGGTGTTACTGCTACGCTATTAAGAAAGCAACAACCTTGGTAAGTAGGTAATAAAAAATATGCTTGCATGACAAGAAGTCGAACATACAATTTTTTTACATTCATGGACCATTTTTCAGCGAAGTATTTAATACTTACTTAGACCGACAAGAAAAACTATGTTATTTTTATAAAATCAGAAAAAAAAAATACAACTGTTATAATAATGGCAGTTATTTATTTACAATGCAAGTTTTTCTGTAGTACCTATGACAGGATGGTACAACACTTGACCAAGCCGATCAATATGCCAATCTGCTTACCGTTTGCCCAACAATATGGGGTCATCAATGATTTACATGAAGCGATTGTTTCTCTGACCTCAAGAATCCAGCAACTGGGTAACTATACCCCGTGGCAAGTTGTGAGACATTTGAGCATATGACTACTTGTTACGACTGTAAAAGATCTACCTAATGACAGCCGGGACCAATATCTGAATTTTTTTAAACAAAGGGGTATCGGTATATCCTTGTCTGGACGCGGATTAATTTGAAAGAGAGTTACTGGGGCCCTGGCACAAACAACTGAAGGAACACGGGTGGCTTTTAGTCAGTAACTATCTGACACCTCCCGCTTCACCCAGAGCTGGAGAAGTCATTAGATGACTTCCTACGCCAAAAAACTTAAAAGGGGTTTCGGTATATTACGGATGGTCAGGTCACCCATCCACGTACGCAAGTCAAAATTCAGTACTATACATATCTTTTACAGTCACAATATCCCAATAAAAGTCATTACAGCCATGAACCTTGCTCTTACTGCAATCAAAGCGCACCTATTAGGAAAAAAAAAACATGCACCATAGGCAAACGCATGCGTTCGGAAACCATATTCCGATTGGTTTCGTTCTGAAATTGATTCGTCATGTGTCACCGTAGGGAATGAATAATCGTGGTCTGAACCGGGCGCGATGTAGAGTACGCAATGTGTAGACATGGCATTTTGTTAGCGTGTCGGGTAGTCTTAAGTCTGTTTGGGTATTGGGTTGTTAGTTTGATTATGAAATGAGGTCTGGTAAAGCTAAGGAGAAAGATTTGGCATGACTTTAAATCCATTCTCAAATATTTAAAGTTGATACTTGCATCTTTGGTCTAAATTAAGTATTTTTGTCAAGATTATTAGTTTACCAACGCTGTGATTTTCAAATAACCCTTACAGCCCTTTCCATTGAACTACCTATGTCGAGTCTGTTCGCAAAAATGAACTTCAGTGACAAATCCGTTGATGAAGCGTTACAGGAACCCACCGGTAGGTTCTAATCTCTCCGTTGACCGGTCATTGCAGGTCATTCAGATGCATATTCAGCGCTTGGCTTCTAGGATTGATATTATGTCGATAATAACTGATTTCATACTTGAATCACGAATGAAATTACTTTTCATTTATTTGGTTTACGTATTTATTAGAGCGACATTATTATGTGTATGATGCAATGCGTGCGTATTGTACATAATTCTCCAATTACAGCATAATGATTAGAAATAATATTAGTTGAATAAGAACAACAATATTTTGCTTTATTTTTGAATTAACACAAGAGTAGATCAAAAAACTACTGGACCGATTTCAAATATTCTTTCACCGTTGGAAAACTACACTATCCCCGGGGGACTAGGCTACTTTTTATCCCTGTATTCCCATGGGAACGGGCACTTCGCGAGTAAAACCGCGTGGCGTCCGTAGTCTATACTAATATTACTGTGTTCCTTTTCAAACCTACAATATTAAGATATAACCGTCCTCTCTATTCGTTCTCAAGTTAACTTTAACGGTATAAAAAGTAAGAGCCAACTTAATTTTATTATAATTTAATATTTCTCAGTTATTGTCTGTGAGCCGCACTTTGATGAACCCCGCGTCGATATAGGGCTGTGCGCTAATCGACAAACCAAACCGTCGACAATTTTATCGATAGAAGTAATGTTTTCATTTTGAAAGAAATAAAATCACACAAAAAAATATATTAACAATGTAAATGACTATAAAATCTTCTCCTATTTTTAAAAACAAAAACATTGTAATTGTTTCCTAAATCAAACCGGTCCTCAATTTTTAATTAATAGGTATTCATTTTTCGTTATTAATATTTGAGTCGTTTGCATCGTAATTCAAAATAATAAAACAAACACGTAAAATAAAAGAAAATGTTATAAAGTTTTTTTTTAAAGTAAATTATAATTTATTAGTTGTTAAACACAAATTGTTCTTTTAATGACATAAAATGACTTCGCGAAACCTTTTAACAGTATTCACATCGACATATTCGATAAACCGATACATATCCTCATCACAACCCTACAACCTATTCGATTCGATTCAACATTAAAACAAAAAAGTAGGAATTGAACGCCGTACTATTCCGGCCTTTATAACAAAAACGAAACAATCTAATCTAAGATTGCATTACTTAGAACATAATTAACTTTTTACTTTTGCTACACAAACGATTTTCAACCCTCAGCTTTTGAGATAGAGTTGTGACGAACCGTAAATATAAGATGGTGGTTACGGTTTTTGTCAATGGCAATAAATCATTACATTTGTCTTAAGGTGCTGCCGATGCGCTATTGTTTTATAAGCTGAGCATTTTTCTTATTAGCTGCCGTGCAGGGTTCCTTTATAGACTTCAGTAATAATTAGTATTGTTTTAAGATTATATGATGGCGTTGAGATATGTTTGGGAAGTGATTTTTTATGTTGTGTCGAGATGATATAAGTAAGTAAGATTGCTTAGGAAGAATCGGTTTTTAGGGTTCCGTAGCCAAATGGCAAAAAACGGAACCCTTATAGATTCGTCATGTCTGTCTGTCTGTCTGTCTGTCTGTCTGTCTGTCTGTCTGTCTGTCTGTCTGTCCGTCCGTATGTCACAGCCACTTTATTCCGAAACTATAAGACCTATGCTGTTGAAACTTGGTAAGTAGATGTATTCTGTGAACCGCATTAAGATTTTCACACAAAAATAAAAATAAAACAATAAATTTTGGGGGTTCCCATACTTGAAACTAAAACTAAAAATATTTTTTTTCATCAGACCCACACGTGTGGGGTATCTATGGATAGGTCTTCAAAAATGATATTGAGGTTTCTAATATCATTTTTTTCTAAACTGAATAGTTTGCGCGAGAGACTCTGCCAAAGTGGTAAAATGTGTGTCCCCCCCCCTGTAACTTCTAAAATAAGAGAATGATAAAACTAAAAAAAATATATGATGTACATTACTATGTAAACTACCAGCGAAAATTGGTTTGAACGAGATCTAGTAAGTAGTTTTTTTTAATACGTCTAAAATCGTAAACCGCAATTTACCAAGTACGGAACCCTTCGTGCGCGAGTCCGACTCGCACTTGGCCGGTTTTGTAAATGTTATTGATAACCATTAATATTCGAGAATAGCGTCACAATTTAAACGCAAGTCAAGTGATGCAATTGGCGTTTGACATTACATTTGTTTTTCATACTTATTAGTTTTGTGACAATTTTCGTTCCAGAAACTGGATAAAAATGTTCCCTATTCAGTTCAATTTTTTTTCATCATATCATAGAAAATTTACATTCATACGACATAAAGAGAAAGGTTTTTACAGTAATTCAAAAGCAGGAAAATACATCTTAAATGTTACATTACGAACTCAGAACCCGTACATTGATAAAAACAAAGTTTTAATTGCTGTTATGCAATGGGATTAAGCTTATAAGGTCAGACATTTTTTATCGATTACATTGTGTTGCCTTGTAAAGAAAGAAAAAAAAGAAAAATTTATAATGATTGATTGGAGTTGAGCTGAAGATGCAATTTTTTATATTTAAGTAACGTATGGGGCTTTAAAGGGTAACTTAACAACAATAGTAAGAAAAGGTTTTAAGTTACAAATTGGTATTTTTATTGATTTTAAGACAAAACAATTGTAGATATAGAATCTAGTAAGCAGACTACCAAGAGCGAAAAGAAATATAAAAAAAAAACAATAAGTTGCTAAAGATGAAAATAAAAATTATTGTGTCGTAGAAAAAACTAGAGGTCAAACACAAACAATTGCAGATAGAGAAATCAAACAAGTAGATTATCACAAGAGAAAAAATGGAAAAAGCGTTGCATTTTCATTATGTCGTCAAAATAATTAGAAGTAAAAAACAATTGCTGGTAAAGGAATTAAGTACCTAAGTAGACTATAGACAAGAGAAAAAACAAATTTAAAAACGCCATAACCATAAACTATTACAAAACCTTACGATGTGGGACAGCTTGATTAAATCTTACTCAATACAATGTTTTACCCAATAAACTCAGATGCGTAAAATATTCCATAATGAGCGTAACATCGATTCTCATGTCTGAACAGAATTTTGTACGGTTTTTTTTTCATTTAATTGCTATTAAACGTATTTAATCGACAGTTTCGGTTTCAACGTGGATGGCGCTGCACTAGTGTTTTGGTCTATGCGTCTTAAAAAAAGTTTGATAACAGATTTGAATAAAGAATACATTTTTCTCATTTATATTGGCATTTTTGAATTCGTACGAGTCTTTTGAAATCGTTACCTGACTTTTAATTAGTTATTGGTATATTCGTTTTTCTAGAAGGATTTTTAAAATTGATAAGTCTAATAGGAATGGCAGAAATATGGAGGTTTCAGAAATATGGTCCTTTTAGTTTTATGTTACTTATTTAGTACTCACTCAAGCGAAAAGCCTTTCAACTTTAAACAAGAAAATCTTCTATCAAACCACTTCTCGAAACCTTCCCCCACTGTGAGAACATTATTAGATTTCTCGCATACCAGAAAAACCATAAGCAACACGGAAATTAAAGAAAATAAGGCGTTGCACATACACCGCAGTTGTACTGACAGGCCGGCTTGATGTAAAAAATCCCATTTGATCACAGCGCGTCAAACTGAATGATGATGGATGTCTGAAGTTAATTTGATACTACGGTCTGGTGTGACGAATTCACAAACTGTGTTATGTTCCATTGCAGTATTTCTTCTTGTATATCTTTTTTTAATGTAATTATTTAGGTTTCTATTGATGTTTCATGTTTTTGCTGTGTATCATGGAGGTGGGTTTTCCGAATTTGAAATTGAGCGTGGCTTGATTTGTTTCCATTTTTACCGTTAATAAATAATTTGCAGATGTTAATTTGCCACAGTTTTTTTTTTTTTTTTGGAACCGATAAAATATTTCGGTTAAAATACATCCCTTTCAGCATCCGGATAAACATAGAAGCCAAAGAAAAGTAGGTAAGTCAGAAAATGTATTTAACCACCTATGAAACATTGATTTCGAATAGTATATAATACTAACTAGCTGACCCCCGCGGCTTCGCTCCCGTCAAAATTATAGCCTATGTTACTCAGGAATAATGTAGCTTTCCATAGATGAAAGTGTTTTTAAAATTGCTTCAGTAGTTTCAGAGCCTATTCGGTACAAACAAACAAAAAAATCTTTCCTCTTTATAGTATTGGTATAGATAGGTACCTACTCGGTTTTTAATCTTTACGTTTGATTACCTACAACTTACCTTTTTCTCACATATCTCATTAAATGAATTAAAGTAAAAACTAATAAGACTTGAAGCGAGGCTTTTTAAAATCAATAGATTTTTTTCTTTGAGTTGAAAAACAAAGAAAAGGGGATATTTAATTAGTTTTTCATAAAAAAGTAGATTTTTTATTACGTAATGTTTAGGTTTTTTCAAGAGTTTGAAAATACATATATTTATTTTTTAATAGATAGACGGTGTAAAATAATTGCCATGACATTTCAACTTAACGGATCTGCCAATCAGAAAAGTTCAGTCTAAGTTATTAACTTATTATGTCTAAACAAACAACTGAGGTGTCATAATTATTTTAATTTTAGCAATTAAAATATGAGAACGTTTTCTTAGTTTTTTTTATTAATCGTTTGTGTGTAAAAATACATTTTTCTACAGAAATATTAGGGGTTATGATGAAATCCCGACGCATATTAACCAACATTGTATGAGCTCGCAGATTTGATTTTAGAACGTCAATGTCAAAGATTTAATTTTATTTTCCACAACCTCACCACATAGCCTTATTCTTTTCGGCCAGCACTTCCATAGAATTGTATTTACAAAAATACATAACGTGTCTTAGAAGTCGCCGAGTCACTTTCTCAAACGATAAGAACGATGACTTACGCATTTCGTGTACCTCCTCTGATTGGCTGTCAAAGTCGACCCGACGACCAATAGCGGCTCGTCAAATGTCATGACTGTGCGGTTTCAGAACAATTGTTCGAAAAAAGAACGTGCTTCCGTTAAAGTGGCAAGGCTTCTGTTTTTTTTTTATTGAAGTTGTCTATGGAACCTTTTGTCTATGGCCGAAAGAGTGTTTCTTTTGTTGTCTGTGGTAATAAATATCTAGTGGAGTATTTGATTGGTATTGTTTTAATGTGCAAACGGTATTGGATATTTTTTGTGGGACTATTTTAAAAGTAATTCGTGCACACCTAGATTTAAAGTTAATTATAGAAATGATCAATACCGTTCTTGTAAGGCATCATTCAAAAAAAAGCATTTATTAAAAAGTGGCCGCGAGAAACAATTTGCACTACCTCTATGCAAAGACTAACTAAAATATCAGTTTTCTATTTTTCATCGCTTTTTACCCTAAGACACTATTGCCATAAATATCCCAAGAAACTTCTTCAAGATTCACATGCATCCATTTTACCTTTGACCGCCAAGCCACTCGGCATATCACACGCATTCAGAATGGCCGTGGCATCTGTTTTCAAAATGGCTGATCCCAATGATCGTTACCCATCGTATCTTTATTTAAAACAATTAAAACACCATTGTGTCCATTGCTACCAATTGCCATCAATTGGTAAACGATTTTCCAATTAATTTAATTGTCAGTTGACTTTTTTTAAAGTTTTACTGGCCTATATTTTAGTTGACAAATGAGGATTCAGTTGGTACTACTGATCTTGTTTTTTTATTGGGATAGATGTGACATTTTTATTAGAATGGACGCTGACTGTTTCGTTCCGCTATTGATAGTTTTTGGCTTCGTCTTTCACTAAAGCACAAATAAAATAAATTTTGTTCAGGTATGACTCGAGTATAATGGTATCATCTCCTAGATTCCTTAAACGGGTAGACAGAGGCGGTATATGTCATCAATATGACACCAGCTCCTATAAGTCTTATATAAGTAATAAGAAGCAAGCTTATTGCCACTAACTGATTACAAATGTAGATGGAACTGCTTCAAAAAACTTCTGTTGTATAGTTTAAATTAAGATTTTAAAAAAACATTCCAGCAGAAGTTAAACAAACATTCGAACATTTCCCGACCTAAGAATCGAAACCCGGTCCTAGAAATAACCTATTCATTCTTGACTTGAAGACCCCTAGATGGTTACTGTCAGGAAACACATACTCTGGCAGGGAATGCCACTCCTTAGCTGTACGCGTAATAAAAGTGTTACCAAAACGTATGGGTGAGTTGTCCACCATGTATCGATGGCGCATCGCCGTACGTCTGGTAGTCCGATGATGAAACGGGCTAAGTGGAATTAGATCGTTGCAATTCCATCGCACACTCCCGGCAATGTAACTGATAAAAAACCGATAAGCTGGCAACTCGGCGACGATGTTCAAGACTCTGGAGCTTTGACTTGACCAGCACCTCACTGTCGATGAGCTTCTTGGCCCTTTTTTTGACCAAACAGTCTTATCTCTTAATACCAAATAATCTATATAACCTACAACCTCAGTCACAAAGGCACTAATCGCTAACCGCGGCTTAAAAAATCTTTTCCCACTGCAATCTCAAATTCCTAACTGCCAACCATGATGTGCATAACCGTGAACCACCAAGAAATCCAACTGCTTATCAGTTATTTTTATCAGTGGCTTTGCATGTCCGTTATCAGTAAAACGTGTATCTACCGCGGCTTTACTACTTTCGTTTTTACTTGAAGTTTATTTCCTGTAAGTTGGTAGTACTGGGTAACTGGCATGATTATGCTATTATGTAATTTTCGTAGAATGATCGTGTTTAGGTAACCTTAGGGAATTAGGGATAGCAGAATTTAAAATTGGAACTGTTCTTTTTTTAAGTTGCGGTATATTTTGAGGTATGCAGCAAACAGGACAGACAACACAGGGATTCGAAAGTACAGCCGTGGAATTATAATCATCATCTTCCTGCCCTTTGTCCCATATTACTTGGGGTCGGCGCAATACGTTTTCTTTTTCCATTCAATCTTGTCAACCGTCACGCTACGCTACCACCAACCACTTACAATTTTTCTTTCATATCATTTTCATAACTATCCCACTGCAGGGCAAAGACCTCTTCTCAAACAGAGAAGGCACGAGCAATGATCACCACGCTTGCTTAAGATGGGTTGGCGATTTCAGATTTATATTAACAATATAAGTCCAAGTTTCCTCACGATGTTTTCCTTCACCGTTGCCTGTGATGTCTAAGATAAACTTAGAAAGTACATATGCATTTGGAAAAGTCATATTGGTACTTGCCCGGATTTGAACCCTCAAGACCTGTGACCTCGAGAACGAGAAGCGAGGTCTTAGCCAGTGGGCCACCACGACATTCTTCATTATCTTATCCTAATCCCAATTAATTAACGGTCGGGCCGACATGTTTTTTTCCATACTTCTCTGTTCATCATCCTCTCAGAGTCACCCCCCTTTCTAGACATAATTATCATCATCCTTCACACAGTCTATCCATCGTGTGTTTGGTCTTCTCTTACTTTAAAAGCCAGGTCGAGAAATACATAAGGGACAAAAGTAGCTAATCACTATCGTTCACAACTGTACATCTGAGAATCGTCAATCAGAGATCCAATTTAATACTTCTTTTATTTACACAAAGGAATAGCGAAATTCCGGAAGCCGTACCATAAATTATATTTACAACTTTTCTTTAAAGATTTTATTATGATTATATTTGAAAAAATATAAAACAAAACAGAAGCTGTTCTTGTTCTAACATGTAATGGTGAGCTCAGAAGTGGGACAGCACAGCACCTGTAGGGAAGTTGACAATCTACAATCGATAACGCTAGTAGAAAACGAATCAATGTATGGGAATGACACAACTGAACGTTAAGTCACGTGTTCAGACCATACAGATAGGAGGCGTTAACGATTGTAGAAAGAGATTCGATACGAAACGTTTGTAACTTGGCTAGGGGGCAGGAAGTCTATTCCATGTATCTTTAACGTTCGCATTCGCATCTCAAACGAAATCTGTCAAAAACGCTTCTAATTATCCTACAATTTGAAATATTGAATACTCCAGTTTTATGAATGAACTGTAACAAAAAAATCTCTATGTATGATTGATTTTTAATTGTTACAACAGTTTTAACAAGGATTGACAGTAGGTACCTACTTTAACTTAGTTCTATATAGTACTTTGTATTTGCAGATCTAATGCAGATATCAAAATAAAATATCTCTACAACTCCCAACTCCCAACTCTACAACTTTAGTATCTAACATAGACTTTATTTAAATAAATTCTCTCCTTTAAACACTTTGGTACCCGCCAGTACCAGATCCAGTTAGTTCGGTAGTAAAACGTTAACGAGTTGCCGGCAGGTGGCGCCAGCTATATTAATATATCATAGTACTTACAACACTAGCTTTGTCCAGTGGCTTCACCCGCTTGAAAGTCGGCAATTATCCCAAAGGAACGTATACACGTGATAGAAAGATCTGCTATGTAATATTATGTCCTTCTCAAAGGTTTAATCTATGTTTATATGAAAACTTATTCGGAGACCCTATACTAGTGACGTTTTATCAATAAAAGAGTGGCGATAACGATTCCACCAATCCTTTCATCATCATCATCAGCCTTTTTAATGTTCCCACTGCTGGGACACAGACCTCCTCTCTGTGTGAGGGAATAGGCTATAACCCACCACGCGAGCCCAGTGCGGATTGGTAGATGTCACTTGTCTTTGCATTTTTAGTTCTAAGACACGCCGGTTTCCTCACGATGTTTTCCATCACCGTTTTGAGAGCAGTGGTGAAGAAATAATTTACACAAAGTAATGTGCCTGCTTGGGTTCGAATTCACGACCTACGAGACGACTATAATCCCTCTCCATCTATAATAAATTTTGGCAATTCCACCATCGCCATGGGTGACTTCGAATTGCACTAGTCTAGAGCTTCTTGTTCAACGGTTGAGACGTGAAATCGTAACAAACAAACAGAGAGACAGAGTTACTCTTATAATTGGCATGATAGTATGGACTAGCTCAGCTGCTCAACAGTTCAGCACTCGGGTTTACTCATGATAATTTACTGGACTAACTTTCTGAAATATGTTAGTAATTTATTCAAAGATGATTTAGGATTGTGAATGTTGTATGAAAGAAGGGTCGAACTCTTTTCTAAATATAAGTCATCATTGGCAAACAATGAGCATATGATTGTCATTTCAGTAGTCTACTTCTGAAATGACTTTAATACAGATGTTCGAAAAGAGACATGCTGTGCCGACTACAGTAAATTAGGAAAAGAGCAGTATGATGAAAAGGGTTTAAAGGGCATAAGGGCATAAGGGAAAGGGTTAACTGATTATGATTAGCAAATTGATATGGCATTACCTCAATAATTCGTAGAACACTTTTAGCTAAAAATTTTGAATCATCATCGTCATTTCAGCCGAGAGCCATCCAGTGCCTCATCCAAGCGTCGCCACACTGATCCGTCCTGTGCGTTTCGTATCCACCGGACTCCCGCGGTCTTGACCACGTCGTCGCTCCACCCTGAGCCCTTCCAACGCTGCGTCTTCCGGTACGCGCTCAACCAGAACTTTTCGGCCCAACGGCCATCCGTTCTGCGTGCAATGTGCCCTGCCCACTGCCACTTAAGTTTGGCAATTCTTCGGGCTATATCATTAGCCTTGGTTTTCTTGCTGATGTCTGCATTTCTGATTCGATCACGCAAGAAAACTCCAAGCATAGCTCTCCATTGCCTTTTGGGTGACTTTTAGCCTTCTGAAGAGGCCAATTGTGAGCGACTAAATCTTTGTCTCGTAAGTAATCGCTGGCAACCAACACTGGTAATAGATTTTCGTCTTGAGAAACTGTGGTAAGTTGGACGAGAAGAAACCGTGCGCCTGCCCGAACGGCCCAGTTAAGTAAAATTCTGTCTTGAAGTTGGACCTATATAACTGGATCGTTCAAATCTTTTAATGAAGGTACATAATACGTAAGATAAAGCTGTTCTATACTTGATGGTTTGGCAGGCAATACACAGCCTTAACTACAAAAGATAGAAACAGGACATGTGGAGGGTTATATTCCTTTTACGACGTAGAGGTACCAACACTGGCGAATAGTCAAATTTTGCACCACTTTGCCGAAGCAATGGAGATCAAAAGAAACCAAGTACTGATCACTGTTTTGAGAAACAGGCAGACCCATACCTACGTATCCTTCAAATCAGGACATTGCAGAACTTTTCCTGGTTTTTTTTATAATTGATAGGCTCGCATTTGACCACTATCTCACCTGATGACAAGCGATGATGTGGTCGAAAGTGAAGAAGTAACCTACTCACTCTTGACTTAAAGACCACTAAGTTGTAGCTATCAGGAAACACAGATCCGGGAGATCGTCATCTCGCCTGTTGGCATGAGATGCGAAGTCCACCATACGAGTAGAACTACAGGGTTCAGGAATAGTTATAGTAGTACCTTCCCAGACCAGCTCTTTCACAAGCAGCTCTAAGTTACTAGCAATAATATTTATTTACCCCAGCATCCTGAAAAACCAGTACCTATTAATAAAAGAAACCTGCTTTCATTCTTTCTCAAGATATTAAAATGGCTATCTTTTCTGCCGTGTTCATGTTCATAAATTAGCTGGCCCTATGTTTTATTCATTATGGTTTAGATAACACCTTTCTTCTGTAGAGAAGGCCTGTATCCCAGCAGTGGGAAAATTAAAAGGCTGATGATGATGATGAACACCTTTTTAGTGCCTATGATAACTTGGCATGAGTCCTTCTCTAGCCGTCAGTCCTGGCTGATATTGGTAGGTAAATCTTTGACAGTTACGACAGTCTGGCAACCGGTCGTGCTATGGGTTCGTTTTACCCAGTATAGTAGTCATAGCGGATCTTTGTGTCTCTGAAGTTGGCTCTACGAACCTTTGTGCAAGAAACAGTTTGACATCGAGTATACTGTATAGAGTAAGCGAGATAGGACAAACACAAACGAGTGAAAGAGGCAGTTATACAAGGCTATCTTCTACTTCAACATTGACACAAAAATAGCAACTGCGCAGGGTCTTGCAGCCAACTTCAGAGACACAAAGATCCACTGCGACTACTATTGCTGGATTGCGCTGGTCGGATAGGTAGTTGCTCCTTTTAACAAACTGACAATATAGTTAAGAAAAAGCTAGACTAATGTTGATATTGAGCTAATTTCATAGTAGGTATTCGTATTAAGAAGTATGTTTACGAAATCCCTCGTCTGGGGTTACTACAATCTATATGTCAAGCAGCGTTGCTGTGTTCCATTTTGCTAAGCTTTGAAGATAGTTTACATTTTATCCTTGTCACTGGTATTGAAGTTACCAGGCTTGAAGATTTGACAGGAGGTAGCCGAAAGTTATTTAGCCAAAAATTTTGTTTAGAGCAACCACAGTGTAAGCACTTTAGAGTTCAAATTCGGTAGCCTTAATCAAAAGTACCAGGCTCACAGAAACGTTAAGAGCCAACGTACAAACAGTTCTATATTTTTTATATGAACATTGCATCAGCGGCCGGCAGCTTGTGATCTAGTAATTACGATCGAAGTATCGACTGATATTGCGTCACATCCTACTCTCGATCGACATGTCTTATAAAGCTTTAATGTTTTTTTTATTAGTACTTTTTGATATTACGGCTTTTGGCACGAGCTAAATGCGAATGGATACTATGATGAAAAAAGTTTGACAGGTTTGTCAGCGGGTTAACTGCACAGGATGTTGTTTTTATCTGTGTACAGTTAGGGAAATGAAATTTTTAGTAGCTTGACTGTAAATTTAGATTGGTTCTATATTCAAATGACAACTGTCATTGTATTAAAATGGTTATACAATTGTAATTTTACGATCTGCGCAACAATACACTTCCCTGAGTGTACACTTGCCGTGCTATTAGCTATGTAGTGACAGATAACGTCAAATCTAGTCTAGGTAATAGGTATATAGCCCAAAACTGTCGTGTACAAGTTATTGCGGTTATTATCTACGGGATATTACTTGTCTATCGGTACTTGATCTGTGGTACGTTCTTATTGGCGCCAAGTGATTTGTGCCAGTTTTAAAATGGTGACAAAAGGCTCTATGTCCTAAGGATCTTTACGGTGTATTGATGACGGATACAACATTTTATTTATTTAGTGTTTGCCTAGTGCTTTTTATACAGTAAAGGGATGGGCAAAACCAGTCTCACAAAAAACCTCATAAAACCACATTTCGCAAAAATATGAGGCATGCAAAATTGATTGCTAAAATAACAAATTAACAAAAACCAAATAAGAAGAAAAAAAAACACATTTTACAACAATCAAAGGATTCGAATCTTAAAAAAAACCACCGTTGATAGGTTGAACTTTCAAAAATGGAAAAAAAATATAACGGAAAAATACCGGCACTGATCAGAAGTGACCTCAAATATAGAAAAAAAAAGAAAAAATCTTTAAAAAACGAGTTCTGAGAGTAATTAAACGTTTTCACGCTTGCGGGTCAGAATAATTGATTTTATGAGCAATCCTTCGTGTTCCACAGAAATTTTTACTATCATAGCCGAGCTGTGGGTAAAAATGTGTTTCGTAGTTATTTTTAATCGGGAAAATACGAGGATTTGAATTTTTTGTGAAATATAAAGCAAATGAATGAACCAGAAAGTGTGTCATCCATCCAATAGTTTTTCTTTCGTTTATAATAAGGATTTATTTATTCTCCCTTTTCATTTGCATACGACAATGAGAATGTATAGTAAAAGACAATATTCTTCGTTATTATACGAATAATTTAAAAAAAATGCCATTATCATTAAGGTTTTTACCTGCATTATGCGATTTACGTCGATTGATAATAGGTGCCACATAATTTTGACATAAGTTCTTCAAATTGTAGCTTCTCGAATCCCTACTATTAAAATTAGGATATTCATTACTAGGATAGTATTACAGCCTCACGATGGCAAAAATAGCTAGTCAGCAAGGCAACAGGGCTAACTATCCAGGGACCACTGGACCTTGGAACACACACTTATATACCACCACTCGTGCAGGTTATTTTAGTTGCAAATTACCGTTATAAAGCATAGAAAACTATAAGGATTGGTTGCAAGAGGAGCCCACCTTCCATACATCCCGTCTGACCCGTTCTCATGAGTCATTTCCAACATTTATTTTGCATCAAGTACATACATTCTGTTATGTTTATGCTTTTTCTGTTATGTGGTAGGTAGAGAGTATATGTTCTTTAGAAAAATATTAGTCATTTTGCGTGAAAACAATAAAAAAAAAAGTAGCCACGATCAAAAGTACCAGGCTAGCAGAAACGTTAAGAGGTAGCGTTCAAAGTTTTGACTATTTTTAGGTACATACTTTTTTCTTAGGTGTGTTCATTATTTTCAATGAAGGTTACATTTACCATTCTAGGATTATAGTTAAGTTCAGTTTTAATTTTAACCTACCTTTTTTCCTTATTTAATCGCTAGCCTTAGTTACATAGGCTTACGGTTAATCAGCTATATTTCCCGTTATTTTTTCCTACCTATTTTTAATTACTAATAGAAAACCCAAAAATAATAGGAGCACAAATTTCCTCCAAAAAAAATTGTTTTCACAGGTATTAAAGGCATAGGTACAAATTTTCCTAAAAAATAGTAATTAATTAGTTTTCACAGCTAAAAAATTAATTAATTTTCAAACACACGTTAGAATTAGCATTAATTAATTAATAATACAACTGGCCTATATTCAGTTGATATATTGTCTCTATGGTATAAAAACAAATAACAACTCACTGTGACAGAATTTCCATTTTCAAAAATAAATTCTTCAACTTGGTAAAATCAAGAAACTTTGCGTAGTTTTAATTGCTTCTTAATTACTAACTTTGGATGTTTCGAGAAATTTTTAATTACACACGACAGACAGTCAGAAACTATTATTTTCTGTGAATTGAAGAAACGTGGGTAGTTTTCTTATGAGTTCCCGGAAGTTTCTAAAAAGTTTGTTTTCCTTATGAATATTAGATTTTTCTAAATTTTCCGTATGTTACATGTGTCGTGTACATATAGATTAGAAATCTAGATAAATTTTGATTTCAAATGACCCTTATTATGTTTTGTGTTGACAAAAAAAAAACAACAGCCTGTATCTTGATGACATAATATGAAGGTCCGATAGGTGCAGTGACTGAGTTTTTGAATTTTGCCCTATGAGTTGCTGCTTCGATATCGCGCGCACCTATATTGATATAATGTAGTGTAGCCTACCGATATAGTGCTTGAAAAGTAAGATAATAGTAGTTTATGCAACGGTCATATAATAGGGGTTATTAAAACACGAGTATGGGTAATAATTGTATCACACGGGTGTTTTAATACCTGATTATATGCCTTTGCGTACATTATTTTATCTTGTACAGCGCAGCGCCAAATTGTGCCATAGACAATGACACAATAATTCTAAATTAAATCAATGAGCCCATACGCGCCAATAATGTAAAAAGTAAAAGTGTGGTATAAAAATTTAAAATTTATTTTACTATGCAGTTGTTTGAAAATCGAAGGAAAATACGGCACCGAAATGGTTCTTTTTTAATTTAATTTTACTTATCCACGAAAAAAAGTACGTGTTTATGCAATATTTTTTAATTCATATTTGGAACATTACGTTGTGAGTGTAGATAAAATATTATTGCCGGTAATTACTACCTATGATATTTTATATAAGTACTGGTAGATCAGTCTAAGCTTACCTATAAAAAAAATCACAAAGGCACTTGTGTAGGTCACAAAGTGCACCTTCGCATGTGTTAAATCTTGTAAACTGTATTCAAATTAGTGTATCATCTTATCTAAAACAACAAAGCACTAACTACCCAACTCAAAACAACTAATTACACTTAATACCGAAAACTTTGACCTCTCAAAAAGCGTGTTACCACAAAATTCATTACCACTTAAACAATAATTCTTCTTGTGATTAATCCGGCGACCTTAGATGAAGAGCTTCATAAAAACAGTGTTCTATTCATAATTACAAATAGGAAGGTAGAATGATAAACAGATAATGGACCAAGGACGTGTGAGGTGTCTACCATTGTATGGTAATCTACGGACAGAGGTGGTAGGGTGACCAGGAGGGCAGAAGATGGTGGGACAATTTTTTTCTTGACAGCAGACGTCATTCCTTCTCACAGAAAAGAGAGCTGTTCCTGCAGGGAACGTTATAGCCTGATTATGCTCACCTATGTGTTTTTCATATTTTTGTATCTTGGGAAAAATTTACCCACTGTGTGAATGCACTCATTTGAACTCCGTTTAAGCTCAACTATAGTTGGCTGTATGCGTCTTCTTTATGAAGATCTTGAAAATGTTTGTATTTATACGTAGAGTTGTTAAATAATAATAATTAAAATGTCTGGAAAGACAATGCCTAGAGAAAAAATAACAACTCTAGCACGAGACAAAAAATAGGTGCGATTAGATAAAACGGTATATCATCATCAATGTTTACATTACGAAAGTAAAAAGACAATTAAGTTCAATTCAAGTATAAGATAAGAAATTAGGTTTAATAATAAATCGTCTCTAAAAATAATTCTTCTATTCGAATTCAAGCTCTGTAAAATTGAAAGTACTTTTTCAACCGCCAATGTAAATTTGTGGGACCTTGCTCTTTTCTCAACACTTCCAACCGAACTTATTCTAACAATTTCTTCATACACAATCTCAAACATCAATCAAACTGTCCCGCACTCCTCAACTCATGGTCACTGCGTCCGTTTCGCCGTTTGGTTTAGTAGGTAGCGGTAAGAAGAACAGATAAAAACTTGCTGCGGTTGCCGCCACACCGCGCCCGCGCCGGTGCCAAGGGGAAACTTAATACTTGGTGCTTTCACGCTTTTAAAACTGATGGGGTAAGCAAGTGTAGACCCTGACTTAAAAGAAAATATAGGCAGAGAGCGCCGACTGAATTTCCTAAGTAAAAAGTCATAATTCGAGGTTTGGCTCTCGTCTATTTCCTCCTACAATATTGGACCAATTTAAAAGATATTCAGCGCTCTCTGCCAGTATTTCCTCTAAATAGCTAAAGCCATATTGCAAGTCTGACTTGGGGTAGGCAGTAGGCACCCTGTGTATAGTTGAAATGCTCAAAGAATTTTCTTAATACTAGATTTTTGATGTTCTAACACCTATAACATAACATCACGTCTGTTTTAAGCGAAGGGTGAGGGCAGAGGTGTCTTTTTTGTTGTCAGTTGATATTTAGACCAAATGATTTTTGGGATACAGGCTGTTGATTCAAATCTTCGGCTTAAATATTGAATCAATGTTACATTGTTTGTACGGTTAACAGAAAATCTAGGATGAAAATAATCGCGAATACCTAAGCTACCAGCTTTTTCGAAAGAAAATCTATTTGATGTGCTATCAAATATCATTCAAAATTAAGTGATCGTTTATAAGGTTCCGCACCCAAAAGGTAAAAACGGGACCCTATTTCTAAGACTCCACTGTCTGTCTATCTGTATGATAAATGATAAATGAATGATAAATGATAAATGATAAATGATTTTATTTCTGTAAGTTGGTTTGTACAAACACTTTTACATGTCGATCATATTTTTTAAAACTAGATGAGGTCGGCGTTTCCTATCTGACTACTCTGAGAAGAAAGGCCGAAACAAACTCAGAGGTCACAGTCTCTTATGAAGTCTTGACAAAAACTTGGTTATATCATGTGAAGACCATGTAGACATATGTCTGAAATGGTCTTTTGAGGAAAGAACCAGCCAGATTGAGTGGACCTGTCCAGTCAGTGCACGCATTTGTCAATAACCGAGCAGCTCAACTCAGAATTTACGGAGCTCACCGATTCGACGAACAATACCAAAGAAAGGACATTCGGGTAGGCCGCATAAACTACTCAAAACTGCCAGACCATGAGTAAAAACTAACTAAGTTATAATAAAAAACAAAAATCCACATAGTCTTCACATTCACAATAATAAAAATAAAATAATATAATACTTTAAAAAGTAAATATTCTTGTCATTGCAAGAAAACAAAAAAAAAAAAATATCAAAATTAAAAACAAAAACAAAATTCACGGTGCAAAATATAAAAAATCAAAATTAATTGGAGCAGCTCAATCCCAAGCCTTTTTGTCCTCAACGTAATCTTTAATAGTATAAAACGCTTTCTGACACAACTTACGTTTAATGAATGATTTGAATTTATTAAGACTTAGATCTTGTACGTGGCTTGGAAGCTTATTATAAAAGCGTACACATTGACATCTAAACGAGCCACCTATTTTCTTGAGCCTTGTTGTAGGTACTACAAATTTGTGTTTGTTCCTAGTATTTATGTTATGGATATCACTGTATTTTTTAAACAATTTGATATTTTTATGAGCATATAAAAGATTTTCATAAATATACTGAGAGGGCACAGTCATTACATTAATCTCCTTAAATTTCTCTCTGAGAGAGTGCCTCGGGCTTAATTTATATATTGATCGAACAGCTCTTTTCTGCAAAACAAAGATATTCTGGATGTCGGCGGCATTTCCCCACAACAGAATACCGTACGACATTACACTATGAAAATAGCTAAAGTATACTAAACGGGCTGTCTCTATGTCAGTTAAATTACGAATTTTTCTAACAGCATATGCTGCGGAGCTTAGCTTCTTTGACAATTTATCTATATGTGGGCCCCACTGAAGCTTAGCATCCAAAGTTAAGCCTAAAAATACTGTGCTATTCTCAGGATTCAATTCTTCGCCCTTTATCAACACATCAGTTTTCACCTGCCTAACGTGAGGTAGGGTAAACTTAATGCATTTGGTTTTTTTTTCATTAAGGAGTAAATTGTTAACATTGAACCAGTGAACTACTTTTGAGATCGCGCTATTTACTTCGTCAGTAACCAGCTGCTGCCGTTTAAGTTTAAACAAAAGTGAAGTATCATCTGCAAACAACACTATGTCATGGTTATCCTTTATGAGGTAAGGCAAGTCATTAATATAGATAAGAAACAAGAAAGGACCAAGAATCGAGCCCTGCGGGACTCCCATTTTTACTATAGATCCGGGTGATCTTTTTCCATTAACGTCAACAGTCTGAATCCTATTATTCAAGTAAGAAGTAAGAAGATCCAGAGCGCTGTTCCGGATCCCGTAGTGGCGGAGTTTCCTGATTAGCGTTTCATGAAGAACACAATCAAATGCCTTGGACAAATCACAAAAGATTCCCAGGGCATCGCACTTATCTTCCCATGCATTATAAATATGTCCTAAAAGCTCAACACCGGCATCAGTAGTTGAACGACCCCTTGTAAAACCGAACTGTTTGCTATGTAATAATTTATGCTTATTAAAAAATCTTTGCAATTGCTCTAAAATTAATTTCTCAAATATCTTACTAAAAGTAGGTAGTACTGAAATAGGTCTATAATTTGTTGGGTCTGATGTACTACCTGATTTAAACAAAGGTATTATTTTACTATTCTTCATTAGGTCAGGAAACTCCCCACAGTCGATACAATTATTAAAGATAATAGCTAAACTAGGTGCGACAACATCAATAATAGACTTAGCAACTTCTACAGAATGACCCCACAGATCTGCAGTCTTTTTAACATTTAAAGTGTGAAAGGTTTTAATTATGTCTCTACAAGTAATATGTTCAAAAAGAAATTCCGTATCGCAGACATTAACATTTTCTTTTAGCAAAGACTCAGCAACAGAAGGTGATGAGTTTAGGGATTTAGTAGTTGAAATGGGAATATCCGAAAAGAAATTTTCAAAGGCCACTGCGACTTGTGAGTCTGATTTTATGATGTTGTCATTAATAGACAGGCTGTAGTCAGTATTTCGGTTACCAGATCTTCCCGTTTCACTATTAATAATATTCCAAGTCGTTTTAATAACATTACTACTGTTTTTAATCTTTGAACTCAAATAATGCGACTTGGCCAAACTACAAACTTTTTTAAATAATTTTGAATAATTTCTAACATATAAATTAAATTCAGCAGTGTTTACATAAGGCCTTTCACTGTACAGCTCATAAAGCCGTGTTCTACTTTTATGAATACCAATGGTCGCCCAATCACCGAATGATGCGTTACTATTAACGGAGATATTCTTGGGAATAAAGGTCGAATTAAATTGTTTACAGTATATACTAAAAAAATCATCATATAGGTGATTAGGATCAGCATGAATTGACAAAATTGGTAATTTATTAATGAGTTTAGCCTTAAAAGCTGCCAAACGACTTACAGTTTTGGGGTTAACAGTGATATCCTTTTTAGCCACTTTGTTGTTTAGGTTTTGTATAGTAATCCTCTGCCCACAATGATCAGAATCTAGTAAATTTATAATTTCTTTGTGGACAGGTATAACATTAGTATAAATATTATCTAAGCATGTGGCACTAGTAGGGGTTATTCTTGTGGGCTCCAAAAATAGGTTTACAAGATTGTAGGACTGAAACAGACTTATTATTTTACTACAAGAACCTGAGTTTTCTAATAAATTAACATTAAAATCACCACAAGTGATTATGGATTTATTTGAGTTACAAATCTTGTGTAACACTTCATCCATTACCTTTTCAAAGCAGTCATACAATCCTGAAGGGGGTCTGTATACACTTAATACAATAAACTGCTCCAATTCTATACAAGCTATTTCAACTGTCCGCTCAACAGATAGGCTCACAATATCCTTACGGTCCTTAAATTTAAGCTGGTTACTTACTAAAATCAAAGAGCCACCATGTATAGCATTAACTCTGCTAAATGAACTACCAACCTGGTGATTATTAAAATTGAACAAAAACTGGTGGCTTTTAAGCCAATGTTCTGTTATACAAAGAATATCAATGCTATTAAAATTCATAAATAAATCTACTTCTAAATCTTTGTTCAAAAATCCTTGAATATTTTGATGCACCAGGTTAATACTATTTACTGATTTTAAACTTTTATTTGATTCTTTTTTGCAATTTTCGTTATGTACAGTTTTGCAAGAGGTTGTCCCTATTGTCCTAATTTGTAATTTAAATTACTATCAATATCAATTTCTGATACCAAATTATTGGCTGAATTAAAAAACACTTCTTGGCATTGCTCAATAGAAGCAAGTTGTTTAGCCAAATTCTTGGCTGTAATAGATAAATAATATGATAGCGACACAGCTATCTGTCGTTTACAATACTTTGAAAGAAAGTACCTATCCATGAAAAATCTATCTTTTGTTAAATAAAAGTTATTACCAACATAATTGTTAGTGTCAATTAAATGGAATAAATTACTACTATATGTTAAATTATGTAATGTCCTATTCAATTCAAATCTAAGATTGTTTTCTTCCTGTGGCAAACTTTGGCTGTATGGGAAAGTGAACATCACAATTTGTTTTAAACTAAGGTCGCATAAAGATCTATAATGTTGGAGTAATTCTCCTTTGTTCACATTACCCCTATTACCAATAAATATTAATAATGTAGTATCCTGGTTAAAATTACATTTAATTACTTTTTTCATTATGTCAAATAAAGAACAACCAGGCATACAGTAGTTCATAATTGAGTGTCCTGGATATTTATTTGTCAACAAATGGCCTAGATCCTTTCCAATTTCATCACAAAATAATACTATTTCTGTATTTACATTATTTTTAGGCAAACAGTTAGTAATTTCTAATGGCAAACTGGCACTAGACTGCGGTATGGTGGCATCACATATTGTCAATGAATGGTCCGGCGTGGGTTCAACAGATGGTGGTTGACACTGATCACATTTGTTGGTTTGTGAGCTCACCAGCTCATTCATTGCCAATACATATTCCCTCATTTGGTTTTCAGAGGCTGTATACTTGATGGTCATAGAACTAAGTTTCTCCTGTAGTAGGTCAAGTTCATACTGCAAGTCTTCTGTGTCAGTTTGGTGTTTCCTATTACTTTTTTCTAAGTTATATGAATACATATCTAATTGTTTAAGTAGATGCAATCTTTCTCTATTAAGTTTTACATTTTTGATGAAGAACCTTTGTTTTTTGACCATTTTCTTGGTTTTAACTATGTATTTGTTAATTTTAATGTACTTTTTTATTTTATTTTTACTAGTAACTACCCTCAGTATGTCTGTCACCAGGCTGTATCTCATGAACCGTGATTGCTAGACAGTTGAAATTTTCACAGATGATGTATTTGTGTTGCCGCTGTAAAAAAAAATACTGAAAATAGAATAAAATAAATATTTAAGTGGGGCTCCCATACGTGATTTTTTTGCCGTTTTTTTTGCGATTACGGTACGGAACTCTTCGTGCGCGAGTCCGACTCGCACTTGGCCGGTTTTTTATTATGTTGATCAAACATTCACAACAAATCATTTTCATATTGATACACATTTATTACTTAAAAGAGACAATAACCTACTTACAGCTCAGAGAACTCTAGATCAAAGCACCTGTCACATTTTTTATTAAAGATCCTCATGAAATTACTTTTAAAATTTTAAACTAACATGACCAATCTCACCTTGCAATTAAGAATGTGGCCAATAAATAAATTTCCTTTAGTACACTCTACCAACAAGTTTCACAAACAAAAAACACTACTTTATTAACATTTTTATTGGAAAACTTGTTACGCTTACTGTACACGCAAAAAGTGACAGAATGTATCTTTGGATCTTTGCGATCGATTCGGTAATTAAAACTGTGTCTTAATTGTATGTAAATAGAGTCGGAATTGAGTTGTCGTGTCGGTTTAATGGAATTAACTTCATTTTATTATGCCCTTAACGGGATGGACAAGCACTTTACTTTACCTGTGGTAGCTTGTTTTGTGAATTTAACTTGAGTAAAAGAGCTACTGTATTTTCAATCTAGAGTCCTAATCCCTTGAGAGGAATACAACTTTAGTACAACACTCCAATAGATCTTGAAATAGTACAATAAGAGTTGGTTGAAGTCTTCAGTGTTTTTATTTTGGCTATTCTCAAAGTCTGATATTTAGTATGTTATCTTTAATGTGTCTCCTGTTGATGTGTCAGAGCCAGGTTGACGTTTCTAATTTGAAGTTACAATGACATTGACATTTGACATTGACAGGTGCGTTCCGTTTCTAACACATCTTCCCCTTTTAAAAAGACTATACAACCTGTATATATCAATGTTTCAGTGCAAGACAAAGGCCTCTTCTCATATAGAAACAAACATCGATGACAACGCTTGCTCTGTCTCAAATCCAATTTGCATGTATCCAGTCTTGAACAGAGTTTTATGTAATTCAAATAGATTTTGAAGGTTTTATTTAGTTTTAAATACCGTGGAAAGTTAAGAAATCGTGATACAAATTCAAGCTTACCATCGACAACTGTGCAAACTGAACTAATCTTCGGAAAACTGTCCTTGTTTGTAATGAAATCTTCAAGTTAAATTTGATCTACTGCCTGGTTTACGATTGAGCTGAAATTCTACTCTTTATGAAGGTAGTTGACAAAAATATATATTTAGTCCGTCAGTTACACAACTTAAAAATATTGGACATGTTTTTTTTTCTTTTGACACGTAAACAAAAATCGAAGACACAGTGCGTTGAAATATTATATTACGTCACGGTGTTCTACATTTTATACTGACAAAGTGACGTCACAACTCACAAGCCTCCATTCCTGAACTTTGATGCGCTTTATCTTTGTAAATTTTTATTTATTTGAGCAAAAAATATAAATAGAATTATCATATACAATTGTAGCCAGGAAACATCCCTATTTAAGTGCCCACCAATCAACGAACATATCAACAACTAAACACTTGCTATCCACTAAAGACTCAACTAGACCAATGTAAACGACGTCATTACTAAACAGATAGTATCATCACAAACATTAAATTAAATGTTTTAATTTATACAATTGTTTTCATTTTACATTAGTGATGCATTCCTTAGCTCGCGATAGTGTGGAACATGACAAAAACATGCTAGTTTGATAAATGTGCAGCGATGTGGGTAGTACCACAGATAAATAATACTTCTATACTGAACAGATGTATGGAAGGGCATAGATTATTAAATAATTTATACAAATGTCATCATAGGCAGTTTACATGATTATTCAATGTGTATATTGAATTATATAATTTGTCTTGCTTCAGTCCTTTAGGAGGTAGACTCCGAGACTTATATTTTGTATTAGCTTCTGACAGCGGCTTCACCTGCGTGAAATCAAGACTATATATCTATCTCTGTGCCAAATTTCGTTCAGATCCGTTCAGCTGTTTTGGCGGATCCAAACTGACGCATTTACAATATTAAGTAAGATACCATCACAGGTAAACATCATGTGGAAACCTTGTCTTAATTGTAAGAAATCGTAAAAAAGTTTGATGAAAGATAACATGGCATCACGCCAGTATTCCCTGAAACTTTTCACATGTAAGAGGATGCAAAAATACCGCCATCAACCGCGAATAAATCCAGGTGCTAAAACATTTCCCAACCTGAAAAATAAACATTTGACATCATGCTCAGCAGTTATGGTCACCGCCAGATAACAAAAAAAGAAAAGTCGTTAACCCCTGTCTACCAAAGTATTCCATTATTTCAAAACGATACGAAAAATATTTAAAGGCAGTATCGCTAACACGATCAAAGTAAATGTATCGTGGTATGGGGCGTCCGTGACCCTTTCACTTGGCATTCAGTAATGAGTTAATATCTCATAAATACGTGGACCGATTTACATGGTTTAAACGGATAAAATGGTTCTACGCCTGTACCTTTCATTTGAGATCAAAATTATCAAAATATCTCAATAAACAAAAAATCATGTTTTCAAGTTACGTAAGGTTGTACAAGTGGGATCAAACACTTTCAAATTTCTATGATTTTCGTGCTGAAAATAATGTCAAATTGCTAATATTTTTCAATTCTCAAAGCTTAAGCTCCTATCCACCTGAAAACCCATCAAATCTGACGTCACGCTATAAAATAAAAACTTTTATCCATTCAATTACCATTTACTGTCTTAACAGTTACCATCTCTGTTACCGTCTGGCCTAATTACATTTGTTTGTTAAAATTAAAAGGAAAGATATCAAAAATTAACATTTTTACGATTACGTCACTCTCTTGTTTTAAAAGCTACGCACCACTGAGAGATGAGCGGAGCTAAACTGTGCCCTTCAAAGCGTTCATGATCGCTTTGAGCTATCGGTGGTAAAGTACTACGGTAGGCCCGTTACTTATGACTCTAGTCAAGGTTGATTTAGAAATCTTTGTTTGAGGTTTGATATCAAAATCTTTAAGTTTTATGTAATAAATAGTGTACAGGACAATATCTAAACTAACTAACTAATTTTATTGTTGAAATCTTTAAGATATGTTGCCTCTAGCATAATATTACAAAGAGAACAATTCTCTGTTTGTAGGTGGTTATCTCTGCAAATACTGATTTGTCTAAGAAAATTCTTTCACTAATAGTAAGCTACACTATAGCTGAGTTAATAGGTTTACATTTTATCCTAAAAATCTAACATCATCATCATCTTCCTGCCCTTATCCCATGTTACTTGAGGTCGGCGCAACACGTTGTATTCTTCCAAATCATCCTATCACGCTATCACTGACTCCCTTTTCTTTCATATCACTCCTCACACAGTCCATCCATCTTTTCTTTGATCTTCCTCTCCAAACTCTTTTAGTAACATTAATTTCATCCCTCCTCATCACATCTAACAAACCAAGGTTTTTTACTTTTCCATAAACAATTGAATGTTACGTACGAATTTAAAAATGAATTCTTTCACAGTCGGACCTTATCCTCAAAATGTGTCTTTCCGATATCTGACAACATTAAAGAAACACATGTCCTAGAACTTATTACAAAGGACTAGGGTGTTAATTGCTTACAGCAAGTGCATTTATATTTTTGTGAATGCACTTTAAAGGTATACACGATATAAGTATTTCAAGATAGTTTTTATTTATGTAAATTAATTAGTTTTGAATAAGTTATAAGTAATTAAATTAAGTGATAAAACGGTAAGTCTTTTTTAAAAGCCGACATTTAATATAAAAATATTATAACTTAAGCTTATAATCCTTTAAGTGAAACATAAGTAGAAACTTTGGAAGTTAAATCCTAATGTCAAATCACTTATGTATAACTTTTCTTTTTTGTAATGTTTCTTAAAATAATAATAGTCAGGTTTACAGCTAAGGTTACTTACTAACAGTTTAGTTACAATGAAATTAAAGGCAATAAATATGAATTTACTCAAAATCTGCAAACAGTGTCTTTCCTACGAATTCCGAGAAACCAAGATTTTTCCTAAATACACACCGGACTTTCAGTAAGTATTAATTCTTCTAGCAACCTGTAGCTTTATTCATCTTCTTATACCTATTGGGCGAATTAAAAAGCAGCCAGGACTTAAATAAATAAGACATATTACACAAATAATATTTCAACATTAAAATATCTCGCAATATATCTTCGAACCACCACGCCTGGTGCCTCTCACGTCAGTAAGTCATATCATCGGGACAGGCGGATGTCGGATGGCACAAAAACCGTTCCGCACTGGCACACGCCAGTCAAAACATTGTGCCAAATGTACCAGGCTCGAAGATTTTAAAGGAGGTGAAGTGACTGTGGAATCTCTTTTGTTCGAATATCCAAAGGTTCAAGAGTGTATAATTGAAATATAAGATTTTTTACATAGAAGTAGAGGAGTCTTCATCATGATCAAATGTACCAGGCTCGAAGATTTTGTTGAATGATAGATGTGTGTGGAATCGTCTTTGATAAGGAATCATGACGGTAGGTATCAGGGAGAGATGAAATTAGTCTTCCTCATCTTGTCTTAATGTACCAGGCTCGAATATTTAGTAGGAGTTGGCTGTGTGTGGAATCTGCTTTGTTCAGGTATCACAATTGTATCAGGGGTTATAGGTATACTAGGAGGTTAAACATATATCTAGGGCCCACTTGCACCACCCTGGGTCATCTTACTAACACCGAGTTAGTCGTAGTAACTCGACCAATATGTATGACATATATATTTGTTATTCAAACTCTGTGTTAGCAACTAATTCTGAGTTAAGTTCTTGGCGCAAGTGGGCCTAAATAGTCCATCTTTATTTTTTGTTGGAGTCTTGTCCAAATGTACCAGGCTCGAAGATTTTGAAGGAGGCGAGGTGTGTGTAGAATCTCCTTTGTCCTAAGACTGCAGATTGTATAGAGGTTTGGAATGTGTATAGAGACATTTTATGAAGCATGCAAGATGATATAAGCTAGGGCTAGAAGTAAGAAGATGGCCATTGAGATGACGGCAGTCCAACTGAATTACATTCGAGTAGAATGAATTAATCATGTGGACAAGATTACAAAATAAAACTATATTTTATAATCTTGACCAAACGAGTACCAGGGTCCAAGATTTTATAGGAGGTGACGTGGGTGCATAGAGTTTCAGAATGTATCAGAGCTGAAGCAAGATTAGCAGGAGATAGAATGGAATTTGCCTTGTACTCATGTCCAAATGTACCAGGATCGAAGATTATAGCAGGAGGTTATAGTTTCCAGTAATGATCGTGGTCTTATACTTAACTTGTTAACTAGCAGTCTTTGTGTTTGGTTCACACCTGTTGAATGGTATGATAGGAATCCTTTAACGGAAGTAGGTATTTTATATAGCTGAGTAGAAGGTTTATCAGCTGTATAAGTAATGGATTGGAAGGTATATGCTGCACTTTAAACCAAGTATTCAGAAACGGAGTATTTTTTTCTGTGGAGTACATATTCTCCATTTCAGATAACATTAGACAATTTAAATAATCCCAATTTACAGCCCGTCCAACCGATTATGACTTCTATTGCGTTGGTGATATGACAAATAGCAGCTGTAGTAAACAGTTGGTTTTGGTAACAGGTTTATGCTTTTCATGTCATCCTTATGTTTACGGATTAGAACTCATAATCGGTTGAACAGACTGTAAAAAAGGGTTGTAGAAATTTCTAATGTTATTTCAAATGGAGTATAGTGATCTAAACTTACTTATGGCTAGTAAATAATGGTGAAAGTGTCACATGTGTCATTCGTTTAGTGGTCACAAGCGACGTTGCAGAACATGAGGACCTTGGTTCAAATCTCGGTTCAGGCGAAATGTTAATAGGTTTTCCATCTGGAATTTGTCAGGAGGTGCCCATGCAGAGTTCCAATTGATTGCAATAGGGTCGCTTCCTATTCCATTGGACTTAAATATAAGTGGCGAACATTGGGGACTGTTAAGGTACATATTTGCCTGATGCTTCGAGGAATACAGTCGAAATATTACACTATACTAGCTGTCCCATTCGGCTTCGCTCCCCTCAACTGGCTACCTACCTACCCTACCTACCTACCTTACATACATGAATGTTATGTAACTTTAACCGCTTACGCAGAGCATGCAACGGAAGCTCCCAAAAAGGAATAATTTTGCCCGTTTTTGCAACATTGTTCATTTATGCTCCGCTCCTATTAGTTGTAGCGAAATGTTATATAGCCTAAAACCTTCCTCGATAAATGGACTATCCAACACAAAAATATTTTTTCAATGCCAACCAATAGTTCCTGAGATTAGCGCGTTCAAACAAACAAACAAACTCTTCAGCTTTATAATATTAAGTATAACTGAAAATTGGCCCATATTGTGACCAGAACCTATATCAAACAAACATACAGAATTTATTTAAGAAAAAATACAAAATAAATATACATATACATAAACCGCAGAACGACATACTTGATCATACTAAACTGGATATAATATATTGTGCATATAACTGCTAGGTATATGTACGACTGCGTTTAATATTTTATTGATTTATCACGCGGCTGAGTCAGCCTGCATCTCGGTGATGCTGGCTCTAGATGCATTCATTATACCGGGAAAATGTTGTAGGGTTAGCAGAAAAGGTGACGGGTTGAGACTGTCGCAACCCACGCTAGGAACGTGTATTGATCGTCAAGTTTGTAGACACATAGTTGTTTTTTTTAATCCAGGTTATACCTTTGGTACACAATATTTGTTAAAAGCGCATGAAAACTATGTTAGCTGTAGCGGTAGGTACCTACATAATTAAATTACACACATTACATATGTAATTATAAACTTTTTTTTCACTTACTGAAAGCAGTGTTTAAAAAGATTTACTTTTGAAAACTTTTCAAAATATAAGATTTTTACCTTTATTAGGATTCACCATGACAAAAATCTCGCGCAAAACAAGATACTCAGTTCTCTCAATTATTAATATAATATAATAATTAATTATTTACATAATATAATCAATTCAAATTGTTTTTGCTACCCCTACCACAGTGACTTATCATGTCTGTTTGTGTGTGTGTCCGTATCTACGAAATTGTCAAAGTGTGGCGTTTCCTGTAATTATACACGTCTTATAATATACAGGTTTGCTTACTGCATATTGTAAATACATTCATAATAATAATTATGTAAGTAGCTAATAATAGAATAGCTAGAATCATCAAAAATCGCAAATTTTTGGGGCCTATATTTATAACAAGTCCCTGAAAGATAGAGCTGTCTTGTAACATCATATTGAAATCGGTCCAGCAGTTTGGGAGGTACGACGTTACAGACCTACAAACGTTTAAAATCGCCTGCCTCGCTGCCTGCATTCCCTAATTACTTGGGATTCCATCCAGAAAAATTATCATCTTTCATACTATCCATCTTTTCTGTAGTCTGCCACTTTTACTATAGACACATTTTCTTCTTTTTTCTTTTTTATTTCTTTAGAACCGTCAAGGTTTAGTTACTGAAGTGACATTGACAGTGACGTATTTGAAGTCCTACTAATATGTATAGAAATTTGTATATTCTGTCTGCTCTACATAGACTACATACTATGAACCTATACATAATTTCTATATTGGTAGGTATATACCTAGGTATATTCTATACTTAAGCTAGTATAGATTACGCCACTTCCTTTGGATTTTCCGTAGCATACACCTGCTTATGTATTATTTACCTATGTATATATTTTGTTTGTTTGTTATGATATTTATTGGAAACTACTTTTTATACCCTTGACATCTTATGAATGTCAACGTGAGTTCTGTCTGCCAGTTTGTTGGCATTTTTGACTAAAATGTTCAATTTTCTTCTAGGAAAATTCGGTAACAATAGGTAGTTACTTACTACTTGGTAAAAGCTAAACCTTGTAGAATGTTTTGTTGTAATTTCTATCACCAGACATCAAACCTGTTACCTTTGGATCTTATTGCCAATGAGCCACTGGTCCTTTAAATTAAAGCAAGCAGTTGGATAGACACTTATTCCGCTTGCAGTAAGCCTGCTCTTCTGCCTACCCCCAAATTTAACCAAGATTGATAGCAACATTGTAACTTAAATCATCTGATTACGAATTCGCGATTAGAAAACCTACCATCAATACACGTTCCAGCATTCTTTAAAAACGCCTTTTGCGTAACTTGGCGAAAGAGACAGCGATACCCGATAACACGCTATAGAGCGAGACAGAACACGCCGGCGCTACTTCAAGGCAATCAACGTTTACTTATAATCCGCTTTCCAACAACGACACAGAGACGATTTCGGTGTTTCAATCATAAAAGAGAAGGAACACAGTGTTCTACACAGTGACTCGGTGTCGAGGCTTCGAGACTCGGTCGCTCGCCGTTTTCTTGATTTCCAAGTATTTGTTAGTAGGTAACTTCTTTTCTTTTATGATGCCCTGGTACATGATATGTTGAAGTATCCTTTTGTTGGGGAAATTCATTGTCCTTTTTTGACCGACCGTGGCGATTTAAAAAGGGTGTAATGTTTTGTACTCATATATTTGCCCATTTATAATTTAGTGCATACTAAAATGCTCTACATTTTAGAATTAAATCTTTTGATTCTGCATAATCAGGACCTCAAAATGTCACCCGGTTGTCAACATCGAAAAACCAATATGGCTCTATCTTAGAATTCAATTTTCTTGTCTATACCAGTATTTTAATTAATTTATGTACTTTATTGAAGGAGGAAAAATATTAGTCAAAGCATAGTACAAAAGTTAAATATGTCTTTGGAATAAAAAGTTAAATTTTAGACACCCGTTCAGTCTGTTATGCCACCAACTAAGGATCCAGACTCTGGGTTTCTACTAAGAAATTACAAAAAAAAACAGATTGTCCGACCCAGGAAACGAATCCAGAACCTCATGATGATGACGGCTACAAAAAGATTTGACGTCACACAAATTCTATACCGCGCAATCAAAGTTCTCCAACATATAAAACGGCCCGAAAACAACCAAATCGTGCAGTTGCCAGACACACCCGTCTAGTCGGAGAATCTTCCCTTTTCAATGAATGCTTGTGGGACTCTTCACCCTGTTCTGCATACCACTACAATGCGATTTTCATTTCCCAAAACAGGCTATGTTTAATACCTAGTCGCCCTTGCATATCTCCATTTATTAATTTCCAACATTAGTTAGTAAAATCCAACTGGCTTTTCCACATGAATTAATTACTACTAATAATTTATCTAAACATTAATGTATTCAAGAATTTTAAGGCTTGTTATATGACCTAAATTACTAGGAATTGAGTTACGAAAAGCTATAGGTATCTAGGTAGTTAACATTGTGTCTATGTGCTTAGAAATTAGTAGGTTTAGTGTGGATCAAATATAATTGAGTATGTCTTCAAAGTTAAAGTCAAATATAGTAACTAACTAGGCCAATAAAAGACACTTTTGAACATCAAATAAATTAAAATTTACAAGTAGTAATAATTGATTCTACCGTGCATTCGGAAAGTAGATTGTTATAGAGAAGAACGCACAAGAAACTCCATACTTACTCTTTAAAAAAAATAGGTGTTATAAAATATTTACATAAGTACATACATTAACAAATTCATATAATTATGTGAGGACGATGCACCCAGAATAGCTCTACACACGTACAGGTCAGGTATAAAGTATTAAAAAGCATTAACAGGAAAATTAATTAATTTGATAAGTAGGAACATGGTTCTCACATACTTACAAATATTACAAACATAGGTAAAATACCTCATTCAACAACAACGGAACAGTGTGTGAGCGAATATCTAAAAAAATATATATGAATATTATTATAGAAACCAACTATACGATCTTCATGATGACTCCACGTGATTTGATTTATGTAACACCCCCTAAGTAATTTTAACTAAGCGAAATAGTAAGCTTAAGGATGCAATGCGACGCAATTCAACCGATTTGCACTTTATATATTCCCCAATGTAAAGGCAGTACTGGCCGTGCTTCCGCTCGGAGCCAGAATATCAATATTGAACCTCCTTTTGTACAGTTTTGTTTGCAAAATATTCTTTGATTTACATATGCCATTTCAGTTATGAAGAAATTCCAGCCTTAGCGACTGGGCCACCACGACATTTTAGTCCACAAATTTGAATAACTTGAATTATAAACATGAAACCCCTTTTTTACACCAATGTCAACAGCAGATAGGCAATCTTTCAATTTCCTATACTAGACTTCAAAAAACCACACAGCTGCCTTCTCATAAAAGTTTGCTATTAATAAAAATATTTCTGCATAAGCTGCGCTTACATCGGAGGCGGGTTCCTTATTATTTATTAATTTTCGCATCCCATAAGGTGGTACTTACAGACACATTCACACCCATACCTGGATTGTGTTACACCGCAGTGAGCGAGCGAATGTTGATAAAAGAATGTTCTGTATTGAATACTTTCGATGTTTATGGATAAGTCATGCTTTTGTTCTTGGCTGTGTGGAGTATGTGGTGGTTTTATTATATTATTTTTTATTAGTGCTGCTAGTTGTGATTGACTAGCAGCACAAAATAATTAAAGTAGCAGTTGTGTGTAGCGTTGGAAGATTTAAATTTTTTAACAAACTATTCAGAAGGCAATACCTGCGACAAGTTACTTTGGGTGAAGATGCACAAATTATTTATTCCAATTAGGCTAACAAACAGCATTTTTAAAAGTCAAAAATTTTGAAGTAAAAAAAAATATTTTTAAACCAATGTGCATTTGCAAAGGTAGGTAGTTTGTTATGGAGAAGAATAGACAAAAACTCCATAGGTACTTACTCTTTAAAAAAAAGAACGATTTAATTGAATGATTTATTATTTTAATGATGGAAAAATTCTCATTTTTAAGAATTGCTCAGGAAAAGATTTAAAACTGTTCTCTATATCGTTATGCATTATGAGCAAATAAGAAGGTCACACCACATAATACTTAAATAATATTTATACGTTACGGAACGGTGTGACAAACAGCCGTAAGTTACAACGACTGGGTGTGGTCACCATATTTATTAAAATCTCTTCATTGAACAGAAAAAAATATAATTAAATCGCGACGCGAACAAACGCTTGTTTTATTATCCATTTTATTTAAATAAAGCCTTTGGAATGCAATTGATAAATAATAAATATGATTTGAAACCAACAAATTTATATCGAAAGAAAACATCGAGACTTAAAGGTATGAAATCCAAAACACAAAATGAGCAAGCGTTGTGATCTATGATTGTTCCTTCTCTGCAAAGAGAACATTAGGTACCCTATAGGGACAGCCTTACAGGCGAGGATCAGGAGACAATCGCACCGCACTATTCCCAAACCACAGCAACTCCTGAAAGCCAGAATCAACATTGGCGACCACCACAAAAGCGCCGAGGCAATGAACCTCGACGAAGTCCCGGCGAATGAATTTAACTGTATTGGATCCGGCAACGAAATTAATCAGAAAATTATAACGGAGGTGTAGGAAAAAATACAAATTTCCAGTTCCCTCCATATCAAGCAGGAGACAGAACAAACAAGGCCAATATGCACAAATGGTCGGCGGCTCAGGAGATACCAAAGGGGTCTTCTCAGCGATGTGCCCAAATAGGCGATGCACAGATGGTTTTCCGGAGTTTTCATGTACTGATGGTGATCACCAGAGTGGTTTTATTGAGGTAAAAATCCCATCACACTGTTAGTGTGATAGTGTTGTCCCCAATACTATGGAAAAAGATACACGACTTATACAAACTGACAAAATAGACGTCAATCTCTCAGCTACCAGTATTTACACTATACCGGGCTACTAGAACACTTTAATAAGAAAAGCCCATATAAGGTAAATTGAATGTTCTCTGTCTACCCCTTGATGTATAAAACGTGAAAGTAGTACTATATCGCAACAAACTGTCGACCTTTGCAACACCCGGTGATATTATGTGTGCATAACGTTTGCCTGTGACTTTGCTTGTCATGATTTATTTTTATTGGAATATTTTTCATACGATTTCTTTTGACTCTATATTTTTATGAGAACTAAGTAAGCTCTAGCAATCATTTGCTTAGTTTTTTACAAGATTTGTCAAGTTTTTAATATCATGAACCACAAACAACCAGTCATCAACCATATTTAAAGATAAGTATAATATGAGATTTTGAGAATAAAGTCGATTGATTCTGGATCAGTTCCTCGAATCAAAGTTTTCCTAGTAAAATGGTTTTAAAGCAGGATGTGTATCAAATGGGCAACTAGTCTTTAAAAAACCTCATAATGCCAGCAAACTAGTAAAAAATCTGGTAGTACATAAATGAACTTAACTGAAAAGTCAACAACTCTTGATGAATTTAAGACAAGACATACAGTTTGACCATTAAACTATACACATTGAATAACAGTATTCATTCGCTCATTTTTTCTTTACTTATATCAGTTTGATCAATCAGTTTTTGCTTGCGCGCGCAACCGCGTGTGCACACACCGTGTAGACAAAGATTTTTTATTAAACTTACTCGGCGAAATTTTATTAATCACTTCATTTTCGATTAATACTGGCCGTTAATTAGTTTTTGGTTTAGTACTGGCTGGTGAGAATGATGGTTTGAAAAAGGAACAGTTTTGAAATTTGAGAATGGAATGTTGCGAGAATTTGAATGTGGAATTGAAGTACTTTCAAAATGGCATTTTTATAACAAAACCAAGCAGTGATAACTTGTTGGTCTAGTAGTAACAAGCGCTACTACTAAACATGAAGTGCCAGGTTCGATGTCCGAGTTGGGAAATGTGTTATGGCTTTTTCCATCTGCAATTTCTCAGTTCTCAGTAGCGGTCTGGAGTGTGGTTTTTTTTTTGGTTGATGTCAAAAGGATCGGCCCCAGTTCTTATATTATGTAATATGTCTAAGATATAGCAGAAATTAAAATATATGTATTTTTATGAAATAATCAACACGTGTCCTAGGAAAGACTGACATTATAATAAATAAATAAACTTCCTCATACCTTCCATTCCGAGAAAAAAACAAACAAACAATTTTGCATACATTTTATTATCGCGCGCAAAGTGAAAGTGGTTCATTTTTGTAAAAGCAGGGTGAAACGACCTGTTGTCGTCGGCACTGACTTTTTAATTGACATTGATAAAAAGTCTGCAAATACGGAACGGTTAAAGGTAAAAGGTACAACTTGTCGAAGGCCTGTTTGGTAAGAATTTTTGTTAAGTACATTTAAAGTAAACATCGTTTTGAATTTTTTGGTTTTTTTTTACGCAATTGGTTTTATATTCTTTGAATGTTTACGTTTTTGAAGTGAAAACATCTTCCGCTGTGTTGAGAGATTTTCGGTATGGGTAAAACTTAAGAGTTCGCGTCAGCGACATGCTAATGTGACAGCGATATCGATAAGCTAATATGTCCAAAGTTTTGAGTTTTCACTTCTGTCGGCAGTCCTGCATTTTTTACAATATGTGTCTTAACTGCATCATCAGCAACTTGAGATTCTTTATTACGTTTCATTTTCATTATAAAATACCTGATTTTTCCTTTGGAATTCTTATGGATCATAAAGATGATATGTTATTGAGGAAAAATCTTTTTCTTGCATCATTTTTATTGCCACGTGAAGGAAAATATGGTTTGTGGTTAGTTAGCAAGTTTTTTTACGGATTAACGTTATGATCTTACTGATTTTATCTTTACCTACGGCATGGTTTTATCATTTTTAGTTCAGAATCTAATTGGAAACATCCTTGAGCTTATAATAAAAGTGAATAGACAGGAGAAGCTGATTTTATGTTATCACAATATTACATAATATACTGAAAAATTAATGTATGCACAAAAATTAACATTTACTAGGAAATTTATCTATAACTAATATTTACTAATTCATAGACAAACAACTAAACAATGGTATAATATATTTTTATTATAGAACATACAGTTGATATACTATTCCTATTGTCCACACAGATCATAATAGAATAAATAGATAATACTAACGATCTTTTAATTACACCATCCATCATCAGCCTGTAGCAGTTCCTTAATGCCGATGACCTGGTGTAGATCGCGGCAATCAGCTGGTTGCGAGGAGCACGAAACAGAGCGATATGTTGATGCTTGAATGAGGTCTATATCTAACATTGGAAGTCTTTCAACTGCAATGATGATGGTGATCTACTACATTTCATGTTAGTTCTCTGTTTTGTCATGTTCCTTGAGAGCCATGACGGATTGCAGACCTCTGCAGGACCGAGGAGACCAATCTTCGCCACATTATTCAATTATGATCTTCCCCCTATAACACACGCTCTCTCTCTACTGTAACCATGACCTATCTGATTTTGTTATTCAATTCGATCTTCGACCACCCCTGCTGCAGCAACAATTTGAAACTCAATGACCCTAAAATTTGGTACATATTCTTTCTCCCCTTCTGACATCATCATCTTCTTCTTCCAGCTTTGATCCCATGTTACTTTTAACATAACCTTAAATTAAATCACGTTAAACCAAAAGCTTGGTATCCACGACTGTACCCGTCGTATTGAGGGCACACAGCCCGCCTCCTTCATTCATACCTGACGTAGCGTAGATGTGAACCTTTGCATACAATATGCTGAACAAGGTATGAGCTCTATTTCAAGTTTTGTACCTGTTGAATAAACTTATAACAGTATAGGTGCCGTTATCTTGTCGCCAACGAGAAATACTGTCTTGACAAAGTCATATTCTATCAGGTAAAACATAACCCTCTCTTTTGCTTCGGCGTAATCGGGTAAAAATTACTGTCAACTTATAATTTACTGTTCGAAAAACAACGTGACGTTTTGGAAGCACCAATCAATCTCATGCATGACTTTTCGATAATAGTTATCGCCGATAAAATTTCACTTTGAATAGACCCTTTGGTACATTGAAACATTTAGGCATTGTAGAGCTTTTTTGTCTTGCATACCTGCGTGATAGTGTCTTTGGAAAAATCGATTGGCTATAATAAAGGCATATTCGTAATAACACTAAAAAACGTGTACTAAATGGAATCTAAGGTCGGTCTATGAAAACAGTCACTCAATAAAAAATGAAAAATGATGACAATACCTGATAGATCTTCTTCAAAAGTCTTTTAGTGCATTTATTAGATGTAATTCTGAGTGTAAGTGATTCAATGATTCGTTGCAACTTGAGAGTCTTACGAAAACTGGCTTCAGAAAAACTTGTTACTTACGTACATGTTTTTGTGAGTAGTACAGTACTAAGGCTGTAGTTTTATTTGATACTAGCATACCTAACCAGATTTGTTATGTAAAAATATTCCGTTAAAGTCATTGCAAATTTTTGATTGAGACATTATAACTGGTATGCTCATTTTTGTCATGTTTTTATTGAGATTATAAATAAATCAAACTGCGATTAGAAAATAATTAGGGTGTCGATATGGATAACAAATAAGCAAACACACAAAAAAAAAACGACGATTTTTAGATCAACATGCTTACTCACTTTTTATTGACGTAAATTTAGAAGTGGCTTTTTCCCTCAGAATATTAGATGAAAAAGCAGAAAAAAATTACACAACAAATTCAAAATTGTATTTCCAAATCCGGCTTCAAAAACATTTTGAAAAGACTTATCGACTTGTATTTTTAATAAAATAGCAGTAAAACAAAAGTAAGATTGCTAATTAAGTCTCAAAATTATCATAACAAGACAAAAAACTGCCACCTTTTTTAGAAACTTAAATATAAAGATAAAAACAGAAAAGACAAGAGTAGCATAAACGTCAAAATTTGAAAACCGAACCGGACTATGCGTTTGTAAGTGAGTAAGGTTGCAATCGCAAAAAAAAGTGAAAACATTGCTTCATACAAATATAGTTTGAAATCGATTATTAGTTTGTAATACAAAAAGTTTCTTGTTTTTAGATTAATCATCGTTTGAAGCAGGAAATAAGTAGCTTTTGAGAAACAAAAAGACATTAGCGCTGTATTATGTTGTTATTTGGAAATAGGAAGAGGTCAACTTAAACTTGTGTATTGGAAACTAGCTTTTGCTTATGACTTCGTCCGCATTAAACATAATATCCTGTGGCATTCAGCAGTAGCGTACGTAGCCTTCTATCAGTGAACGATATCTGGTAATCGGATCAGTTCCCAGAGATTGTCTTTTTCAAACATATAAACAAATAGTAGATTCGATTTTAATGCTTAAAAAAACCTACCGAGTGACTTTAACTCGACGCATTTTTTTGTAACATTTCGTGATGCAAATTACATACCAAGAGATCTAGACTCGACTATGACTAGATGCAAGCAATTGAAGCAACACAAATGTCCCAACAAACGTACCAAACACGCCATTGACTCATAGAAAACGAACGGCAACTTCACCATTCGCAAGAAAAACTACGCGTTTAAACACAGCTCCAAGCTATTCATTCATATTTACCTCATTTCCTGTCTGTTTGTTAATAATTTACGACAGAACACTAACAAGATATCTAACGTAGTTTCTAAGACAAGCAAAAACTTGCTACTTCATCAAACCTTTATTTGAAAACAGTAGAACTTCGCTCCCTACCTATATAATTTTTTTCAAGCACATAAAAATGTGCAGAACTTGTTGTAGAAGGAAAAAAATTATCAAGTACTAGGAAACCCGCATTGATGCACGTGGCTCGCTGTGTGCCGACAACTGCCCGCTTCACCTTACGACACGGTATTGAATATGGAGGTAATTATTTTGATCTTTAACCTATCGTGTTATTGGATACTTTGAGCGTTACCTATGGGATTAGATTTAACTAGTAAGTCTCTCTGCTATCCTGGTACTCACGCAGTCACTTTGCATTTCATATTTACGTGGCGATGCAAATACAGTAGGTTTTTAATATTATAAATCTACTTGGCAGCAATATTAATTTAAAATATATAAACTTGTGTGAGTCAACTGACATGACTTTGACAGCTAAACGTCAGAATTTGACAAGAGGTCAAACAGATTCTTTAGTTGCAAATAAAATTAAAAGGATCACTTTTTGCAAAAAGAACACTTATATTGATAAAAAAGACATATCAGAAGTGTGTAACATTCCAAAAAATCTTGACAAGAAAACGTCAAAAGCCGCTTCTCGTCACAAAAACATAAAAAGTAAAGCTGTCACCGCAACAGAAGGCGCGAAACCAAACATAAATTCTCACTCCTTCGAAAAACATTTTTTTTTTGCGAAAAAAAGAAATACAGTCATAAATCGTCCATCAATGGAGACATGCTCAACGTACAATAATAATAAGCAAAAGACGACTGTAAAATGACCGATATATTCTGACCCTTTATTATTACCCACATTTCGCCTGAAAAATCGTGTTTTGTTTGCAAAGCGGGGGTCGCGGGAGCTCATTTTAAGCTGGTTCTTTAGCATGTTAGCAGTTTTCAATGGCGACTAATAAGGTAGTTATTTTATTATGTAATAAAGATATGTACTATGTCTTATAAGCAATTGATGGCAAAGGTCTAGTTTATTTATCGCAATTTTAATTTCATAATTACTTATGACGTCTACTGTGTCCTTCACCCTATTTTGTAGAATGCGTTCGTTATCTTTCAAACATTTTTTTTCTTTTTTTACGGGTTGTCATTAGGCCTGGGAAATGCCAACCAGTCAATTGCTGTGAGTGTCAGAACTTCACAAGGTATAAAAGAAATTACAACGTTTTGTCAAACCTGTTGCAATTCTTCTTCAAACGTTTACAAAAGATCTCCAAATAACTATAATGATACATCATCATCATTCAAAAGACGTCCACTGCTGGGCATAGGCCTCCCTCAAGCGTCGCCACGCTGGTCGGTACTGTACGTTTCGCAGCCACCAGAGTCTTAATGATACATACTTACAAAAATTATTCTACTAATCCAACAATTCAGATAGGACCGCGGAAGCAGGGTCAAAAGCACCACCAATATTAAAAATAAATATTTTCTAAAGTAACTCGGTGTATCCAACTATCCATCTCTAGTTTTCACGACTTCGTTGAACAACCAAATTAATCTAATTCAACCAATGAATAGTTTTACTAAAGAAACTAACACATGCCAACACAGACCTTTTCGGCAACGTAAATCAAAAACTACAGACTGACATATTGGATTGGCAACAAAAACTGCCAAAATCAAAACGTCACTCTTCGAAATTCGAATATTCGATAACATAGCAGTTTGACACGACAATTTCTCTATCCAGCCAGTAATAAGTCTGAACTAGGTTGAAGATTCACTTTTCTATAAATAGAAGCGAGTGTACTTAAGTATAGTTCCATACTTACTGCTTTAATGGGTTTTTTATACTGGATGTAATGACATTATTGCTTTTTAATCAAGACTGTGTGAGGCCTGCCTCTGTATAAAGCTTTACTAGTGCTTTTTTGTGCAAGTAAACTTAAGGAGTTAGGGTTTTTCACTTTGAATGACAAAGAGACACAGTGAGAAAGAGAAGACAGTTTTTTCCATTGATTTCATTGGTGTTTGTTTTTAAGAGATTGTCGTGTGTCTTTGAAGTTCACTTGGATTTAATGCGTCATAACCTATAATAGAATTACTTTTCAACCGGAATCGTATGCCCAAAGCGAAAAACTTATAATTTTAGTCGCACTAAACTTGGCAACAATTTCCATCGACAAAAACATCACCTCACTAGAACAGTTCTAGTACAGACTGTCAGCCGCTTCCATATTCGAAAATTCGAACACACGTTCCAAAAATCAAAAGTTCAAATTCTAAACTGGAACAAATCACGGTGACTGTCCGTTGACCGTAAGTAGGAAGTCCCGATTATCGTATAATTCGCTCAAGTGACGTTTGCCTGTTAAAATCAGCCAGTTTCACTTGACCTCCCCCCCTTCCTCATGTGGGAACAAACGAAGGTGTGAAAGGAGGAAGGGTGGCAGAGGCCAGAGGTCAAACAAAGATGGTGGGTATATTGGCTCTATTGGCTTACCGGATGCTTGCTCAAGACGTAGGTTATCTAGTAGTCGTTTCTTTGTACTATATTTTTGTTGTTAGGTAGCTATGTTGTTGCGTATATCGTTAGGAGGATAGTCATAGGATGACGATACAGAAATCGCTGGTAAGTAGCAGGTCATATTTGAATAGTTACTTGTTGAGGAGTTAGTAAGTCCATGCAACAACCAATTTTTTGAGCAGGTTTCGTCTTACAGATCCGTTTCACCAGCTTCTATATTTGCTACCTGATTCCAAAAATACGTTGTAATGTTAAGCACTTCTTCTGTTTAGAATAAATACAGGATAACGATTTTGCTAGCTCTTTCCCGAAACCTGGGCGTCTTTAAGTAAAAAGGGAATATATTACTTTTAGGTAAGAGTGATCCATTGTCGACCTCATCATCGCTTACAATTAGGCGAGGTGATCAAACGCGAGCCTATCAACAGTAAAAATTGCTTAACTAAATTAACAATGTAGCCCTTCCTTAATAAGAAATGACACTGAAGAATAATTTCTACTCTACTTTCACTCATGCGTGATAACTCAACTTAAAGTAAAAAAATCATAACAAAATATGAAAGGGTTATAAATAGGACTTTCAATATTTTTATTGGGCCCTATAAAATAAATGTCAGTTTCTTAAATGTCAGTACGTATGACCTTATAATTGTTCACAAAGCAAAGGTATGAAAAAAAAAAGAAATTAAAAAGTTAACTTAGTGTCTTTGGTATCGAAGTTGATGGTCAAGCTGAGGTGCCGTAATTTTTGTAAATCGAACTAGTTTTTGAATTTGCAAGTAGAATGTTAAACAAAACACATATTTTTTAGAAAGAATCTATTCAATCTTGACTTAAAGACTCCCAGGTTGTAGCTATCAGGAAATACAGATTCGGCAGTAAATTCCACTCCTTTGCTGTACGCATATTAAAAGTATTCACAAAACGTTTTGCGAATACTTTTAATATGCGTACACGTTCGTATGGTCGGGATATCCACCATGTACTGATGACGCATTGCCGTACGTCTTGTAGTCTGATGATGGAACGGGCTAGAAGGAATTAGTTCATGCAATTTCAACGCATATTCCCCGAAATTTTGATTTATACACACAAATTCACGCCTTTTCACATGGGAGTAGGCAGAAACTATAGATCGCCACCTGCTACCATCCTTAACGTATACACTAATCATCTTTTACTTAGTCTACACTGTCCCACTACTGATTGAAAGCCTCCCCCAAATCCTCTAATCAGAAATCTAATTTTTAATGATAAATCATTTTAGTTTCAATTTTGTTTCAATGTTGGAATTATTTGATTTTTTCCTTCCGCGCGGCAAGTTCAGAAGCTTCACCAAATAACATTTTACCGTTTCCCATATTAAAATCTCCATACTTTATTATTCCATATAATATATCTTCTTAAAACAAGCCGATTTTACATTAAACTCAATTAAAATAAGCCGTCAAAGGGAAATATTCTTTAAAATGTCTTAATCAATTTTCGTAGTAATAAAAGTTACAATTAGTGAGGTAGTGTTGTGCAATACTCGATTATAAGTATCGATCCAATTAACGGCTCGATTTGTTTTGGTGTTGCCATAAATCATAATTCTTACTAGCCACCTGCTAGAATGTGAACGTTGATGTAATGAGTAGGATACTGGATGTGGCATTGGTGATTTCGATGAATGTGCTTAAGATAAAAATGAAAGGTTATTAGTGTCTGGGAAGTTTGGGAAAAAGCAGAAATCCTTTATTTTCAGATCTTTGCAGCAGGACTTAGTTAGGCCAGGCTACGTTTACGCTTGCTACTAGAAAAAAATACGCAGCAGAAAAAACTTTATTGAAAAATTTGATTTTATTATGTTGGTACAAATGCTTTATGTAGATAAATAATTTAACCAGTGTCATCTTCGTAGACAATAAATAAACAAAACAGCTATAATCTTTATTACCATTACCGAGGAGTCCTTGAAGTTAGTCAACGACCTAGTTAGAAATATAACCAGGTGACTGAACAGTATCATTGATCTTATAAATCAATGATATCATCCTTTGATCACCTGATGACTGATGGTATCATTGTCTACTTAAAGGTAAGGTTAGCAAAAAAGGAGCTTCTTATAAAAGATTTTTAATTTTTATAGTTTAAAATTTGCCTTGTTATGTCACTTAGTACATCGGTCGGTGAATCGTTTCGTGCCTGTCTGTCTTATGTAGATTGTACTTCGTGGAGCTCCACGATCAGATCTCACTGTCTCTCTCACTATTGGTATACTAGGTATACTTCAGAGTACCGCACTTGGTTGATATTCTGATTCACTTACTACTCAGTGGTTCTCCTTTATATTTACAATGCGCACAGGCAAAATGTGGAGCTCTGAGACAGCTCCTGTGTTCAATAAGAGCTAACATCGTAACACTCTTCAGTATTCAAAGCTACAGTGACCGGGCTTCTTCTGGTCTCACTCGTTCCATCGTAGGCCCATCGTTGTGCATCAGGCGGGTTCGAGGTTAAAAGCTAGCTCATTGCGAATTGTTCAGTCATCAGTCATGCAATTGTCTGTTAGTACTGTATCTAAATGACACCATTTTACTTGAGGACTTGCATTCACTTTTGTTTTTAATCTCGAAAGTAAAAGTAATGTTAACGTAATCTTGAGGTATTTCGAGGAAAGGAGTAAGGAAACAACCAATTCAGGGAAGTGAGGTTGGTAGCTATAAAAAAGTTGAAAAGGTGACGGTCGCTGCCTTGGAAGGGCCGAATTGCAGTCTGATTATATTAAAACCTGTTAGATTTTTATTGGTGTTAAATGCAGTAGGAATCGTTTCCGTCAGAATTGTAACTTTTTCCCATATTGTTACTTAGGTACTCATATTTTTGGGTCTACCTGTGGACTGTTGTGGCTGATGATGAACCAAATGTTTATTTTCTTAAAGTTGATTTTCCTATGGTTAAGATGCTTTTGCGACAGCCATTATTGGAAAAAAATATCCTCAATGCACATATTTAATGTAGATAGATAAAATAATTATAATACTCTTTACTGTATATCAAAACAGATCATCAGAGATTTCATTTTACGAGTACTGTGAATCAGGTTGTGTTTTCAAATCTTAGCCATTCCAATGTTGATGTAGATCCTAAAACTTGGTCAAGATGAATAAGATATGAAATGGCAGCCTCTCACTTGCCATGCCCTTTAATATTGGCGCTTGATTAATTATTAATTCTCATTTTCTTATAATAAATGAAACAAATTAATAAAATTAATGTTCTTACTGTTTATCGAGCCAGTTAATAAGTAGTATAACTGGATTGAGAGAAAAGGTCGCCGCTGATGCAATCTGTGAACTTTTTTTATCGAACCTTATTGAATAAACTTGAACCGTAAGTGAGGACATTGTAATAACTTCATTAATAGCGTTGTGAACGGCTTTTATAAAGACTTTCACAAAATGATGAGGATTTAGTATGTATTCGGTATATATCCTGGTTGCCACATGGGTTTTGACAGAAGAATAGAAAGGGCTGTGCCCAGTATATGGTGAATTCCAGTTGTGGATGATGACAATGAGGTAGTCTAGGCTACCAAAACTTGCCGACCAGCAAATCGTTACACCAGTGAAAAAAAGTAGATTTTTTGTATTTGCATTTCATTTGTCTAAATAGTATTTTTTAAACAAATCTATTTATAATTACTACTAATTTTTGAGACAAATGGTTTATTTTTTATAAAAGCTTATGAGGTTGTAAACCTACTGCAAAAATACAAAAAATAATGCTTTTAATTAAATAATAAACATTAAAAAAGAATCTACCACTTCCATTCTTACTACATCCACGTACAAATACAGCCAACAAATGAACAAGTTCACAACTAATTAAGAACTAATGACGTAACTAACAAAAAAGACATCATCATCTATCAATCATTCGTCTATTTGAAAAAATTGAGGAACGAATGGAAGGAATGAATGACAGTTAGCTTCATATAGTGGGTTCCGTAGGGCTAGGTAAGAAATGGTGGTTAAAAAAAGTTTTTGTATTATTTTAATAATGCAATGTGTCTTGGAATATTGAGTAGTAAATAAATAAATTAGAATTTACATTTATTCTAGTACCTATCTATAACTCAGAAAAACATACGAGTATGTTAGTTAGTCACTTAATGGAAAAAAAACATTATTGACTAGTAATAGAATAAAATTTATCATAATTGAAGTATCTATAACTCAGAAGTGTTAGTAAAACTAACGAGTACGTGTAAGGCATTAAACAAATCTTTAACTCTAAAATGGTTAGTAAACCTTACGACTATGTGTATACTAAATAAAAAATAAAATAAACAAAAAATAGTAGTCGTGGAACGAGTTTGTAAATAATTATTACAAAAATGAATATGCTGGTGATGTGTAGATTTTAATAAATAGATTGTATTATATTTAATAATATAATTAATTTAAATTGGAAGGATAAATTAACACTTTGTATAATTAATACAAAGTGTTCATTTATTCATCTGAATAAAAAGCCCTTGAAATTTTCGTACCTTGTTAAATGCCAATAGTTTGTCCTATTATAGCAAGCAAAATTAATTTTATTTTGTACAGGCAGACTTAATACAAAAAGGCATTGTCAACATTTACCATTTTAACAAATTATTTTCCTTCACCAGATATTTTGGCACTTATTAAGACGCACTTTGACCCCAAACATTAATTACCTTTTCGAGGCAAAGATTATATCATAAACAGCGAGAAAACGAAACAAAGAAAATATTTAGCAAAAAAAAACTCTTCTAACAAGGTTTTCATCACTCAAGAACCCTAATAACCGAACGAACTCAGGCGAAACCATTCATAATTCCAAATTTGAATATCGTGGGGTCAGTCTTTTGTTTTTTTTCTATAGGCGAAAGTACTGTTTCGCGTTCTGCCTAGCTAGTGTTGCCAAGTAATTGGTGTTACTAATCGTTGATTTTTTGTGTTTAATCATCTTGTCTTTGGTTTAATTAGGAAGTGTGTAGTTGATTAATATTGTGTGCTTTGAGGATTGTGATTACTCAAGGTTTAGTCAACGGTAATTTCAAAACTTAGTTTAAAGAATCTGGCTCACTTTTGTAATAGATAACTGTCACTCTTTTCGGGAGGGACACTGCAATAATCACATCCCACTGACTCTCTTTCGAAAGCGATTGGTGATACTAAGTTGCTCCTTCCCTTTTCAAAGCATTGTAGTTTTGTGCTTCTAAAAGTAAAAAAACTACCTATTGCTCGATTTTCATGAATATAGATCCTTTTTCCAGATTCTTTATAAATCCCTCCCATAAAGCTTCATGATATGTCATATCCCAATTTTCCTCATTACCGCAACATTTCTGAGAACAACGCACCTTCAAACCAACTGTTACAAACAGACAAAAGAAACATTTTTATTTTATACTTTTTATATTTTTTGCCGGTAAAATAACAGAACCCAAATCAAAAGACGCCTTTATGACGAAATTGTATGACTGGCAACATTGTTCATTTCAGATTTGACATTTGTAGTTCATTCTAAACTCTATGGTCTTTAAAATAGAGATGTGCAGCAAGTTTTGAAGTATCAAACTTATGTTGGCATTACGTCAGTAGGAGTTTTTACTAACCGGAAACGTCAAGACGTTAGTTTTTGAATGTTCGCGTGCTGCACTGGTCTTAGTTAACTGTAGTATATATTTTTATCTTTTTTGCAGTCAAAAATTCGTGTTCGTATGTTGTTTATACAAAAAATGTGGCAAAAAGTTTTTAACTTACATTATAAGTAGGTAATCATACTTAATTTTGATATCGGTATGAATGAAGACCTCAGATTCAGATGATAAAAATATATATTTTTTCTATTTTTGTAAGATGGCCGCTGATTTTATAATGAGAAAAATGTTTGAGTATCTTAAACTTAATGAACATCTCAACTTACATAGAATTTAAAGACCTATAATTAAAAACCTCGGATATCTTTCCATCAGTTATCACATAAAAAACTGTCAATAAAAAAATATTATTTTTTTATGTGCAAAAGCGAACTAACAGTACCACCGATAATCTCACGATAGTGAAGTTATAACGTTGTGCAGCTAGCGTGGTTACCGAAGGATGACGTCATGGTTGCGTGCGTAACCACGGGAACCGACCAAAATAAGTAGAACCCACAATTCCCCTTAACTAAAACAAAAAATAGTCGATATTTAACAAACATGCGGACCTCACTAGTCCGGATCGGCCTGTTCTCTTTTCGAATTTGAATGTATTTTAAATTGCTTTTTTATTGGACTAGAATTTATGGCGGCTAGCGTTTGTTTCGGCGCCAAAATTTTATATTTTATCTATGATATGTGTAATATATTTTTCTCTGTTTCTTGTTGCAGGTAAACTATGGCAATTGTTGGATTTTATGAAGGAAACACGAAAGGTATTTTTGTTGCATGCAGATATTTGCGCGTTCGTAGAATAGTTTGTAAGATTTTTTCATTGGCAATAATTTGCATTTTTATTACATACTTACCATACTTCTAAAATAAGTATAAATAAATAATGTTACTATCACAATTCACATTAAGAAATTAAAATAATCCGACATGACGCAAAACTTAATCCGACAAGGATTTAGCCAGTTCAAATACTGGATGAGACTCTATAGGTAAGTATGTGTCAAATATATGACAGATAATAAATAACTATCTTAACTAAGATATGAAATTTTGATCACCTTCTAGTCTTACAATATCGGTGATCCTACTCCCCTGTCGCTATTACGAACTTCAGATAACAGGTAACAAAATTATTTGCCTGTACTTGTAGATTCGTTGCTTGCAACAAAAGTCACTTTAAAGTGACAGTGACGTCATACCCACCAAAACTAATGACAGTTCACAACACAAATAAAAAGCCCGTATCTTGATTTAAAAGATGTAAAATCAACACACGTGACTTAAACACCTCTCCGAAGCAAAGCTATTAAAAAATAATAAAACAATTTCAAACTACGGATGTCTGTAAGGTCGATCTAGAGATAGCGTCCATTATTGTACTTGTCGCCCGGAACGACGCCATCTTTGGAACGTCACGCTGGGAAAATACTAAGGAACAATTAAATGCGTTGTGGTTTGATGAAATGCAAAGACTGGTCTTTCTCTTGGAGTACCTATAATGTGGCTAATGGCTCTGAGACTTGGTCGCTTACAATGGGCTTCATCAGAAAGCTTACAGTCACCTATAGGGCAATGGAGAGGACTGTGCTCGGAGTTTCTTTGTGTGATCGAATCAGAAATATAGAAAGCCGCAAGAGTACGAGGGTTACCGACATAGTCCGAAGAATTGCCAAACTGAAGTGGAAATGATCAGGGTACATTGATTGCAGAACGGATGGCCGATGGGTAGAAAAGTTCTGGCCTCCCACCAGGTGAACCAATGACTTGGTGAAGGGGATCGCTTGGCGAGACGCACGGGACCGGTCAATGTAGCTACGCTTCGGGGAGGCCTATGTCCAGCAGTGGACGTCTAAAATGATGATGATGTCAGAATGCATGCTTTCTCCATAGGGATTGATTTTTCGAGGTCTAATGTTAGAGGGGCTAAACTTTATTTAGTAGCTGAAGACAAATCAGAATATAAACCGCTAGCACTTTGCCCAACATAGTTATTGAGCCTACAATCCAACGGTCAGCAGTTATGAGTGATTAGCGATAACCAGAAAAAAATACTATGCAGAAGAATTCTCTTAAAAATACTGATAGCCAATCCGATCACCAAAATGTATCCCTCGGACCTGACTAAATTTTACGCCATGGTGATGAGAAAAAATAATTATCATTGTGAATTTCACCATCATATAAGGAATTACAAGTGCTGCAATCACTAGTTAGGCTTATTTCTTAATACCTATGTTCGTTATAGTACGAAGCTAGTAGCCTTCAAAGTAGCTTTATGCAGTTAAGATATTACCGTTTATTAATATAAGATCATAAAACCTGTAGTACTAGTCAGTCTTGATTTTGGTCCTTGCGTCATTGATCGACCTTTTATAGGTCAGTTCTGTTTAAGACCTCAAGATGAATGGACGTGTCGCTTGCAAGGCCGTGACATTTCATTTCTTAACCTTCTTTACCACGGTGCTAACGACTGAGCAATTGATGGTATCAAAGTACAGGTGTATTCTGACTATCTGTCTGATGCAATCTCTTTCTTCACCTATCAAAAGTCCGAAAAACATGAAGTAATTTTGTGCAAGGATCTAACAAAAAAGCTTCCGTTGTTCTGGAGTAAAAACCTGCATAAATATCTTACTAGACCGTGACAGTCACAAAAAACAAATAAACAAACGAATATGTTGATTTAATTCAGGTATTGCACTAAGACATTTTTATGGACGCAAGTTGAAACGAAAAAGGGAATCGCCCGATCAACAAGCCTCTTTGCGTTTTCAAATTAATCTTTTGTTTTTTTTTCGGCGAACGACAAGTGTTGTATTCTGCCAGTCGAGTTGTAAGTCGGTTCACACCTTGCGAACTAATAACATACACAATTAACATGTAAGGATGAGTTTGGAAGGTTTAGACGTGACTTGACGTTTTGCGATTAAGATTTTTATCTTTGTGACCGATATTTTTTAAACGTTGTTCGAATTTCGTGTTAAAACGATTTATTTTAAAACTTACATAGAGTAAAATTTATTGAACAGCCAGTTTTTTCTCTCTTTAATATAAAAATAAAATACTAGTCAGCTAAATATAAACTACGTCTTTAAAACATAAGCAAAAAAACCTTCTCGTCACAGCAAGCACATAAACTCTTCAGTATTCAAAAAGAAATCGCCTCAATAATTTTTACATACCACGAATGTCAATATAGATTTTTTGAACAAAAATATGTGCCAACTGCCGCCACACGATAGCCAAAGCATAATATATCCAGTTTAGTTTTTTGTTGTACTATGAACAATTCATTGGGCAATAATTATGTAGATTCAGCTATGTTACAATGAGGCCATTTATTCACACTTGTCATTTTATAAACTAGAACGTAGCTTGAACAAGGAGACTAGCACTTTTTTATGAGTTTATATGTAAATAGATTCGACTGTCTTCTTGATTATGGCGCTAAAGAATTGACAGGTGTTTTTATTTGACGCCGTTTTATTTTTCTTGGATGGCTAGGGTTGAAAGATCCCTAAAAGTAGGTATTAGGATGTACTGATTTTTTTTCTAACAAGTAGGTAATTGGCAAATGTCATTTCAGTAACTAGACAATAGGATGAATTAAAATTGATACTCAATTGGATAGATTTTATAAGACTACGTTTTCGTTGTAATTTATATTTGTTTAATTAATTTAAACAAGCTTAATGAAACCGTACGTCATAATTTGCTTAAAAAAACCACATTAATTAAAATATAAAATTATCATATTTATTTCATAGATATGTCTAGAATAGAACTTAATGTCTTTTTAAAAGCATGCAATTAATTATGACTATAATTTGCAAATATAGCGTTTAATTAAGAATAATTTTGATATACGAATAAGCTGTTAGTTAGAACATGCAACAACTTTCTTTGAAATATTAATTATGAAAAAGTAGCTGAGCAGTCGTTTTTTATATTCATTGATAGAGATTTTTATTTATGTCTGGTATGGGTAAATTGGTCTTTGATTGAAACAAAATTGTTTTAAAAAGTTTTTTTAATAAGCCTATTTAGTTCCACTACTGGAAAAGATATCTCCTATATTTTTCCAGCATATGGCACTGCCAAAAAAAAAACACCCTTCTCTTTTTTTTAATACAAAAATACATAATAATTTTTGTACACATATCAGAAGCCGGTTCTAAAGTTTCGTAACTCTTTGTCGCGTATTTATTTTTACAAGAGCAGGCTGTCGATGCGCAACATATGTCGATCGGGAGTCGAACTTCGCTTTATTTATGGGATTTTAATGACCACCCCATCAACGGTAGCCCCCATAGCCCCAGTTTTGTTGTCACGGAAGTACCGCTTGACCAATTGTTGCTTAGCGTTTTTTTTTTATAAAAAAAATATCGGTTAATTTTTTTATTCGTTTGAGTAGATCGCCTGTTTAGAAAAAGGTGTATTTAATGTATCATTATTTGTGGTTCAGAAAAAATAATTAAAAAATAAAGTCGAACTAGAAAATGCTGCGTGAGTTTTACCTGTAAGTTATTTTTTGTAACTGGCTGGCAACATCATAAGGTGACAAGTTTAGAATGACAGTTAAGTTTATGGAAGAGTATAAAATGTAACTTTTCATAATATTATGCAACTTTATGTAAAAATGTCCACGCAAAAGTGTGCATAATCCATGATGAAATCTATAGATATTAAAACTAATGTCACTGTAAAGGAATGGTTGCCTTTTTAACATTGTGTGTCATGTATGTCCACATTTACACAATATGTCTTTAGAACAGCAGTAAAATAGATTTGAACCGACTCAAAGAATAATAGTTCCGTGTCTACTCAGAGTTTCAAAAAGCAATGGTTTTTTGCTAACTGTACTCGATCAAACTGGTTAAGGAACCTTATAACTTGGAATTAAACCATACCAAAAGGTTAAATATGTAGTTGTAAAAATACAGTGTATATTTTATTCGACTTCAATGTTTTTTTAGTCTGGCAACAATTTGTTACTGTCAAACTTTAGGAATTTCGCATCTGCTTTTTAATCGTTGAAATTAAAATTGGGAAATTGGGTTTTTTGATTTGATTATTTGGGGGAATTATTTGAAATTCGAAGATGGCGAACTTTTTGTCTTCCAAATATCATGACATCATTTCATTCGTAATTTTTACTTTGATAAATAAACAATTTGAACATTTTGTAGGTAACTTAGTACTTATTTTTCGAGTATGAATGCTAAAAATAACTGCCTGGGATTGAATTAAAATTAATCCGATTTTCTTATCTTGTTTACGTCAGAAAAAATGTCTTGTAACAGCGTACTGGTGATAGCTAATAAGCTTATTATAATTAATTGCAAAGAATACAACAAGTCTTTACCAGTAGACCGTAACTAAAGGAATTTATGTAAAGAGCAGGTACAGCAAATTGTTGTTAAAAACTCAAGGGTGATGAAGGCATAACGATATAATAAATACAGCAGTTTAGAAATAAAATAATATTTTCTAAAACCATCCTATGTCCCATCACCCAATCATAATACGGGTTTCCTATTCCTAAAAGCAGCCAAGATGTGACCTACTCTAGGATAAAGGCATCTTATTAAAAAACGAACGCCTGCTGTAAGGCTAAATTTACTTCTCATTAAAAAAAATAATGACCATTGATCACAAAGCTTGCTCAATGCAAGTTGTATGGAATTAGTATGTACTATATGCAAGTTGACACTTATAGACTTATGCATTTTCAAAAAGTACTCGACACTCAAGGTCTAATTTAAACAAGAGACTTCCACACCCAGCAATTCTATTATAACCATAGCCACTGAAATCCGCATAATCACTAGACAAGCCTTGACAGCGAAGCGGAAAAATTAAAACGTATCCCTATATTTTTAGTTCTAGGTAAAAATATAATGACACGGCGGCACAAAAGAAAAAAAAACCACGACCATTGACAATCGCTACGGACAATGTGAATGCACATCAATTATTATTTTAAAATAACAGTTTTGTCCGTACAAAATTTATTTACGCACTGCTGCGCCCGTGTCTGTGGGTGTATCTGTGTGTGATTGTTGTGTGTGTGATGTTTGTGTGTGTGATCAAATATAGGATGTTCGTGAAGCCGTTGATGATTGATTAATTACGTGTGTCTGTGTGCTTTCTAAAATTATTTTGTTCAAAGGACGTTTGGTTTGATTTATTGCTGGTCTTTTAATTTTGGTTATGATTTTTGGCGTTTATTTTATTCCTATTTAGTTCTATCTAGATATCAATTACCTTTTCGAAATTTTGTCAGACAGTCCAAGTCCTAATCTCTATGAGAATGCTGCTTCATCTTGGCATAACCACTATTCAAGTAATTAACGCAGTTCTTAGTTAATTAATAACAGAATGAACAGATATATTCATCATCATCATTGGCAACTATCTTTTACCCTCTGTTAGCGATATGCCTCTTCTTGTGCCATGCTTCACTAATCTGTACAAGGCTACAAGCCTTAACTAGGTCGTCCTCTAAAAACCTATTAGTAGATAAGTCGTTTTTGTACATCGAAAATAGTTACAAAAAATAGCCACCCTGTTTTAACACCCTGCTGCTGCTGGAAATGCCAGCATTTTTGTCTGTTTAGTTGTGCACGCGTCACATTAAATGTACGAAACCAATATAGATAACTTTTATACATACAATTTGTGCGAAACTTGAAGTATTACTTAGTTCTTGTTTGATAACAATCGGTTCACTCTATCAAAATATAAGTGTTCACGAAGTAAAATATCACAAAACACGCAATTCAGATTCTCGAACAGTTGCACTCCATATTCGATAGATGGCGTTGTGCATTTGACGTCATTTTCTGAATGGCGGTGTTAAGATTCCCTGCGGAAGAAAGACACTAGAAAAAAAATTTTAGGTAGGTAGGTAGGGTGGGGTAGTCAGTTGGCGGGAGCTCAATTCCAGCAAATCCTATTGCAGTCACTGATAGTGGACGAATTCTGTATCTACATCTTACGTTATTACAGTTCTGTTTTTAGGAGTGTTAATACCCAAGGCATGCTAGTTATGCAGTGCAAGGGTCTGCCACTGTCAGCACTAATGTACAATAAAATTATACTCTTGAATCCATTTCTTGCACTGTACTACGTCCCATTACCGCCTTCCACGTCTAATCTAAATCCAGCTTTTATCAATTACATAAATAAAACTATGATTAAGTCATAAACTACAATCGCAACACCCTGTACACAGCGTGTTTATGCACATCAATTACGGAGGCAGCATGCGGAACGCTGGCTGGCCGGGAACATTCGGAGGTCAATACGAGCTAACGTACTAAAACGTTGAAAATACACATCGTTTTGCAATTTTTTTTTTTGTGGCAACACCATCTGTCTTTGACTAGCCTAGCCATGGTTGAAACTTAAGTCCTAGGAAAAGAACATACCAGTAGCAAAAGATTTAGACTGCCATAGACTATGGATTTATCATCTGTCTAGCTCATCCCAGTTGTTTGAGCCCATAACATACTAAAACGTTGAAAATACACATCGTTTTGCAATATTTTTTGAGGTAAGATGATCTACTTTGGATAAGCCATGGTGGTTGCCATAGCCAACAAGAAAATACAAGTGGCTAGGGACCTATCAGTCTAAAGTACGATGCTGGGATTGCACGAGGCTAGATTTAAAAGCAAGGATAGCGAGCTAGTATACGTTCACGGCCTATTCTTATACGTCACCCTACATTATTCCCAGATACATTACCAACACCAGGCCAAAATCCAATCTCCGGTCTGAGGATGATTTCTAGATGGAAAAGCTAGCTGCTAGCGGTTAAGTGGGCGGACTGCATTTTTACAATCTTCTTAGAATCTAGATGGGTCTTAAAAGAGTAGAAATTCACACATGAAAAAAGAGGCAAATATCCACCAGTGGACGAAGACGGCATGAATAATGATGATAGATCATCTCTAAAACTCGGACCACCATCATTGCCAAAAATTATACTTACAATATATAAAACACAATAAAACAAGTAAAGAGAGACTTAATTTATGTTAATTGCAATTATACTTCTTGAATGAAATATAAAAATTAATATATTCATCTTTTTACTGTCGTATTAAACTTTTAGTACAAGAATTAAAAATAAAACAAGAAGTTATGATTATAAATAATTTTACATTTATTTAAGTCAGTTATTATTATTTTATGAATGAGTTTATTTAAAACCTAAATTAAGAATTGCAAAACACTGTTATATGTTGATTTAAATTTAAGATTTTGTATAAATTATGAGCAGTATAAAGTACAATAGTATTAAATAAAATCTAGATAGGGCTAAATGCTTTCAAAATAAAATCGCACGTAGGTATAATTCCAAAGTAAATAAACTGCACTTACAATTAAATAAATCATGTTATCCAGGTAAAATTAACCAAAAACAATACTTAATAGATAAAAATAATTAATTATTACTCTTTTTAAGTGGTGTTTAAGCATTATAATTGCTATTATTATGCTGTATAAGATTAATATCAGCTTTTAACTGGTAAATGCCTAATTGTGTTCTGGTGTCAAGTTTTGTAATGTATTTAGTGCAAAATTTTGCATAATCAGCGGGGTGTGAAATTTATGAAACCGTTGGTTTTGTGCTACTGTTAAAATTGCTATCGTTTTTGGGTTTTGTGACTATTCTCTTGCGGCGAGTGGCGAAGTCAATTACGGAAGGTCTCATCTTCATTTTAGCAGAAAGACGTCTAATGCTGAACATAGGCCTCCCCCAAATGTTGCCTCATTGACCGGTCCCGTGCGTCTCGGATTCAGCAAATTCCCGCAACCTTCACCAGGTCAACGGTCCACCTAGTGGAAGGTCTGATGTGAATAAAATGGTAAAATTTCTGTAAAGATATCCATCCTTTCAATCAAGGTACATACTGAAGGTACCTAACTGTCACCAAAGCTTTGTTAATTTGGTGGCAGCCTTCTATGGCATTTGTCAATATCTAGTCTGCAAAGGCCAGGTCCCAGCAACATTTTCTTCTAAACAACTGAGGTCTAAGGCCTTAGGCAAGGTATTAATAAACAATATTACTTATATTAGTAAAACCACTTGTGGCACTTATGTTGCCAGTAACATTGGTGCAAACGCAATCCCATTGGCTAAGAGTTTGACATTACTGCTAATGTCATCTAAAATTGCTCAAAATGGTCGTCCTAATGTGCGAATGTGCTGCCATCTGCTTTAGTTTATAGCATTCTACATTTGAAGCAACCTCATAGGTTGCATCATAGTTTCAAAATATTTCGGTGTTCCAACCTTGAAAAAAAAATACAGTCCACATATAATTTTGCAAAGGTTTCGAAATATAAAATGACACAACATTTTTTTATCATAAATATTGCAATGAGTTTAAAAAAAACTGACACGCGATGTAAGTTGAACAACTAATATTGTATTGTTTCAGATGAAAAAAAAAACGAAACAGATTATAATAATAACTGGTGTTTACTATAATATTAATAGTTAAAATTGTCTGTTGTTTTAAAATAGGTGTTTTATTTTAGTTTATTTTAAAATAGTCGTGCATTGCAGAATGACAGATGCTCTTGTTAGATATCTGTATAATCTGTAGGGCTAATCAAGTAGGGTGTCTAGAAATCAGGTTGTCTAGAAGAAGATATTCTATTATCTTGTATTATACCTGGGTAAAACTAAAGCCGTCTAAGGTAATTGAAAAAATCCAAATCGGATTTATAGACAATATTTGAACCTCTTGTCTTGATAATTTACTATATTGACATATTGGTTTCATTTTACACACATTCATAAACTCACGGCTTTTTCACATGAGGGTAAGCACAAACTTCTGAACACTGCTTTGCATTCTTATTTGCCTATTTTAATTGAACTGAATATCCAGTCTTGCTAAACATCCAGTTGAAAACTTCCATTTTCTGGAAATCGGTTAAACTAACATGAATAAATAACGAATCTACACATGTCATGCAAAACTGTATCACCTTTTCTATGAATGACAAAACCAAAACCAAAAATACGACCTACATAATGAAATCAAAATAATAAATTAATTAATTTGATTAGTCGACTGTGTGGTCGTTGGTTACCATCACTCATAATATAAGAGAACTAGTTTGCACACACACATACATTCCACACTTTATATATACACACCCACACACAACTGTCAAAATCGCACACAGATACACCGGTGATTAGGGTTACCAGGTAAAAAAAAATTTGAACGTTATACGAAAATTACCGTACTTTCCTGTAAAATATATAATTTTATGTCAACAATATTAATTAAACGCAAAGCAGGATAAGGTCTTATGCCGCGCAAATTATAGGTATGCCTATTGTCTTGTTTATCTTAATTTTATTTTTATTTATTTTTACCTAAAATTGAAACGCCGGACGCCATAGAACTTTCCCCGCTTTCTGAGACTTTATTCTATCCAGAAAATTCAGATGAGACTTTATTCTGTCCAGTAAATTCAGACATATGGCAACCCTACCTTTGATATGCATCGACCTACCAAGTAATTATATGTTTGTAAACAACTCGGCTAGCTGTAAGTATGTATGATGTAGTGATGGGCACACGCAGTCGGAACGTCACGGCTTTTTTAATTTATAGGGTAAAGTAAAATGGAGGGCACTTCAAAGGTAACGGCTGTCATGTCATTCGTGACAGTTGTCATGGGTGATGGACGTTTGGGATTGACAGTTTGGTTTTTTTGGATTCTGGTCTTGTGCTTTGCTTGTGGTCATGCAGTGATAACCATTTCTTGGCTGATAGACTCATAGACGTTTCATGAAAAATAGTCTTTTTTGTAAAACATCAGTTTGTCATTTAGAAAATACTAAACAGGATTTGATGAGTTAGTTAGAGGCACTAACTTACTTTACTAACTCTCTCTCTCTTACTTTTCGAATAATTCTGTTACAAAACTGTAAATCCTTTTTAGTTTATTTGCTTATCAAAGTCGATCAAGATATTCATCATACAAAAGCTTCATCAGCTTCATGAACCCGAAAACAACAGTTATCTCTAATTTTCCGTGACCTACATATCCAACCAATATTTAACTCCGAAATCTTCGATAACCACCATCGAGCCGATCGCATCACTACGCCAACGGACAGTTCGCCTCACGTAGACAGTGTTATCACAATAATGACAGATCTCGAGTCGAGACCGCGGTACGTGAGGCAAAAATACCGCAAGTCCTACCCGGTACTTTTCAGTGACAATTATGGCATTACAAACCAATATGAACCTTAAGAGAAGTCTGTAAGGTTCGTTTCAAAAGGATGGGCCGTTTTTAGGTTATAGCGTGACGAAATGACAGATGGAAATCGATTTTCGAATTTGGAATTTTGGAATATTATATTTTTTATTTTTTTATATTGTGTTCGGTTTTTAATAAAACCTTTTTGGTGTAAGACTTTTATTTCTCTTGTTATTTTTGGAAAACTTTCTGGTGTTTTTCGAAACAAAAAGCGTGAATTGCGCTATAAAATTATTATTACAGTTACTTTTCCTGACATCAAAATAGGAATACATGTAGATTAAGCATCCTACGCTTTGAATAGAACAAGTCCTTCAATAAAAAGGAAAATGAGTTAAAACGCTACTTGCAGAAAGTGGTTCAAAATATATTTTGTGTTTTGGTTTGTCTAATGTCAAAATAGACCTGTGATTTTGTGATTGTTCTAATGAAAAGACACTAAACTTCGGCAGTTTAACCAACTCTCGGAATTTTCCTAGAATCATGATAGACCTACCTTCTATTCAGAGCAATTCGTGTCAGACCCCATGCGACCCAGATCGGTCTATGATGTTATCAGTTCTGGAAAGGATACGGCAAATTCACTTAACCAATCGTGTCTCTTGATGACGGCTACGGAAAAATACAAAACCTGTAGGTACCGCTGGATATATGGCGTACCAATGAGGATAATCGGAATGATATTCTCTTGCCTAATTCTTCAAAAAGGTGAGAAAACTAGCATAATTCAGCAATTATTCTTCAAGAGGGTAAACAAACTAGCACATTTCAACTTTGCCTCTAGGATGATCAGAGTTACAAAAGGCAATGGACCTGCATTACCTCTAGTAGGTATTTCAAATTTACAAATATGCTGCTTTGATCACTTATGGTTTTGGTTGGGTCTTTTGAACGTTATGCCGTTGGTCCCAGCTGTTATTTGTAGAGTTTTGACTGTCATTATGGGTAGGTATAAGTCTGAAAATTTGGTAACCAGGATTCTTGGCAATGGGTATCGCGTCATTTAGCTGTATCCAACTAAATTAGAAGCCAACCCCAACGTATTCGAAAAATTCTAGGCGCATTGCCGGCGTACAAAAAAAAAATAGTCTGTACTTTTTGCCAAGTTTTTTTTAAAATAAAATACCTATCTGTTTATATGCAAAAAATAAATAAATAAACCACAAACACATAGCACATTTTCATAAAATTACTCACGGTTTTCCGACGGACAATCTAAGAACATCAATCATTTGTACCAGGCGCACATAATGAGCGAAGAGGTACAATCACAATCATTTTCCACGGCCTTGTGTGCGTGTGGATAAAATTGATGTCTGTGATTCTTTTTTTAAATAATACGTGCTGGTATTTTTCGTAAAGTTATAAAATGGATTTATAAAAAAATGATTTTTTATATGTACAGTACTTTGATGAAAAATCCACATGCAAAGTTGCACACTTGTTTTGTTTGCAAATAGATATTATATTTGTCGTGCTTAAAATAAAAGTGAATTAATTCGTCTCCAACTAAAATTATAATGTGAAAGTCTTTAAGTTTGTTAATCAATTAGATCTGAACAGCTGGACAGATTTGGATGAAACTTGGCAAAAGGATAAATACCTGTTCTGACACCTGGATAGGACATAGGCTTATTATTTATTTAAGTGCCTGATCTTTAGAAGTACGATTCGAAAGTAAAGACAAGGAAAAATTTAGAGAAAACCATCAGAAATCACCATTGGTTCCCTTGAAACCAGCCAACACTGACCCCATCCTCTGTTTAACCCCTCAAAGTATAATTAAGACAGAAGTCCTGTGAATTTGCCTGATGTATCTTTAACTAATTGATCTTGCTTATTAATAATGCAGTGTCATCTAGCGGACAATAGCAGAAACTAGTAAATTATAATTTTACAACGATTGCTCTCTGACTTTTGCTCTTAGAGATATCAGAAGTAGTTTCTCAGAATGATTAATTATGTATAGTAAGTAGATGCCAATGCTTTCCGAAAGGTGAATCTCGGGTTAGTAAAGCCTTTGTAGGTACTAACTCATAGTTCTCTTGTTGTTCGATCCTAATTTATTAATCACTAGCTGTTGCTCGCGTCTTCGTCCGCGTCAAACCCGTAAAACGAATAAAATATTTTAAGGTTTTTATTTTTTCACGCGGCTCTCTATTTTTCAAAATAAAATCCCAAAGTATCTTTTGTTACTCCTTTTAACAGTCAGCCATCGACCAGTGAAAGTCCCGTCAAAATCGGTCCAGCCGTTTCGGAGATTATCCGGACAAACGAAAATCTTAAAATTGCGTATTTGTTATTAGTACCGTATATATTTTCACATCCATTCAATTAAACTTTAGTATTTTGATATAACATACAGACACTTCAGTTTTATTTATTTGTATAGATTCTCTGGATTTAGTCCCAGTTTATCTTGGGTCGGCGCAACATGTTTTCTTCCATATTTCTCTACTAGTTGCAAAGAGATTTAAATGAATGTCTTTGACTAGTCGTCATCTCAGTATTCAACACTTTTCTAGACATATTTTCAGTAAAAAGTAATTTAAAAAAACGACCGTCCAACCTTTTTTGCTGATTATGATTGGCTGAAGCAAATAACAATATTGACTTATTTAACTGACAGCTGTCAAAAGTCTGCGCAGATAGCTGAAGCACTAAAATACTAAAGCTGGGAACAAATTATCGGACGCGGCTGACGGACGCGACTTACAGCCGCGGCTGATATTGTGTGCATAGTCGTATGGGACGCGGCTGCCAGATCTCTATCAGACGTCCGAACGCCCAAGGTCACGTCCGCGACTTACGTCCGATAGTTTGCACAATGTAATGTACATTTATTACCTAGATAATCTATAAGTCGCGGCTGTCAGTCGCGTCCGTAAGCCGCATCCGATAATTTGTTTCCAGCCTTATTCCGGACATCTCTATATGTCTTAACGAGGTTTTGAAATGTCTACAAAATCAATTACTGAACCTGCAACTCGGAAAAGCGGCGGTCCCATGACAGGTCTCATTTAAGACGGTACCCTGACCAAAAAATCGGCATGCGATATGAGCATTCCTATTGGTCTAGCGGCACTGGTAGCGCATGAATTACAGTAGTGAATACGCCCAGATTTTAGAATAAAATCTTTATAAAATCGAATTTTGGTCTTTTGAAAAAAAAAAATCTACAAAAATGTTCGTTATTAAATTGTCTATCCATTACTGTTAGTACAAAAAATAATTAATGAACACTTTACGAGGAGATGCATAATATCAATAATTATTTCTCATTTTTATGTTTTTTTGGAAAGAGATTAGTGAAATATATACAACATTAAAAAAAAAACTAAATCTACCATTTTAGAATCAATATTATGTAGAAATTTAATGTATTATTATTAATTGATATTTCTTTATAAATAACGAGTAGATAGCTTCTAAAAACAGCACAAAAAACGGCTTGCGCGGTATTTTGCTCGGAGAACCGCCTTAAGTCCTTAAGTACTGTTTGGAACTTCAGATGCTGTCATCTGACGTCCTGTCAGATGCTGAACAAACAATAATCAATATTATAAACACAAGGATACATCCATCAATCCACAAGTCCATAATATTTCTAAAACCCATACAATTTACTTCAAAACGAACAATTTTCCGTTGCAACATGGAAAGTCACCACTTTCTCTGGACAGCCATCCATTTGGCTCAGTCAACAACGCCCCCTGCCGGCGACGATGCTAACTGAAGCATAACCACTGATTTAGATCTGGAACCAGACCGTTATAGACAAACCTGTCAATTGCAATTATTTATAGGAAAATTTAATGTAAGCTTTGTGGATAGGGCTGGTACGGACTTTAATGTTTATCTATAGTTAGGTTTGCAATATGGGAGAGAGTATAACGTTACGTCTACTACTGGGTAATTTTTCTTGAGTTGATTATGAATTTTAAACAATGCACTACTAGATTGAGGCTTTTATATCTTTCCATCTAAGATTGATATACTTTAAACAATCCTGTATGTATATGTCTATCACTTCATTTAAGACAATCACTATTGATCCCCAATTCCTAACTTTTATTATGAAATGGTACAAATAAGTCTTTGCCTTGTAATAATTTAAGTAGCTTTTTCAACCAAAATGTCTCGAACTCGAGAAATTCTACTTTTTCATTTTAGCTGCCATACATACATACATAAACTCACGCCTTTTCCAATGGGGGTAGGCAGAAACTACAGAACGCCACCTGCTACGATCCTTACATACTTCTTTTGCTTCACTCACATTCGTACATCTAGTCATACATACACGCCGGTTTTGACTACTGCGCACCTGGCCTTTCTGAAGGACATCACCAATAAGGTCTATGTATGTTTTTATGTAGCTGCGAAATCATCCAATATTCTCCAGTCTTGTGAAAAATTACGTTATATTCTCTCTTTTCTCTTTGTGGTGAAATTGTTATTAATACACTCTTCATAAATCCAATCATTTCTAAACGACTTGCAAATGAAAACGATATCCACTCTCACTAAATTCTCCGGCCGTCCCTAGTTCATAACGGTTACCCAACCGTCAATGTAGATTCTAGTACAACTAGACTTCTCAAGGATTAGTGGTACAGATGTTATCTCTGCTTTGTATTACTATTCATTATTTTATTTATGCAACTTATGCATAATGTCAGCCTGTAAGTGTCACACTACTGACAGGGCAAATGGATTTTCTCATAATATTGAAAATTATGTGTTCCCCCGGCTTCGCTCCTGTGGGCTATGAAACAGGAACCACTAAAATACTAGTCTATGTTATTCAACGATAGAGTAGCTTTCTACCAGTGAAAGATTTTTTGTAATCGGATTAATACTTTCAGAGATCAACCACTACCTAGAAACAAACAATTTCTCTCTTTAAATGAACAAGCATTGTCCGTCCTCTTTCTCAATAGGTGTTGGCAATTTCTTGCCATTCATTCCAAGTAGACTAGAGTCAAGAGCAAACCCATCATAAATAAAAAAAAAAAAAAAAAAGTAGCATGAAATCAGTCTATTTTGTATCCACTGCTGGTTTTGTACCCACCTGCTTCTGTACAGTGATCATAATTTTCAATAATCGATCGTTTCATAATTATAAGTTGTGGTTTCATAAGAAGTATTTTGTTGTTTATCCTTGTAGAGGACAACCCTTTGTGATATTAGACATTTTGCAGTCTTATAATGTCTCGGTTTGATGCTTCTACACTCACCAAGTTAAACAGAAAACTCTGACTCATATATGACTAAGAAAAACAAAAAAAATATATTGGTTTAGAATTACATTCCGCAGAAATCCATAGTTTGATCTTAGTTAAAGTTAAAAGCTAGATGACAGTAGGCGAGGATAAACTAAAGCGGAGTGCGTTCAGAAAGCCGTAAAGTAAAGTAAAGGAAACGTTTATTTGCATAGATTGTAGGTACAGTAAATAAGATGTGACAATTAAAACATGGGACAGCTAAAACGTATGTATGTACGTACATATTATATTTTATATTCAGCAGTGAACAATTGGCTGATAATGACAATTATGAAAGCTTAATAGGACTTACAAAAGACCACAGGAAAAACCTAAATGAGACTCGCACATACTTGGAAAGAATAGAAAAGAAGGTAGTCGGTAAAACAAGGCTGTCAATGACGGTGATGATGAAAACGCATAAAACTAATTGTTTCATGCATTCGATCAGATACAGAAAATAAAAAAAGAAACTTAAAGCTTATACAAATACTTTGTGAAAAATTTATGAATCTAAAATTTATTTAAGACCAAATAAATGTCTTAGAGCTGGCTAACCAGAGTATGGTCGCGTGAAAAATGAATAAAAATATGATATAGTATGTTACAAAGCTAATAGATTTATTAGTTCGCGTGTTATTTATGTAAAATTGAAAGAAAAACCGAATTTAAAACTAGATTCAAATAATGAATTGTATAAGATAGGTAATATTTTCGAAGCACTACTAGGAATTGCTACTTCTGAGGATAATCTTTGTAAGAATCATGAACTGTTTGAGTAATAAAAACAATTTATGCACTTATCCATCTAACTGACAAGGAAGTATCGTTGAAATCAAATTAAGGAAATGAAGCAAGTAAAATTCTGAAGAAATGATTTAAAATAGACATCTGTAGTGGTTTGTAAACTGGATATATATATATATATCTACATTCTCTGTTAGCCTGTTTAACGTAACGAATGCTACTGCCAATGTCTTATCTCCTTTGATGGTTATGAACTTAAGATCCCTAGTTTTTAATATTCTTCCACGTTGAATATTATTTTACCCTAGTCATCAATTTTCGTCTTCTTCGTCACGTCGTGTCTATTACTCTACTATTGATTTGATATATGTACTGAATTAACGATTCAAATTCAACATATCATAGAACTCACGACCTTTTGATGGCCTACCCTCCTCCTTCTTTTCAGCTATTGTGTCACAAAAACCATCCTTATTGTTTCTATCTTCACACGCCAAATTCGGGTACACACTTAAAATCAAATCACATATTTCGACCCGACTTGACGTAACAACAAAAATGTCACCATCTTTCTCACGGCCTAGGCAGAGACATCCGAAATCTACAATTGCGTCTAATTTGAAAATAATTATATAGCAACTTCCGTCTTGAAGAAAAACCAAGCAATTGTTGCTTTGCGTGTTCTTTGAGACAATACGAAGAAAAATAGAAAAAAATCTTGGGTAAAACAAAGTTTCTTTTTCTGTTATTTTTTCTAACAATGCATTCTTATTTCGATGGGATAGAAACGGGTTTTGTTTGTGGGTTACCTTCGTAGGTGTGTTTTTAACTTGGCGGGTATAGTGAACGGTTGGTAGGTACCTAATAAGTGGGAGTTGGTCTCGTTTCTGAGAAAATTCAAGCTGTACGTTTTCGTATGATTGATGTGAATTTTGAGGACTGTTGCTTAAGAGTGATGTGAATTGTATTCTGTTTTGTACTGTCTATTATTTTATTGCTTTCAGGCTTTCAGTTTTATTGTTTGACTTTCTCATTTTTAGATGGTTTGATTCTTCAGCTATTTTGACTTACATTTGTTGATGATTATCAACCAGTTTTGATCTTATTAGCTTATCTTCGTCTTTTGATAGATAGATCTAAATCTAATTCATTTTGAAATCTTTTATAGTCTCATAATTCTTCATTGTCTGCATTATTATCCTAACACTGTGTATCAAGATTTTCCTGAAACTGTGTAGTTTCGTCTCCTTTAGCTAAGACACAAAACCTTTGTAACTTAACGTCTCTAAGTGTGGCAAGCAATCCATATTTACAATATCATCATTATCATCACCCTTCAACAGTTTGTTTGCTACAAGGAACTTTTGCAACTTCTATAAAAGCGGCAATCAATGAACATTTACAAAATCCTCATCATCATCATCAGCCTTACCCTCCACTGCTAGATATAACCAACACAATTTTTGAATGAACTTTTTTAATGTATCTTTAACTCTGTAATTTTGCTGCTGTATTGTGTCTATGTCAAATAAATGTTTCCTATTCTATGTTAACTACTGCCCATAAATACAAATCCAAGTTCAACCCTACAACAGCGTCTGTTGCAGTAGTTGTACCAAATTATTGAAAACAGCAGCATGATTGAGTTTCAAATAACAGACAATCTCGAGTTCACTTCGTTATTGTGTAACGAGAGATCGGAGGGTTAAAGGGAGCTTATTGGTGGGCCATTAATGAAGGATATGGGAAATTAATGGTGTCCAGTAAGGGTTATTTATGGACGAATGGGTTGGAAATTAAATTAGGATGAGTAAGTGTGCATAGTTTACTTATGGTAGGCTCATCTGAACTTAAAAACTTTTCGGTTTTCGGCAACAAGCTCGCTGGTCGCCATGCTGGCTTCGACTGCTGTGATTGGGTTCTTTCATCTGGATTTCTTAATAACAGCAAAAATACTGAATTAGTTGCCAGTTAGTGCTGTAGGCTCGCCTTCTGTTACAGGGGATTTCAATATAACTGGCAAAATGTGACTGTACTAGATATTGGTACAATTATTCATCTGCTCCAATGGTCATAAATTTTTCTACAAGGATGGCAGGTTACTCTGAAAGCTATTATCACTACATAATATAAAATAAAGTTCCCCAACGCGTTTGTAAGCGATAAACTCAAAAACTACTGAGAAACGAGAAAGGTGTGTATGTGTATAATTATTTGTCATGGACGAAGCTGGGGTGGATTGCTAGTATATTATATTGTATATTACTGTAACTCCAGTTCATTTCCATGGCCTTAAAAAAACTCAAAGCATGGCTCGAGTATCGCAAAAATCGTCATAAGATCCAACATCTCACAACAGACTAACAATTACCGAAAATTAAATCTGACATTAACAAATACAATAAAGACCTGATTAACAAAACTGAGGCCAATTTGTTAATAACAAGGGCTGGCACAAATATAATACAGTCGTTAATTGTAATTGGTGTGCTTGCCGCGATTTCGACAACCCTGCTGCGTGGGGCGTCGCCATGGCAACGGGGGATCAAATAATTCGGCATATGTCTGTAATTTGGAAATAAATTGAGTAATGTGTTTCTATTTGTGGATGTTGTAAGGGTTGCTTTGGGGTTTAAAAAGAGTTAATTAGGCAATATTGTTAACAACTTGATATTTTAAACGCATTAGAAATAAATCTGGGTATTTAAAAAGGAATAGATTTAGAAAACTATTTTATGAATCGAGTCATTCCTTTTGTCTTAGCTATACTCAAAAAAAAAAGTTAGACAACATAATACTCTCAAGTACCTAGCTGGTAGAACAACTACTTTTATTTTATTTAGTTTTTTGACAAAATCGTAACCTAAATTCAATAAACAACTGTCAAAAAAATTAGTGATGACAACTGCATGCAATCCAAAAACATATCGATAAAAAAGTCGACACGTTACAAACACCGTTGTCCGTAGCTATAAAATCCAGTCGGCGCCGATAAAGACATTTTGCGGCTACCCAACATACGGCCTTTCACTATAACGCAAAAAACTTATTGCGACTTTTTTCCGAGGTTCGTTCGCATTCAGTTTTTAAAGCAAGTTAATTTTTTAAATACCAACCGATGTTATTCGGACAGACTGAAAGAAATGTGCAGTGATTTTTGCGAGTGTGTTGTGTGTTAAAAATTGGTTAGTAAAGCAATGTAATGAAGTTTATTGTCTACAAAGCAGTCTACATTTGGAAATCTTCTTTTACCGACTAAGTATTCAAAGACAAATACAAAAGTTCGTTATTTCAACTAGGCCATTAAGCGGCACTTTTGAACGTCAAAAATTAAAATTAAAATGTAAGAATAATTGATTATACCGTCCATTCGGCAAATTGTTATTGAAAAATGTTAATGAGTATGTTTTAATCAATAGCAATAAATCCTGTTAACTATTACTTAAGCCACACTCCTGTTCAGCCAATAAGAGAAAATACTCGTAAAAATAAGTGCATAAATCATTAAACAGCAAAAAACACTTACAACAATATTAAAAGACTTAATTCTCTCACGCAAGCAAAACTGCACACAAAGTCTAAGGCACTATAAAAATCTCATAAATTCATTATTACGTAATTCTAGTGACGTACGGGTATCGATAAAAAACATATCGACATGGATACTCTATAAACGCGATTAGCAATGAATTGCTGTATCACTGAGCTGTAAGATGAAGTACTTATTAATGGTAAACTGAGTCTATGGTCAAAGGACATTGTAATGGTTGCCTTAGATGGCATTTGTCTTTGATTCACGTAATGTTGGAAAAAAAACTGGGTTTTTGTTTGATAGTTTATCTATTGAGAGATATATAAATGATGTTGCATGAAGACATAGCATGTCATTCATTCCTTTTGTTCGTTGTTATATTAAACGTTCATAGATAAAAATATCGAGTAATACAATATCATTAATGACATACAGAGTTGTATCAAAACGATGTCATCAATCTTTAGCTGTTTTTTCTTCTGCAAGTAGGCAAAGGACAACAACATTTTAAGAAACTGGATAGTATCTCTGTTATTTTAAAATAATCATAATTAAAACTATAATGATAGTATGAACTTTCAATTTCGCGCCAAAGACTATTTCACCTTTCTCGAAAAATGTGAACCCGTTCCACAATTGAGTGGCAGCAAACTGGTCATCAAATTTATTACAGGAGCGGTATTTTTTCCTTTCTAAGGGGAATGTTGGTGTTTTTCTCGGCGTAAAACACCGGGCCGATGTGACCGAGACGTGGTACGAAAGATTTTGTGAGGATGTTACGGAATCGGTGGAGTTTACTGTGATTTTTTTGATTTTTTGCCGCTTGTTTTCTAGAAGCAATGTTTATGAAAGGTATGGTAGATATTTTGCAGTAGAAAAGTAATTCAGATGGTAAACATAACAATTATTTTTAAATTGTTTTTAGGGTCGCGTTTGACCACTATCTTACCAGATGGAAAGCAGTAACGTGGTCAACGAGGATAAGTCCATCTATAATTTGTGGGGGATTTGTGCGCGGCACTCCAGCGGCTCAAGCCAAAACAGTCGGTGGGTCCAGATGGAATACCACCTTTTATTGTCAGGGACTGTAGCTCAGTATTTTGGAAACCACTGCTTCACATTTTCAATCTGTGCTTACAAGAAGGACACTATCCAGATCAATGGAAAATGACGCGAGTTATCCCGGTACCAAAGGGAGGTGCAGGGTCGGACATCGCTGGTTATCGACCTGTGGCGGTACTGTCAGCGTTCGCTAAGGTTTTTGAATCAGTGTTACACAAATCCATTTACACGCAAGTGAGCCCTCTACTGCATGATGCTCAACATGGATTTCGTGGTGGTCGGGGTACGGGCAGTAACCTGCTGTCGTTTGTGTCGTATGTGGCGCCAGTAGTGGACGCTGGAGGGCAGGTGGACGTCGCGTACTTCGACTTTCAGAAGGCTTTTGATATGGTGGATAATGACATTCTACTGGCTAAATTTGCTGCGTTAGGTTTTACACCTCATTTGCTAAAGTTTTTTGCGAGTTATCTTAGTGAGCGCCGGCAGTATGTCGAGTACGCCGGGCACAAATCTAAACCATTTTATACATTTTCGGGGGTAAGCCAGGGCTGTAATTTGGGTCCACTGGAATTCATTATTATGGTTAATGATCTCCCGGAGGTCGTGAGCAGTGCAAGGTGTTTGCTATTTGCAGACGATTTTAAAGTGTTTATCTCGGTAGCGAGCGCCTCGGATGGTGAGCGGCTACAGCGAGATCTCGATAAGGTGGTGCAGTGGAGCCAGGAAAACAAACTGGTCTTCAATGTGACCAAATGTTGTGTGATGACGTACAGTCGCGCGCGAGTCCCGCTACAAAATCACTATGAGATGGACGGCATAGTGATGCCGCGTGTCACGCAAATGCGGGATCTTGGGGTTCATATGGTGGCCGAGCTGATGTTTCGCAACCACATTATAGATTTGTGTAGCAAATCTTTTAGAAATTTAGGATTTATATTACGACAATGTACGGATTTTAAAAGTGTAGCAGTGGTAAAAATACTTTATAATGCTTTGGTTCGTAGTCATCTCGAGACAAGTGCCATTATATGGAATCCGCATGAGGACAAATATAGTCTTATGGTCGAAAAAATTCAAAATAAATTCACGAGGTATTTATATTTGAAGCAATATGGGGTTTACCCATTCTACCCGTTGATGTATCCGAGTCTGTTTGTGTTGGGCATGGTCGGGTACGCTAGGCTGGCGGTTAGGAGGGACGTCGCTTTAGTAAAATACGTAGCCAGAGTGCTGCGCGGGCTGGTGCATCACCCAGATGTACTGGAGGCGCTGCGGCTGTATGTCCCAGACGGGTATGTGGGTGCGCGCCGCCGCCCCACTTTGTTAGATGTGCCATGGGCTAGGACAAATTTATTAAAGTTTGCCCCTTTGTCAAGGGCCGCGCGTATTATAAATAATATGCCATCGGAAGATGTGTTCCATAGCCTGCCGAAATTTGTGTCAGGAGCACAAAGGTGCATTGAAGGTGGCATACAAATTTAAATTGTTTCTTTAATATTTTAATTTTTATTGTTAAATTTATATGTATATATATGACTATAGTGTATATAACATTATTTATTCGGTATAACATCGTCTTGGAATACTGTAAGATGTTGTACTTATGTGTGTAAATAAATAAATAAATAAATAATAGGTACTATATTTTTGCATGTGCAATTAAAACTACTAACAGCAAAGTTTATTTTAATTTCAAGCAAAAATTTCGTGACAGTAAGTTTAACATTTCAACGTAAAACCAATTTGTCCACTCAACGAATACATTATTACGACTCTATCTCAAATGTCACTTTCAAAACGCACCATGCGCCAACGAAAACGCAATTCAAGTGTAAAATTCAATGTTGCATTATGTAAAAATGTAATACAACTACATACATTAGTATTATTACTAGCACCTACACCATTTTCCGGATGCCTCCTAGAGATTTTTTCACCTTTTAAGGCAAAAAAATCTAGAAACTAATTATATATGTATGCTACTTATAAAATAGCCCTTTAAAGTAATAAAATTAATGCAAAACAATTAAATGAAACAAAAAAGTAAAATTGCAATCGATAAATATTCAATGCCCATATTTTTTTAATTGGAAATGGACCGCCTAATGTGCTTGTCACAACACTAATGCATCGATATGTAAAACGCGCGTGTGCATCACTAATTTATTGGATTATGATAAGGGTGTCGACAGTTAGCACCTGTTTGTATTTATTAATCTAACTCGAGTTTTATTGAGTTAGATGTAAAGTTCTTTTTGCAATAAAATTGTGGTTGGATGTTATTGCTTTTTAGAGGACTGTCAGATTATTAAGTTATTTTTAATTTTATGGCTATAAATGTTTGTATTTTACTTTTCAATCTAAGGTAAAGACTTGTTTTCTAATAAATAATTGCCACGTTTTAGCTTAATTACTCGAAAACAAGTTATTTAGTGAATAGAAAATCAATTTATCCTGTTTAAAAAAAGCAGACCGCAATTGGTAATATTATTTATCACTCACAAAAAAAAAAAACTCGTTTTTTACAACAAAACGACAGTAGACCTATAAACGAAACTATCTACTACAAAAAGAGCAAACCACACTACAAAACTGCAATTGCAAAAATACAAATAAAATAAAACTAAAGACAACTCCACATCATTCACTGTCCAACACAGACACGCAGCGGCTACCGTCTTTTTTTCAATCCGTGGACCGCTTTATGCACGAGTGCGACCACATTAACATTTATATATGTAGTCGATTAAATATTTATATTTCTCATTTACTGATTGGTGAAGTGATTGAGTCGTCCAAAGTGATTGATACAATGGGTGATGGTCGATGTCATTTTGTGAATTATGTGCTAAGTGACTTTTGTTTTTCATTTGTCAAATGTTTGACATTTGGTGATAGGAGTCGTAAAGTAAAGCTGTCAGATGATTGATTGGTTTCTGATTTAAATATCGAACGTAAATTAACTTTTTTTGATAGTGTATTGTAGACACAGTTGAAATTTCAGTCTACAAAAGTTGATTAGTTGAAAAAAAAAATGTTAGAATTAAATTGTGGTCGAGAAAAAGTGACGAGCTAAAATCTTTAGAGCAGTTTTGAGTCTTACTTCTTAAGTTATTAAGTTAGTAAACTAGACAAAAAAAAACTAAAAACGTATCCCATTTTAAAGCAATCTAGGGCAAACAAATGTAATAATGTGATCACACTCTAAAAAGGTAAGGGTCTGATCGATATCAAAGCCACAATCATGGTAACTTCAGTCACACCAATTACTTTTAAAACAGAAGCTTAACTAAAAGCAGTTAAAGAGAAAAAAAAAACATAATTGCAAAATTAAGAAAACATAACGATATTGTCCCAAAAGATCCTGCTCAGCATAATTTCAAGCGGCAACACTAAAATGACCCTGACCCTAACTATAGGTCTACCAGAATCTCATGGCAAAAAGGGAAATAAAAATTTGTTGTATGCAATACTGGGGAAATTGGATCAAACGATCTTGATACTGTTTAATTTTTATTTATGTCTATAGTATTAATGAACATGAGGTACCTATATTATAGTAGTCACAACGGATCTTTGTGTCTTTGAACTTGTTCCTGCCAACCATTGCGTAAGAAACAGTTTGTCATCGAGTATACTGCATAGAGTAAGCGAGATAGGACGATGACAAAAAAGACAAAAGACAAAAGATATTTATTTCAACAAACAGTGCTGCTTGGTGGCCCCAAGCGGCACTTTTGAATGTCACAATTTAAATTTACGTGGAATAAAAGTTGATTCTACCGTGCATTCGGAAAGTAGCTTGTTATGGAGAAGAATGCACAAGAAACTCCGTAATCTTATGTGACATACATAAGCGAGTGAAAGAGACAGTTATACAATGCTATCTTCACCTTCAACATTGACACAAAAATAGCTACTGCGCGGGGTCATGCAACCAATTCAGAGACACAAAGATCCACTGTGAGTATTATAGGTATGTGTATGAATAATGTTGTTATACATCGTGTTCTTAACATAGGAAAAATAAATCAATTGAATATTAATTTAAGTACTAATTTATTATTTAGCATTTAAATCATACTAATAACTTAAAACCTTATTCAGAACTAGAAAACTAGAATACGATTCCATGAACTCCACTGGCATTTCAAAAACTTGTATCTTTGTAGTTTTATGTCATCTCTCTCCATCAAAATGGTTCTTTTTCATTGGCATTTTACATATTCAAAACCAATCTCTTTATGTATAAAGTCTGTAAAAAATAATAAAATGTATCATGTTACTTAAAGTCATTCATCATCATCAGTCTATATATTTTTTTTTATGTAAGTTTTATGGCCTGGTTGCTAGGACCTTTTAGCCACGTCTTTGGAAAGAGTTTTGGATCTTATATTTATTCTTTAGTATGTATTAGAATGCGGATGTAACAGATTCTAATGTTTTTTGGAGTATTTGGCAGCAAATTGTATCGAGTCAGTCTTCCCAGTAAGCTTTGCAGAGGCAGTCAATACTACAATAAAATACACCGCTCCACTATCCCGAGATCGCTTTTGTCAATGATTTTACAAATTGTCCAGTTGCGGAGACAGTTGAGATACAAAACTACACCAATAATATATCACAATATCCACTAGGAATCAATTTGCAAATAATATTAACAGCCACTGAACTTCACTCGACAAAATCCCGCCAAAAACTCCCGTCTATATACACGTCCCACTGCAGGGCGCAGATTATTACTTAATATTTTTCTTACGTCAAAGATTCTCAATCTCCGTTAAAATCAATATCTTGTCGAAGAATTGTAACAGTTACATTACTGTTGCCATTTCCTTCCGGCCATCATTCGATGTGCCCTGACCTACGATTTACCATATAATAGTAATGGAAAGAAATTAAAATTAAGTAAGAAAAATATAAATTAAACTAAAAGTATCAAAATAAGTCAGTCCAACTTACCGGTCCACTCTACGACGCACTTTAAAATCAAAGATTGAGTTTGATTTACGCCTTCTTCTTCCCTTATTTTATGATACACATTGAAAACAATATGTCTCGCATGAGATCGAAGTGGGTTTTTCGACATTTTCACAAAAATAACAAACTTTCAAGATAATATCAAAAAATTTCAGCAGCGGTTGACACATCAAGTACTTTGATTCGACAGGTGACAATTGACATTGCCATATGAAAATCACAATTTAAAAAAAAAAAAAAATGCCATGAGATTCTGGTACACCTATAACTTCAAAACTATACAGATAAAACAGAACATGTTCTATTCTATAGAATAGAAGCACATCCTATGGCTCCGTTAATTAAAACCGATACGATTTAAATACCGTAGTAAGTGTTTCCTTTATGTTACCTGCAGTCGCTCTGATCAAAGAGACGCAGGCGCACTGGTTTCCGCACTAAATACCTGCTAATGCTATTTTCTAATGCAAGTATCCGGAGATCTAATTTAAATATATCCTCCACTATAGTTACAACTAGCCAGTACTATGTTTTGATGTAATTTTTGTTCTACGTTTCGTGGCGGGTTTTTAAAATTTTCATTCACATAATTTAATTGCTACTAGATAGGAAACAGAGACTAAAACAGCTAATTGATCTAATTTATTTCCCTAGCCCTTAAAAACTTTTCAAAATGGCTGCCTGACATACAAAATGTCACTGTCATTTTGACAGTCGTCAAATATTTTTTTTTGTTTTTTAAACTGCCTTTTATCTCTTCCTTTTCCAATTTTAGATATTTTCAGACTAATCGAAATCGGCTTTGCTTGTCATATTTAATAATAAACGCACCTTAATTTGGTTACTCTGAGTAATTCCCTTTTCAAAAGTCAGTTTACTGCCTACCCTACACCGTACAAGCGATACAACATAAACCAGTCCCTGGAAGTGCTGGAATAGCTGTATGCGAAAGGCACCAGTTTCTCAATGCTATGCCACGAATGCCCGCCACGTCTTTGTGCAGGCCGCGCGATGTACGCATCGCCGACTGTGTGCATACCGCCGTCCGCTGTCGAAACCTATGGGAACAAGGCTGCTTTTTTTAATGTTGGCAACATTGGGTATAGGCAGAAATAGACGTGATTCTAGGTAATGGTGAGGATTGGTTTGTAATGCGGTCAGATATTGTGCAACATGGGATGTTGCTGAAGTACAGTGTTTTCAAGGCTATTATGCGAACGAGAGCGTTTGTATTATGTCGATAAAAGGTCTGCTGTATTAAAGATCCTCAAATCATAACTTTGTGCTGCTCACGGAAAATGTATGCGTAGAAAGCACTTTTGGAGACAAAACTTGGTATTCAAGTAGATAGGTACTAAAGAACCTACTTTATGAGATCTTTTTTTAAGGAAATTGAGTCCTTTTGACTCTTTCAAAAATTATACCAGGAAATATTTTTAGGTACATTTTGTTTTTCCCTTGACTTACTACTTCTGTCTTTAGTTGACTTATTCATACACAGGTATTCCTAACTTTTCTTCAATCCACGGTAATTTATGTATCTAGCAATAATCAACATCAGATTCTTATCTAAGAATTTATTATCATCGGAAATTGCAACCTGTACTATGTACCTGTGTGTGATTCATAGAATGACTAAGATAGGTAATAAAAATATTGTCATAATAAAGTGGTTAGTTGATGATAAAAAATAGCATAAAAATATAAGTACTCGTTAGTATCTATAAATCTGCAAGTTGTGGTATTTATTTATTTATGTATACCTTCTTTATTCACCAAGACAAATACAATACATAAAGAAATCATAAAACAAAACAAACATACAACAGGTGGCCTTATTGCGTTCCGCGATCTCTTCCAGGCAACCAAGAATGGAAAGAGTGCTAATTATTTTACTGAATAATAGTTTCGATTTTTCATCATCATAGGAAGAGTTGACAGTCGTCAAATATATCAATTAAAACTGCATATCCGTGCTAGGCTAGGATATAAGTGGAGACCTGACTCCAGCAGTACGAATATTTTGTAGGTTGATTTTTAATGCTACTTTTATAGAAAAAAACAAGCAATAGTCTAAATATTCAATCAAGATTTAAACTAGATTTAAGAAGAAGAACAACTCAATCTCCTTTCGGATGGTTTTCAAGATTTTGTGCATTTTGATGCCTGCGTTCATTATCATTTATCATTTATCCCACAAATATTCCCAATCGCACATGTCGATCGTCATTTTTTCCCCGAATTCGTGTTTACTCCCCACAATTTCTCGTGGCAATAACAGTGCGTGTACAAGTAAATACATATTGCATTGTGGTCGCATATGCCGCCGCCATGTTGTTATTTTTTCTTTTTTTATAACAATGACAGTTTCATGTGACAGATGACGGATGCTAGGGGTGGGACACTCGGCTTCAACTATCGATGTTTTATTAAATTAAAAATGGAATAGAGATAGTGTTTAATGTATTAAACTATCTTATCATAATTCATTCTTACATTCAACAAATAAAAATAAATTTTATGTCTTTCGCTTTTGATGTTTTGCGCTGAAATGTCGTCGAGCTTTTTATAATACACTTTTTTTACGACTTGCATGAAATTATAGGCAGCTGTAGCTGATATTATATTTTTTCTTTTAAAAAAAGAATAGTGTAAAAGTATTTTATTGCATTTTTTTATTATTTTTGCGTCACAATGGCAGATTGCCGACACATCGCCTACGAATACCCCAATAATACGTTTCCGCCGGCCGCTTCAGGTCAGAAGTCCTAAGTTTTGTTTGTTTTTTCATTTTTAATTACACTTTAAGCATATAAAGTAATCTAAACACATTTTTCGTGTAATTGTATAAGTAATCGAAACTCATCATACAAGTGTATGTAAATGGTTAATAGCTTATTTAGAAGATAAAGACATAAAAATGAATTTACATAACTGACGAAAAGAGCCTAAGTTAATTTGAAATATTAAACTTGATCAGTAAATAATACAACTGCAGGTTGCATAGTTACTACTGATTAAAAACAATTTATACTTAAAATAAAACGGCAAACTTAAAAGATTCACTGGGAAATCCTTCTCAGACCGCCATCAAAGTTACTAACGAAAATTTCATAACACAAAAACGTTCAAAAAAAGTCTTCTACAATTAAACTCTGTTTCCCAACTTCCCATCAACAGTTATAAACATTTATTTGACAAAATTTTATACAACACAGTCTTTTGTCATGACCACAATACTCCACGGTCCGACGATTGAAATGATTTCGTACATGCATACGAACAATTGTCGATAGTTTTTTTCGATAGAAACCTTGAGTATTTCGACATATTTCTGTGTTATTTGAATGTGTTTTTTTTAATATAATTTTGTAATATTCCGGGTTTGAGTTTGGTAAGGCTGTAGATAATTTGATAGATACAGGTACCTACTCAGGTGTGCACTGCTATTGTATAAAATTGATGTGGTACAACAGTGTTTGGCCCGATATGGTATATGAACGTAGGAATAATATCTGGCCAAAAGCTGTCGCTGCAGCACATTATTTTGTCTTCTGGGTTCTTAAATTAATTAGAGATCATAAGACGACTTATTGATACGTTTCAATCGGTGGATTGATAAAACAAAAGCAAAAAAGGGAAGGTCTCATTAGAAAAAACTACTCTTAATAAATTCAAAATAAACAAAACACATACACCAATAAATAAATAAATAAATACATTCAACTAAACATGACAAAAGAAATAAGTCTGCAAAACAAACCTCGTTCAAGCGGCCTAAGTGAATTGAATACCAATACAATAAGTTAGGTGCGACGTCGGGGTTAAGTTATATCGTGCACTGCGACCCGGCTAATCGAAGGGTGGGTGGTGAGGGATGGGACACGTCTCAATTTATCGATATCGATACACGAATGATTATTATATAATAAATAAGACTCCACACCTACACCTTTCCGTAAAAGAGTATAGTGGGCGATTTGTAATTTGTTTTATACTGTTTATAATTAAATTGGCTTCATAAGTGATACGAAGAATAAGACGGTAATCGTTTCGATTTTTATCGATTTGAGCAAGTTTATAAACCGAAGCAGTTTTTCTGCTAAAAAACTGGTTTTTACCTACGTAACTGATTAACAATTCCCTGCTGTCTTAGATAAAAGATAAAGCGAAGTTATGCATCGTAAATAAGAATTCAAGTTGTAATACTTTCTACTGCGACTGCGCAGAAGCGTCCACGTGAAATATAACTCTTATAAAATGGACACATAAATAATAATGCTTACGTCAGTTTTTTTGCTGCATGACATACCCGTTATGCATTGATTACACGAATTTGCGATATAAGTTGATCACCTGGCGTGGTGTCTGTTGCAGCGGCAAACGGGACTTTTAAAGCAAAAATGGGTTTTTTATCTATCCGTATTTAAAATAATGCGACCATCTATGTCTTGATTATTTTAAGAAATTTCCGCTGATATTGTTTATTTCACAAATGGCTTTACAACTTTTTTGACTTTAAAGCTACTTTGTATCAATTACTCGAGAAGAATTTCGGTCTTAGTTGGGTTTTCAGCTGCCATCTATCCACATTGCTCATTATTATTGTATTTTGGAATAAAACTTTGCCCAAACACAGCAAAATCTCGAGTGTTTCAATACATCAACTGAAACTTTCATTAATAATTAAAACGCCAAAAAATAACCGCATCTTCTTACTCTTTATCAAAACATATTAAAAATCTGTTGAAAAGCCGTTTTTGTACAACGAAAATATTTCCATAAAAATTGCCAGGATATTAAAAGATACCATTTTCAGCATTTTTGGATGTGTTGTCTGTTTTTCGGTTTGTCTGTTTAGATGTGCACGCATCAGGTAAAATATACGAAACCAATGTAGATAACTTTATTTATAAAATAATTGCGTAACTTGAAGTATTACTTAGTTTTTGTTTCAATGCAATCGGTTATCTCTATCAAAAGACAAATAAATTTAAAGTATTTAAGACGCAAAATATCACAATACATGCAATTCATATACTCGGACAGTCGAACTCCATATTTGATAGATGGCGTTGTAATTTTGACGTCATTTTCTGAATGGCGGTGTTAAGATTCGCTGCGGAATAATGACCCTAGCAAAAAAATGGTAGATAGATAGGATAAATACGGTAGGGTTGGGTAGGGTAGGCAGTTGACGGTCGCGAAGCCACGGGCACAGCTCAGCTCACAGCTGAGTCATACATAAAACTTTTAAATCCGCGCTCGCTACCCGCCATCACAGTAACCCGACGTTTATCAATAACGTTTCTTGTCACTCAGGTCCGACGAGTTGCATGCCTATAACTCGTATTAACTTTATAATGAACTATAACATATTGCAATCATAATTCTTATGCAACCACTATAGCTTTATCTCAAGGAAAATGTGAGATATCGTGTCCTTGGTACGACTTGCTTGTTTGTTTTTAAAGTAAGGAAGTTGTACATTATATTGTGGCGGGATATAGCACTGGATCAATATATACATATATGTCAAAAGTTTTTGTATAATTATTATGAAGCTAACAATGACTAAAATCAATATGGCTCATTATAATTTTTCACTGTTACAAAATAAGATAAAAACCAGTATCTTGTTAGCTCCTTTTGAAAGCAATGACTCTGGTTTTTTTTCCACATCATTTATTCTTTAAACTTATTCAGAGTACGTATCATTTTATCTAGATACCCTTTATTTTAAGATGTCACTTATGATCATAGAAATAGTAAAATAATCAGTCATGCATGAGGATCAATACATGTCATGTTAAGCAAAGGATTGATTCTGACACAAATACTGCTCGAAAAAAAATTCTATCGATAAAATACTATCGACTCATTCCACCCCTAACGTTAACGGTACAGTAACGGCTGACAACCCCGGCGCCCCGCCCTTATCCACGCTACCCTTGCTATATATATGTATAAAATATATGTTAGTTTAGGTATTCGTACGAAATCATGGCAATGGAAAATCGCCAATTGTGACTTTGAAAATAGTTCGTCTAGAGCACAGAGTCCACCGAAAGTATCAACTTTTTTGTATTTGTATCGCCATTTGTATACTAGGTATACTTAATATTATCCAGTCCATAAATTCACATAAGATATTTTCTTTTACTCAAAAGTATATATTTATTTATGTAAATATATAAACGTAATGTATGCGTATTTGTACATATATATGGTAATATGAAAGATTAACATTCGTAGGAATGGTCAATTAAATAATTTACATAAATACTAGTATGTTACGACTGTCGGCACATAGTTGAATAGTTTGCAAGATATTTTTTTTGTTTTAGTAATTATGAATTGATATCGATTACTTCGATAGATATATTGATATATGTTTTTTGGTATATTGCCCACGTATTAGTATTTTTCAGTACCTACAATATTTTTTCCGAATGGAAATCGAGAGAAAAATATTAATTCTATTATGTCCGTCAGTGAGATTATCAAATAATATTGGACACGTATTTTTTGCTTTACCAAGTTAGTAAAAATTGACATAGATAAAGCGCCTCAAAGTTCAGAAGTGTGACGTCACTACGTCAGTATAAAGTGTACTAACGACGTGACGTCACAAGATATTTCAACGCATTATGTCGTCGTCACTTTATGTTTACGTGTCAAAAGGAAAATACGTCTCCAATATGTTTTATTAATATACCTGACGGACAAAACAACTAATTTTGAATTAACATCTCTATGCCGAATGCCGCCATGGTGGTCACTAGTCTTTCTTTAGCAGTTTCATCAAATTCAGTAACTTGTTCTGATCAAGGGTCTGAGCACTAAATTCTCTGATAAACCAAGAAAGCTGTTCTAATTGATTGACCATAATCAATCAGTGATACAAGTTGACAGAAGATGTTTCAAACTCATAATCAACAGTTCGCCAGAAAGACAGTTATACAATAGTTTGAATTGAATTATGTATGGTTTTGGAAGCGATGGAAGGCTTCCCACTAGGAGGACCGATGTCCTGGTTAAGGTTGCGGGGATCCGCTGGATGCGAGACGCACGGGATCGGTCAATATGGCGACGCTTGGGGAAGGCCTATATCCAGCAGAGGACGTCTTTCGGCTGAAATGATGATAATGATGATGTATGATACTTTATATTTCAACAAAAACTAATCTCCTGGGTTATTCCTTTACTTGATCGACAGCCCTTTGTTTTTCATTACTTCTAGCATATCAATAGTTTCTTACAAAACTATGTCCATACTGTAAAATCTTACACAACCATTCTTACCTTCTCTTTTCTCTCAACAGGTGAAGATCTGGTTCCAAAACCGCCGGAGCAAGTACAAGAAGATGATGAAGGCCGCTCAGGTGGGCGCCCCACCGCCCAGTCTCGGACTCCCGCCCAGCAGCCCGCCCAACAACAACCAACTTTTACATGGTAAGCAACCTTTATGACTTAAAGACTCTTGACATTCAATTTACCGGTTATTTACGACGCCAACTGCAGGGAAAACGCATCAAGCAGTAAAGTAACAAACTAATATTGAACCAGCCACGACAAGGAAGTGGCAGTTCTAGAAACAGACAATCTAATTTCCATCTATGTTTTTTTTTTCATTTCATTTTATAAGAAGAGTGAGCTTATCCTGGCTTCGTTAAGATCAATTGCATTTCCATTGGGTTTCTTGATACAGGGGTTACAGAATAGAATAAGAAATAAAATACAATGATTAAGGCACATTTGAAATTTTTCTCAGGACGTCTAGGCATGATCAATTATTATTTTTCATAATAACCAATGAATTTCTTTCCCACAGGAGGCGGCGGCAGCTCCAGCGGTTCCCAACACTCGCCGTCAGCGTACCAGAGCGGGGGTCCAGCGCAGGCGCACTCGCCGACCCCCAGCTCCACCCCCGTGTCGGAGCTCTCCCCCGGGCTGTCCCCCACGGGCACCCCCTGGGATGTCAAGCAGCAGCCGCAACCGGCTTGGGATGTCAAGGTTGGATATGTAAGAGAGATTATTATTTGAAGTTAAAGACAAGATTGTCACTCACACACTCGCATTCGATTTTTGATTATTTCATGCAAAAAAGCGCCTAATTCAGCTTCTTAACCATCAATATTTCTGTCTGTGTAGCCGACGGCAGGCCGGTCGCCGGACGGTAGCTCGTGCGACGTGAAGCCTCCTCACCAACAGTCGTGGGATCCGAGGGTCGGATACGTAAGTCAAATACTATCTTAAAAAGTTTTCCAATTATTGCACTTATGACGTGTAATGACACACATTTGTTGAGTGTTCCAATCCAAGAAAATATTTTTGGAAAATAGAATTGATCGCATATAAAACAAATACGTTTTGAAAATAGAACGCAAGGTACGGCAAATACTTCATTCTTTTTTTAAACAGCAATGTGAAAAATAAATACAATAATTGGAAAATTCTTATTTTGAATTCAATTTTAAATTAAGAAAATAATTGAATTAGCTTAAACTGGCAAAAGGCATGTTATTTCTGAAATAAAATGCAATAATTGTTTGTAAATATATGATCTTTGTACTATTTAAGCTTTATGTTTTGTCAAGTGAGTTAAGTTTGGGTATATATTACCTAAAGATATACATATTTTTGAGGGGGACTTTTCTTATCGTAGGAGGGTTATTTCGCGCCTCAATCCGATGACGTAGAAGGATCACCCGGCGCAGATGGCATGAGGGGTCGACCTATGCCTTGGATGCTGAAGGTAAGGGTTCGAATCCGTGTCGTGTTTGTCAAATGCACGTAGTTTTTATAACAATATATTTTTAGTTTAAAACTGAAAACTTTTGTCAACTTTTGAGTCTTAAATTGTGATTGTCGTTTATTTTGAATTTAAACAGTCAATATTTATATTTTAAAGTAGTAGTAGGTATTTTTTAAGACTTATTGAGTCACTAGTTTTTCGACTCAATAATGCTTTTATTTAAACAATGAATTTCACCTCAAAAAAATATTATTACGCGTGCAGTCAAATTATCAGAATCCGTCTTGGACTTCATTTTTTAAAGTAAAATTATGTTTTGCTGTAATAATTATTTTGTTTACTCAAAAACACCATCCAAATCCGCTATTGAATTTAATTATCTTCTCGAAATCATTCGTATTTCCATAGAAAGCTCACAAAAACACGTTTGTATGGTTGCGTGTGTGAAAATTATAAAAAAAAAACTATATAAAACTTATTAGATAATGGCCGTGGGTGTGGCGCCGCGCCTAGCGTTTTCGACGATTAGTTTTTCGAATAGCTTTTACTGTGACTTCACTTGGAGGTACGAGTAATATTTTTAATTAGTTCGATATGGAGATAGGACTTTTCATGTAAAGGCTCATCATCATATTTAGTTTATGGTTTTCAATTTGATAAAAAAAATCACCGAAGATGACTGAATCTCCGTCAATCCCTAGATCTTGTTTGCTTTCAAATTTATTTAACTTAAAAAAAATTGTGAAACAAGAGACGTAAAGTTATTTTGGTTTATGATTTTCACCTAATAAGTAAATTCAGACTTGTAATATCAGAAGTCCTGCACAGTAATAAACAGAAATAAAACTTAGAACAAAACACTGATAAAGAAAGAAAACACATTTATTTGTCAACTAGCGGATGCCTCGCGGTTTTACCCGCGTAGTTACCGTTCCCTTGGGAATATAGGGATAAAAAGTAGCCTAAGTCACCCGGGGATAGTGTAGCTTCCCAATGGTTTTCGAATTTCGGAGTCTATAAGGAACATACCTACATAATACTTTATCTTATATATATATATATAGATAGATAGATAGAAGATTAGAGCACACAACATAAACATAAAAAACACCTTTTTATAAACCAATCACAATCAATGGATAGCACTGCAATACGTCTCGTATCATAGGCGGCGGTAACGACTCACCGCCGCCGGGCCATAAAAATCTGCAATATTTCGGTAGGCAAACTCCACAGACAACAAAGCTTAACCGCCCTCTCTCTTTGTCGTAGGGCGCGCCGCCCGGCCCGTGGGACATGAAGGGCGCACACGCCGCCCACGCTCTCCATCATCAGGGCGCCCCACAGCCTCACCCGCCCTACGTGCCGCAGTACTCCTGGTACCAAACTGATGCCAACCCTGGATTACTTACGTAAGTTTTTTATGAATGGTTTTAATATAAGTGGTACTTTTTGTGTTGGAAGTAGATGAATGTTTGTTTTAGTGATGTAGTTTAACACTGAGCTTTTTGCATTACCTATATGCTCGCTTAGTGGCAAGTTTTCGCATATACTGCCTGCCTTAGTGATGATTGCAAAGCATCATGAGCACGGCTACTAAAGAAAACACGAGAAAGAACACAAACTCATTGACTGCCAAAAAAGACGATATATTAACGTGTTTTTTCCTTAATAAAGCCAAAAAAGTAACTGCAAAGTAAACCGTAGAAAAAAATATGAATAAAAAAACATATCATCATCTACTTTTATCACTGACTGTACGAGAAATGCCAATTCTACTTAGTGGAACCAAAATTGGCTAACTGTAAGATTCCAACTTAACCCTTCTGGGAATGCCTGACCAGCTGAAACCGTGCTCTGGACTAAAAACGTAAGTTAAAACACATGTTTACGCACGAAAAGATAAGACAGTCAGCAAGGTTGGTGCCCAAGGCGTGTCATACGTTCCTTTTAAAATATTATAAGCCTGAATATCCTGGTACCAGATGGACCCCTCATGTAAGTTCCATAAACATGTTTTTCATCAAGAGATCGTCTTCAACAGCCTATCGCAGTCCACTGCTGGACATAGGCCTCTACAAAAATGGGGAATGAATCACCACGCTTGGCAAGCGGGTTGGTGACTGGAGCCAAGAAGTGGCACCTGATCTTCGTGCCACAATACTTCTGGTACCAGGCCGATGGCAATCCTGGGTCACTCCGTAAGTTTTCATACATATCTTGGTTCACTGTAATATAATTAAGTTATAAGTGAAAGCCTTTAAGAAAAGTGTAAAAACATTTTTATTTTAATATTTGAAAAAAAAATACCAATCTCATAAGAAAGAAAAATAATAACATTTAGTTTTTTCTCATGGGCTCCTTAAATGCCCTTTGATTGAGATCATTGAAGCCTCGCCTAGTGGAAACATTAGTTTTTTTAACCACTAAACTAGCTTCCTATTTCAGTGAAATTTTTTCTAATTAATTGAATTCAAATGCGCAAAATTTCCAATGATCTTAAAGTGGAAATTTCCAATTCATTTTTATAATTTCCTCTTAATATTTAGAGTAAAGGAGGTTTATTTTAAAGTAGGTAGCGTGTTGATAATGTTAGTGTTTTTTTATGAAATATATTTGTTTTATTTAAAATCGTTTTTCTTTTGCCAACAGGGTATGGCCAGCAGTTTAACAGCCCTCGCACAAACACAAACCTAACTAAAATGTAAGTGTATATTCACTATAAAATGACGGACAGGAATGACAGCCATCACAAAATGGCGTCGTATTTATGGCGCGAAGCATCGGCACAACCAACTTTAAATTTTAAGCAGAATTATTTAATAGTAATAATGAAAATCATTGTAAATTTTTATAATTAATTATAAATAGGAAATAAATGTTCATAATGGTTACTGTATATGTAATAAATATGTTAATAAAAAAAGATATTGATGGACCAAACAATTAATTACTGCCGCCTGCCGCCAATCCTTTGCATAATTAGATTTTTTTAAGTATTTTTGTTACTCTTCTTTTTTATTTCTTTTGAAATTATTTGACATACCTACAACATCACTATGGAAAAATATGAATAATGTTTTATATTACAATTATTTTATGTTCCGTTCTATTTTCAAATGAATTCTTTGGCCCATCAATAAACTTGTATTCCTAAAAGTAACGTTACGTCTTTGTTATCAGGTCACGTATGAGCCAATCAGTTATCGTGTATCCTAAAATGTTCGAATCTGATTGGCTGATAATCACGTGACGCTATGAAGTGGACGAATCGCGTTATTTGTCAACTATGACATAAGACAGATGTGAATGTGTTGGATCTTTTGTTATTACCTTTAGTTTCCCGAAACACTAAAATTAGTAGAATTTTATATACAGATTTTTATAGAATTTGAATATTGGCATTCTGGATTTAGTCTCTATAATAGTTATTTCAATTTTGCCCTCAAATGAAATGAGAACAAATAAATTGCCTTTTAATTTATTCAATGGCACAATTCAATAGAATTTATTCGAATTTTCTTTTGTTTTTGTGAAAAATAAAACGGAAATTGGTTGCAATATTCGCTTTATCTTCGTTTTCTCTAAAAACCTTATTTAAAAATTATTGAGAATATTATTGGTCAACTGTAACTAATATTATTATTTGAAAATTGTATTCGTAAATTAAGCTTTAATTCATATTTTTTTATTTATTTAGATTTAAATCTTCGAAAAAAAAACTATCAAACGGGAACACAAAACCAGTCTGTTGTGATAAATAATTTTAAGATTTTTTTAATGTAGAACAATCATTTGAGTTAAAAATTGTATTTATTACATTTTGTGCAAAAATAATGTGTTCTGAATGCAAAAAGTTTTTTGTTTTAAGCTATAAATATTATTATTATCTTTAATTTCAACTGCAATTTCTTTATTACCTGTATAATACAGTCTATTCATATTTCTTAATATTTTTTCAAGACCAATGTTTTTTTTATATATATTTTGTTTTCAAATATGAATTTTAGTTTATTTTTTCATTATTTTATTTTACAATATTTAAGTTATATGAATGGACTTTATTATGATATATTTTTATTTCTAGAATGGGTCTTTACGGGATGAAATAAAATTTTGTAAATATTTTTTGTAATATATAGAAAATTAAACTATACATATAAATATAGGTAGCGTAATTACTTTATAACTACAATGTATTATAAGGAAAGCGGAAATAAGAAAAAAAGTGAATTAATTTCTTTTGTCAAATAAAAAGAGAAAAATATTATATGTTCGTGTTTTTATTTCATTGTTTGATGAACCACAACTGAACCCTAATTACACACACATTGACAGATGTTAAATAGCTTTTGTTTCAACCACTAAATGACAAAGGAAGTGGTTTTGCAAAATGGTGCAACGTATCTGCAAACAATAGAAAATGATACAAAAAATAATACTTATCCAATATCATTTCATTCAACTGAGAGGGTTCTCTCTTCATTATCATGAAATAACCTCCAATCTGGAAGAAAGAATATCATTTACTTGGCAACAATTAATTAATAAAAAAAAGAGCCATAAATTTAACGACATCAGTAAGTAGACTATAACATTATTAGACTTTACTACTATTGAAATAAAATGGCCGTTCTTCTCCACGTAGGTATTTTCTAAACGGATGGTAGAATCAATTAATCCAGCTCCAGCCCTAGTTTCCCCCCCTGCGACGCCTTGAGCCGAGGTTCGTATCCCCAGCGTGGTCGGTTAGGTTAAGTTTTTGTGCCTGGCTGGAGGCTCTAGCTTAGTCTGCACAGGGAAGCGCCGGCTAAGCAGTAGTCATCATTTGGTTGAACTGCGAGAAGAAAAATATTGTAATAAAACCAAAATAATTGAAGCCAGAAACCAGAAACTTCTAAGAGGCCACCAATCTAGCACGCAAAGATATAATGGTTTTGCAGAATTATCTCCCCTTATCCTTACATTTCAACAGTAAATGGTTAAGCGTTTGAGCCACCACGACGTTTTGTTATACCCAAAACAACTCAGCCTATCGCAGTCCACTACTAAGTCATTTGATGGTCATTGGTCTCAGCAGATTTACGCCACAATACCAGGAGGGGTCACTATAACAGATAATCTCATAATAATTCCGTATACAAACAAAAATTAAAGTGTCAACTTGTTTTGGACCATAACTTCAATACAAAGTGACATTCTGTCAGCGCTAACGATTGTCGAAATGTCAAAAATGTTTGACATTGACATGCGCTGTCAAAATGTCACGTGGTCAATAAATATTATGGTATTTTGACAATCGCGATATCGCTATTACAAATACCTGGTTGAGTCAAAGCCTTGAACATTATCGCCGAGTGGCCAGTCTGTTTTTTATTTATCGGTTATGTTTCGAGGAGTTTCCGTCCGATGTAATACAAGACGTACGGCAATGCGCCACCGGCACTTGGTGGACATCCCACCCATACGCACTAACTAAACGGTTTGGAAATACTTTCATTATGCGTATAGCTAAGGAGTGGAATTCCCTGCCGGAGTCTGTGTTTCCCGATAGCTACAATCTCGGGGTCTTTAAGTCAAGAGTGAATAGGTTATTTCTAGGCAAGCGTGCTACACCTTCAACCACATCATCACTTACCATCAGGTGACATAGTGGTCAAGTCACTGTCACCTTGGCTTCCCCTACAAGTTGTTATGATATAATATGGTCTCAGGTTTTATCGATTGTGCATCCAGTCAGTCAAGGTCATCAATCTGGTGGTCTGCCCACGTTTCGCTTGCTGTCGGTGATAAGTTTCTTATAAATAAAACTAGAGTTTCACAATAAATTATTGTCTATTTTTTTTTGAATACCTAGCAGACCATGGGCCAGGCCTATGAGGCCTGTGTCCCAGCATGGTAACATTGAAAGGCTGATGATGATAATGAATAAAAAAGACGTAAATATGACTACTTCGGATATAATAAAATGCAGGGCCTTTTCAGGGACTTTTCGGACTTCAAATGCAGAATTGTTTATTGTAACAAAACTGCAGGCTTCATGTAAGTATATAGAAATGGAGAATTGGTCATATGACCTGCTTTGGTGATACGTTAATGGCTCGATTTATATTTAGTTAATCTACCTAGTCTTATAGAGGCTATGGAATTACATAGCGCTAAATCTGACCTATATCAATTGACTTATGGGAGCTACCCTTCAGTTATACCGGACATGATAACAACGATGCCTAGTTGCAGAAATATTAAGTTTGGCGCAGAATTCTGCCACGGCAATACCAACCGGTGACGCAGCCTTAAGGTCTTCATATGCACAGGTGACAGAGTAGGCCGCGCAAGACGAAAGGTGGACTATGGTCTGCGGGGAGACGCCGCACAAACACTGAAGGTTGGAGCCATCCGAGAATCCCCACCTGTGGAGGTTGTCTTTTGTGCGGCCGACCTGCGTGCGGAGTCTATTAAGACGACGACTAACGCCAACGACCTTGGGGGAACAAAACGCGCCCTCGTTTCTCACCCGCGCGACCCGAAATTTAGTAGTTTTTGTACTTTTCTTATTATTCAATGACTTTAAAAAAAAAAGCTTAGATCAAAATGTAGATAATTAAATTGTCTTTGATATGGTGTCGATTTCATTAAAATACGCCCAGCGGTTTTGTTGTGATTGTCGTGTTTTTGTCCGTTTTAGACATAACTTTACAAACTAATTACACTATGTTATACGAATAAAACTCAAAATTTGCTCAGATGAAATTATTAAAAAAATGGTCTAATATAATATATATTTTTTTCCAATAAATTACGACTAACCGTTTAGACGTGATTCTCATTTTAAAATCAGCTACTCAAGGGAATCGGCGCCTTAAGGTTGAACTAGTCGACGGCACGAACTATTTTGTGCGCGAGGTTAAAATGCATGCTATCTTATCCGACAACATGTGCGAAAGAAATGGATGCTGTGATGAGCAGTAAGAAGCTAGTTCGCGTACGAATTAGCACTTTTGCAAATTTGTATCGAAATGGATGATGATTTAGGACGAAAACGAGACCTTTGGGAGTCTAGATATCATGAAAAAATAACTAAATGTATATTTATAAAATAACGAACCAAGATGATCGAACCAAGATTTTGTCAGGACTTTAAAAGAGACTGTGACCTCTGAGTTTGTTTCGGCCTTTCTTCTCAGAGTAGTCAGATAGGAAACGCCGACCTCATCTAGTTTAAAAAAAAAATATGTTAGACATGTAAAAGCGTTTGTACAAACCAACTTACAGAAATAAAATCATTTATCATTTAACATTATTTGCATTTTTGAATTACTAATCTATCCCTGTATGAAGGCCATTTTGCAATTTTCCTTCTTCTTATGGTATTTATGCGTTAAAATTAGTGTTGAAATATGGAACTTTCGACGCTCATAACTTTCCAATATATTTTTTTTTACATTTTTGTTTCCATACAGGACTAGATAATGATGAGACAAATTGATATAATTTTTTATTTTGAACGTACATCGTTAAACAGTGGGGTAATCTCTAGACTACGTTTGTATGGAAGAATTTTCGACTAGTGTAATCTTAAGACTTTTCTAGGTCGGCCATGGCAACGCGTGCCCAGGCTCTCCCATGGCTCGATGAAGAAGTCTGGAGACTTCTTACTTCTCTTCTTGGCTTCTCCCGCCAAAGATCGCATATATGACTTATTGAACAAGGAAGTTAGGCTTGTAATATTAGTTAAGTTTGTAATTGAAATATTAAGTAAGTAACAATAGCGCAGAGGAACCATATTTTACTTCTGAAATCTCAGAAATAATCATCCATTTCGAACCGAACAGAATTTACTTTTTAATTACTCATTTCACTTAATTCTAGAATTGATAAAAGGAAGACGGCAGCTGTTAATGCTGCACCAAAAAAACAACAAATGAAGTTATGTGTTTTTAATATCCAAACAATCTTCCATATATTTCGCACTACTCGAAAAATACAATTCAAAAACGGCAATTCAAATTCCATCCTGTACCTGTCTGAAACACGATTGAGTCAGCTTTGTAATGTAATTTTTTAAACAGTGTTTGAAAAATGTTAACGATAATTTTTAATCAATTTACCGGTTGATAAATTGTGGTTGCGGACAGTTCAAGACGTGAAAAACATCACATAAGCAATTAAACTGGCATTTGGCAGCCATGACGAACGGCATTAAGAATTCTTTAGGAAAAAAATACCATTATGAAAATTTTATTTCACGTTTTTAACTTACTTTTGCGAATGTTTGAGAAACTGGGTTTTCGGAGAAGTACGTTATTAGTAACAGATGTTTTCTGCAGCCTGAGTTAAGAGATGTACTCGTAAACTCGTACTCTACTTTTATAGATCCCACCTGCAGTAAGAGCCAAGTAACTTTAATTTTTTGCGTAAAAATACTCAGAAAAACCAATTCAAAATTCGCCAAGAACACGGCAAATCCAATTCAAAATTCGTCAATAACGCGGAAACTCATTCCTAATTCAGAAAATCAATTCAGCCTCATTAACGCACCAAAGTGTCGCTGGCCATAAATAAACTGTAAAAGGTTGGACTTTTTGAGAATATCGGCGAAAAACACTGAGTGTAATTAAAATGACGATTGCCATCCAATTATATGTGCCTTTATTGAAACGTCTGGCAGATGGTTTCATAGTGATGTCGCTTTTTGTCACAGCGGCGTTTGTACAAAAGGATATTTATGTTTTTGTCACTACTTGGCTGTACCACAAAGCATTTGTTGGTCGAACGTGTTGCGTGGGGAGTTGAGAACAAAAATGGATGGCTTAGAAATGCTTACACGTTTTCAGGATTGTATAAGGTAGTTACTTTGAGCTCGTGTAACTGTGATTCTCATGGCTCTTGAAATAGAGGAGACTTATCGTCCGGACATTTTGAATTCTGGTTTCAAGTATCTTAAACGATTACGTAATCGTCAGCCTCTTAACGTCTTGCCGAAAGGCAGAGTTAATCCCTACATTTTGACCGTTACCAATGTTTTAATGCTCTTCTAAAAAGGGGGCAGCTTAATGTGATCTCAAGTCTATATACTTCAGGCTGCCACTGAAGATTTTCAAGTAGTCGGTAGGATTTTCAGTAATTCTTTGCACAACACGGTAATCGAATCCAGAGACTTTACGGTTATCAATCGCATTGATGACCACGAGACCATATTGTAAAAACAAAAAACCTGACTGCTAAAACATAATTATCTGAAAAGAGAAAAACAAGTACTAGGTATAATTTATACATTAACTATTATGAGATGCTACCAACGGTGAAAAACAAAGTTTTGGGTAGGTTTTTCTAGATTTTTGTTGCCCCCACCTGCAGCACTACATAATAGTTAATTTACAAATTATACTTTTTTTTTGCCGCATGGTTTTTTGTTTTTATAATAATTTGTTTTATTTCAGATTGTTTACCCTCCCGCAGTCGGGTAACAAGTTTTCTTCTTTATCTTACACTATAAAAAAGGCATATTTTCAGTTCTTGTGCCATATTTACGACTGTTTGCAGAATTTATCCAGCTCCACACACCAAGTTAAGCCATTATACAAATAGACAGTACCAATTAATAACGACTACTTGTCTTACCTAAGTTAAAGGTTGACAATTACTGCCCAGGAGTGGCCAGCATTCTGCAAAGAATGCCGAAAAAATGACAGCTCACGTCAAAATTAACAGGAGTGACAGTTGACAGTTTTAATACAGTTTATATAGATGTCAAGTGTTAACTGTGTTAGTAGGAACGATTAATTGGTAACAGGATTTATAATTGCTAGAAAATCCAGTTTCGTTAGTGCACACAAATCACATAATTTACTCAATAAGACTGCTTATTAATTGGCAAATTTGAACTGAAAAGTGTGAAATTGAAGACTGAATTATGACTTTAATGCTCCGCCATTTTGGATTACGTTTGTAATACCTACCTTAATAACAATAAACATACGAGCATATCTTCACGACTTTTCCACAAAGAGTAAGACAGAAACTAAATAACGACATCTGCCATTGTCCTTATATAGGTACTTGTTTAGCTTTTTTTGATTTCGAAATTTTTGATTTTGATTGATTTCGAAAACATGGTACACGACAAGGAGGACATCATACTTACTTGCTAAATAAGGGTTTCCTAGACCTACCTCTTCCCTTTTGGGCAATACATGCATGGTGATATGCGACCACGGACTTTGAGAATCATGGCCGTCGCTAAGGGGGGGGGGCTTGGCGACGCCCATGATTCTCGAAGTCCAAGACAGGGGCAGCCTCGAACATCGAGTCCGAGTTGCCAGCCTGTCGGTTTTATATCGGTTACATTTTGGGGAGTGTGCGACGAAACAGCACAATTTGATGCCGCCGAGCCATTTCCATCATCAGACTACAAGACGTAGGTACGGCCACGAGCCATCGGTACATGGTGGATATCCCACCCATACGCTCAAAGCGTTTTGCTAATACTTTCATTGTGCGCATATCTAAGGAATGCGATTCCCTTCCGAAATCTTTATTCCCTGATAGCTACAACCTTGGGGACTTTAAGTCAAGAGTGAATAGGTTACTTCTAGGTAAGCGTGCTTCACCGTAGACCACATCATCGCTTACCATCACGCGAGATAGTGGTCAAACGCAGATTATAAAGAAAAAAAGGGAAAGACAGCCCACCCCCTTGCCCCTAGAGATTAAAAAAATGTAGCCAAATGCAAAAAAAAACTAAGTCCTAAGTCCTCTCACTTAACGAAAATAAATCAAAAAGTCTATCCATTGTTGTTGTCAAAGAGACATAAACCTTGTTTTCCGATACGGAAAAAGTGTTGAAAAATTTGATCGCTCTACCGTGCACAACGTCTTAGGTGGAGAAAGAGCCTCAGGAGACTAAAAACCTGGTAAAGAAGCACTGTGGGGAAAATTGCCTCAATGGTCTGCCCATGCTGAGTGTGTACAGGATACTTACAAGATATTCTTAATAAAGTGGTCGAGAAGTTAAACTATTTATTAAACCTTAAAATTGATTTTATTCTATTTTCTAAGATATATAATAACATTGATAACAAATTTTATTTACTGTACCATCAAGAGCTCGTTAAACTTTACAAATTGGGCTTTGTACCGTTTTTATCACAACCGCCGTTCGTGTAAGACTAGCACTAACAGTGAAAAGCTTCATGAGCTTTTAACTGTATTTAAAATACATATTTTTCCCACCGTCCATATATCAACTGCCCCCTCCCCCACCACCCCTGGGAAATCGGCTGGCGCCCTTGCGAGAATTGATAGACAAATCAAAATGATTTATTGAAATTAGTTTGAACCTAAGTACTATAAACAGGGTCATGTTTATAGTACTTAGGTTCACTCGGATCAAATAAAAAAATTAAGATGGAACGTTGCATCGTAAAAGCTTTTTATTTTTTTGATCTGAGAGCTCGACTGACAAGCTAAGGCGTAGTTTTGTTGTACATGTGTGCGTGTAATTGTGTATGTATACGGCAAGGCGTAGTTTTAACCGGCGTCACCTCATTGTTTGCAACGTTCCATCTTGACTTATTATTTGATCTGAGACCCTACATAAAAATTATTAGAAAATGTAAATCTCATTATATGCAATAGAATAGACCAATGGGACATGTCCATAATATTAAATTTTGATTTGCTAAATTATAGTGCAGTTTTCTTATACATGCAGTACCTGCAGTCATGAACAATGACCTGACTCAAAGAACTGGAGAATTTGCAGGTTTTTCGCTTTGCTAGGCCGAGTCCCAGTTAATTGCAGCAGTGACTAAACTCTCAATTACTATTAAAATTATGTTTTGAGCTTAATCTATAATAAGCATTATTAAGCATAAGCGCTTAATAAGCATTATTTTATTCCTTATGTTCATTCCGCATCTGGGCAAAAACATTAGTTCAACAGTTCGAATCCGCAATAACTCTCCGTTTGAAGACTGAGAGTAGGTATCCATGAAGATTTTCAACAAAAAAAAAGGTAAAAGTTAATTGCACTGATTTTCCATGGTGCTCCAGACATCATGCTGTGACACAGGCCTCCTCTCTGTAAGAGGGAATGGGCCATAATCCACCACGCGGACCCAGTGCGGGTTGGTGAATGTCACATATCTTCGAATTTTTGGTTCTAGGACAAGTCGGTTTCCTCACGATTTTTAAGCACGAGACATAGTTACTGGAAAACAATAGTTGCATTAATTCAGAAGGTTAAGTGGCAGTAGATCTTTATTTGGTTGAATTACCAATTCAATTGCAATAAAAATCCTACTAAATTACGCTATCGAGCCAAAACATAACGTCTCAGTCAAACAACATACCAGGTTGCATAGCCAGATGTGAAACGAAAAAAAAAACAGCTCTTTTAAAAAATACCTTTTGTATCAAAAGCTATACAGGACCCAACAAAGGGCCTGTTTTATTATTTTTTAAAAGGGTTCCGTAGGCGTGGCGCTTCCGTCCGCATTCTCTAATAGTTTTTGGGGTTGGCAACACGCTTTTTGAGTTTTTTTTTTCTTCGGTGAATATGACACTTATGCAAGAGGCGGTTTTTCGCATTTTATGGTACGTAAAATGATTTAAATTGAGAACAAGACTGGTACGATGTTTCTTTAAAGCAGCTGTTTGTAGTGTAAGTACTTTCATAGTGTTTCTTTTTCAACTTAGGTACTCGTTGGTATATTTTGTTGGTTGATTCGATCCGCTGGTCGGACAGTGTTTTCCATCTGGAATTTTTCAATAGCAGCCCGAAGTTTTGGCTTGACGTTAGCGGACAGGCTGATGTCAATAGGCTCGCCCCTATAATATGGGACTTCGTAACACCAACATAATTGGTAAAATGTGAGTGTACTCTGGAATGGGTCATCATCATCATCAAATCAGCCGAAAGACGTCCACTGCTGGACAAAGGCCTCCCTCAAGCGTCGCTACATTCATCGGTCCTGTGCGTCCCGCATCCAGCGGATCCCCGCAACCTTCACCAAGTCAACGCAACGTCTTCCGGTTCGCGGTCACCACTCCAGAACCTTTCTGCCCCATCGGCCATCCGTTCTGCGAGCAATGTGCCCTGCCCACTGCCACTTAAGTTTGGCAATTCTTCGAGCTATGTCGGTAAACCAGATTCTCTTGCGAATCTCTACATTTCTAATTCCATCACGCAGGCATACTCCGAGCATGGCGCTCTCCATTGCCTTTTAGGTGACTGTGAGCTTTCTGATAAGGCCCATTGTGAGCGACCGCGTCTCAGAGCCATATGTCATAATTAGCAACACACACTGGTCACTGGTCACTGGAATAGGGTAGTTGACAAAAAATATTTGTTTAGTCTGTCAGTTAAATAACCTAAAAATATTGGCCACGTAAACAAAAAATTACGACGACAAAGTGCGTTGAAATATCGTGTGACGTCACGGTGTGCTACACTTTATACTGACAAAGTGACGTCACAAGCCCGCACTCCGGAACTTTGATGCGCTTTATCTTTGTCAATTTTTATTTATTTGATAAAGCTAAAAATACGTGTCCAATATTAATTGATAATCTCACTGACGGACTAAATAGAATTATCATTTTTCTACCCAGGAAACATCCCTATTCTAGAGAAACCTCTGTTCTGATTAATATCGTTGCGACAACCAAGAAAGTTACATAGTTTGCCTGGGACTCGTCAAGCTTCATCGCCAGCACTTTTCATGTGTTGACAAATTTTGTAGTGGTGTGGCGAGGTTGTCCTACAAACATACTCCTTGGTGGGGACTATGGACACTTTCTTTACTGAAACAGCTTTATGGCAAGTAAAGCGTTATGGTATTAAAAAGGTAGTACGGAGTTGCTAACATAAATATATTCAACTTAGCAGTACCTATCTATTTAACGTAGTTATATAAGTTTATATTTATTGATAAGTTTTTCACCGCCCAATTATATTGCTAAATATGTAGTATTCTTTAGAAATATGATATTATAGCAAGGGGGGTTAAGCACTACACGTCCGTATCCATGATCCGTGTCCGTGATTTTAGTTCTGAGTTCAAAATGTTCTGAATTATGACAGATTATGACGGATAGAGTTCAAATGCAGTGCGTAAGCTTCCCTACGAGAAGTACTACAGCTTCTTCGGAACCGAAATTTCACGGACACGGATCGGATATAGTGCGTAACCGCCCTTAGCTGTGTCGCCTGCGTGATATACGAAATTATTCTACAGGAATGTACTCCCGGGTTACAAATATGATTTAAATTCGATAAGCTGTTGAGACGCGATTGATTAAACAAACATCCAAACATACAGATTTTCACATATTATATCTATTAGGGGATAGACGTTGGGACATGCAAAGATAATAAATTTATGCCAACAGAGTGTGATTTAATTTTTTTTTCCATTCCAGTCCATTTAAATTAGTCAGCCCAGAACTTATTTTAATACCTACAATGTTGGGGACATCCCCGCCAGCTTATAACGTAAGAAACAGCAAGCAGCAATCATCGCGCGATCAAACGCTTTATGTCATAAAAGTCGAAATTACCTACAGTGTAGGTATGGTAAATCCTACACAATCGTTTGCTAATCGCTTGTTGTTTTTCAAATGCACTTGTTTCTAAAAAAACGCGAAAATCTCTAAAACTTCTGTATTGAAGAGCAATTATTGCGTAAAAATCGATATCGTTTTGCTCTTGCAAGGACCTACCATACCTACTGTTTAGATATCCTACACAATCGTTTGCTAATCGCTCGCTGTTCGTCATATGCACTTTTATTTTAACCGCCAACATCTCTAAAACTTCCGTATTGAAGAGCAATATTGCGCAAAAATTGCTATTGTTTTGCTCTTGCAAGATACGCAATAGGCTGCCGGTGGCAGAAATAATATGTACACTAGTCATATTAGTCAGCATTCGTTCCGGTTGCATTGACTACTGACAAAATTACAGACACCATGACAAGTTAGATTATGATTATTTTGTAATTACACACAAACCCGTAAATAATGCCCGTATTCTCCGATTGCAGGGTATGTAGTAGTCACACTACTCCAAGATAATACTTGCAGATTAGTAAAGAAAACACACAACTAGTTTATCCTCTCAACTATTAATATGTCTAGCCTTTGCCCAATTTCTTTCAGTCTAATTTTGCAGATATGGATGTAGCTAAATAACAGTTTTTTTTCAATACAGTTGTTAAACATGGCGCACTTTCAGAGGCTATAGTTATGATTCGAAAATCAAATCTTTTGCACAGGCATCTTTCTATTACGCGGTCTTGACTTTTGTTTACGCGCTCGATCATTAGTTTTGCAGTTTAGTTTTAAATTTATAAGTCAATTTTAAAAAGTTTAGTAGCAAGGAGTTTTCATACATAGAATAAAATGGGATAGATTTTATACGAGGAAAAATGAATGAGTCCGTACGTCTTAGCATTGAATTCTCAAAAGTCTTTTAGATGGTTGTTTAATATATTTAATTAATAGTTTTAATTTAATTATTTTCACATCAACATTTGTCAAAAATCAAATAGGCTGTATAGGCTGTTTTAGTTGTAAACCCCCCCCCCCCCCCTAAAAACCCCTTCGGCTCGGGCCTGTTAATGACAGCTCGTTTGCAATAACCTACTTTCCACCCTTGTATCACAATGTACTATTACATGGAGTGACTACTATCACACTGGGCGCACGGTTGGCGCAGTGGTTGAGCGATTGACTGCTGCGCTGCGTGTCGCGGGTTCGATTCCCGCACGGAACAAATATTTGTATGACCTAAAGATAGTTGTTCCGGCTCTGGGTGTTGTGTATGTGAGTTTATATGTTTGTAAACGCACCCACGATACAGGAAGAAATTCCTAGTGTGGGACAAAGTTTTGTAAAAAAAAAAAAAAAAAACACACTCATATTCCGCTAGTTATAGATACCTTAGTTTCACAGCATCATCATTTCAGCCATCTCGCATCCAGCGGACAGCCGATGCCCTGACCAGGTCGTCAGTCCATCTAGTGGGAGACCTTCCAATGCAACGTCTTCCGAACTTTTCGGCCCCATCGCCCATCCGTTCTGCGAGCAATGTGCCCACTGCCACTTAAGTTTGGGAATTCTTTGGGCTTTGTCGGTAACCAGATCTTGCAGGTGTCTTCATTTCTGATTCGATCACGTACGGAATCTTTGAGCATAGCCCTCTCCATTGCCCTTTGGGTGACTTTAAGGATGTGGTGTACCTACACCTGTGGAAATACCAAATTACACTTTTTGTAACCAAGGAATCCACACAAAATAAAAAACGGACTCCTTTTTAACACACATATCATATATATTCCAATACAGTTCTGTCAATCATCATCATCTTTTAACTCGTATTTAAAAACCCCAGATAGTTTGTAATAATGACTTCATCTTTATCTTCCTGCCCTTGTTCCATGTTACTTGGGGTCGGCGCAACACGTTTTCCTCTTCCATACCGTCCTGTCCCCTGTCAGGCTATCACTGACTTCCTTTTCTTTCATATCACTCCTCATACAGTCCATCCATCTTTTCTATGGCCTTCACCTCCCTCTCCAACCATCCATATTTATATTCATAACTCTTTTAGCAACATGCGTTTCATCCCCACTCCTCGCATGACCATACCAGACGGTTTCCTTTCAACTTTTCTGCCACTGGCGCCACTTTGAAACTTCCTCTAATATACTCATACCCCACTTTATTTATTCTCGTCACTCCGCACATCCATCTCAACATTCATTCAAAATAATGACTTACAATAGTTAATTGTTATACAAGAGTGCAAAGTTGCTTTTTAACCGCGTGTTCAATTTTGATGACCGAGCAAGCGAAGGATTCTAAAATTGAATCACGAGCGCAGCGAGTGATTCAAAATTAGAATCCTGAGCGTTAGCGAGGGAATCAAAAGAGCACGAGGTGAAAAATCTTTGCACTCGAGTGCAACACGTAACTTTTCATTCCACCTCAGCGAGGAAATGACTAAATGCAAAAAAAAAGTTTACAATCACAAGATAGGTACACTTTTATTTCAGTTTAGGTATTAATTACTACATTATGACAGGTAAGTATTACAGAATAATCTTTAAATTATAACAAAATAATACTAAGGTATAATTAAGAAAATGTTAAAGTAACGTTGCTACAGTTATTTAAATTGAGTGTAATATTTTTGTTTGGTACTGTAATATTGGTGTTAGTCACTTGTGTACTGTTTTTCGGTAAACTATCTGTCATACTTAATAGTTGTACCGATTCATCGGATTCCCTTGGCGTGAATGTTGGAGAGAGAGGGAGATGGTTAGAACCGCGTACAAAGCAAATTAAAAAAAGAACACCAAGAAGGTTCCGAGTCTGAGTTTTTAACAAATTAAAAAAAGTTTTATGATATATTCGGCACCATAGAGGTAGCAGTAAATAGGTTTAATGTTTTTTTTAATTCACAAACTTAGTGCACACGATGTTCTAAATTCAATTTACTTTATCCTCTAGTGAATAAAAACGGCTTTTCCACTCAGATATTGAAGATTAAAAATACTCTTTCCGATATGGTGGGATGAAAAATGATTTTTATACTGGCGCAATTAACCACTGCTGTATACATAGGCCAATCATCACACACACCGATCCTGTTCTTCTCCAAACCCGCAGATTCCTAAAGGCATATTAAATATACCTAAGGAACCTTTATCCCAACGCAATGCTATAAGGAACTCCAATCGGCGGGCACCAACGAACCACGCGTCAAAGTTCTGGTACGTCAAAAACAATAGCAGTGAAGGAATTCTTACGAGCAGGGCTGGCGCGAATACAGAACTGATTTCCTAAAGAGGCCGAGCCTGGGATGTGATGATTTTAAATTAAACTTTGCTAACGAAGTATCTATGGAGAAGTAACTCAGAGAACTTGACCTAAAGAGAAAAGAATGAGTATGAAGTCCCCGTCACGAGAAGCTATAATTATTTAAATAAAGAATTCTACTAAGTTACATAGCGACTATTCACCCAACAACAAATATGCCCAAATTCAATCAACTCAAAGTAACATACGTGTAATTCGAAAGTAACAAGCAATTTCACTTGGTCGGGTTATATTTTAGTGATATAATGCGCTGTCGTCTAATGTTTTGTGGTAGACGTGTTCCAGTATTCTTTATTTACAAAAATTTTAGGTTCTCGTGACGGAGACTAGAATGTTATCCAACTTGGGACGTACTTGGTAGATTCGTTTGCTACTCCCTAATTCCTGTTAATTTTCCTGGACTTATTTGGTGTGTATTGATAATCTTGATACTTGAAACCTATTTTTGTGTGTTTTTCTTCAACTGAGACTAACTTGGATGACTAACAAGAAACGACTTTCTTGTGCCTCCAAATTAATAAACTATTCTGTATGTAAAGCGTATAATGCATTTTACTGAAAAGGCGATTTTTGAACAAAAATATGTACAGCAGTCAAGAGGATCTTTGTGTCTCTGAAGTTGGTTCTGCGAACCATTGCGTAAGAAATATTTTGTCATCGAGTATACTGCATAGAGTAAGCGAGATAGGACGATGCGACAAACGTAAGCGAGTGAAAGAGGCAGTTATACAATGCGATCTACGACTTCAACATTGACAGAAAAATGAAAATGACTACCAAAAAAGCAAGAATTTCAATCAAAAACCTATTTTGAAACAAGGATATGATATTAGCAGATTACTGGTATACCTATTATTCCTTCTTGTCAACCCACTAAGCTAAAAATGCTTATGGAAGGAGTGGGCTTAAGCCAACATTAATGTTATTAAATGCCTGAAACTTGGATCCACGCGAGACATAAATGCTTTTTAATCACGGCTCAAATGATTAATAATTATTTTTTTATTCAAGATTTCTTAGTAAAGTTTTTTTAGGGATTTGCAGGAAAACTAAACTATTGTTAGTTTTCCAGCGAATCCCTAAGAAAACATGTCAATTACAATAGGTGAGGCATAGGTAGATCTATCTTTACACATTTCGCCGCTGGAAAATACGCCTAAAGCTGCATAATTTAATAATAGTCCTCGGTGTAGTCAACCCTATTAACAAGGTAAAAACTAAAGACATATTTGTCCCTCTCTGCCGTTGGACAACAAGAAAGAAGTTATTTTTGTTTAAAAAAAAACTCCAGGAGATATACTGAGACAGCGGCTGCATCAAAGCGTTCTTAACGTGTCCTCCGATGAGAATGCTTAGAGTGGGTTTGTGCGAAAATGTGGAAAATATCGCCTGGACTCGTACGAGTGAGTACGTCTGGTTGAGGTGTGTGTGTGAGCGTAGTTGAGTTGTGTATTTGTGCGTACTTTTAATAATAAGGGAATTGAGTATGATTTGATGTTATTTAGGAATGTTCTAGGCCCAAGTAAGATGTGTATCAAATTGTCATTGTTTTTGGTAAATTTACGAGCAGGAGTAGGGATCATGAAAATGATTTGGAATCCAACCAATCCAAAAAAATATAGAAAAAAAGCAAGAAAAAAAAAGTAGCCAAAAAAATAAACCAGCAAAGCTAGAAAGAAACAAGAGAATACTGCGATGTCACCTGGTGTAATTTGTACGGCAGAAGAAAAAATCGGCCAAGTGCGTGTCGGACTTCGCAAATTCAGGGTTCCGTACCAAAGAAAAAATCAGATTTATCAATATATATATAACTAGCTTCTGCCAGAGTCTTCATCCGCGTGAAAACTGATTTATCATCCTAAGGTAACATTATACCGGCAGCCGTATTGCGCCATATCGCGTCATTCATCTCGAATGTGATTTGTCGATTTTGCCGGTTGGATAGAGTCTTTGCGCACTTACGCAATACGGATAAAAGTAGCCTATGTGCTATTCCAGACTATAATCTCTGTGCCCAATTTCATCCAGATCCGTTCAGCCGAACGTGTGTCCACAGCAGTGGACGTCTTTCGGCAGTTATGATGATGGTGAATATAAAAGACAAAATATATTTATTTCAACTGGGCCACCAAGCGGCACTTTGGAATGTCAAAATTTAAATTTACATGGAATAAAAGTTGATTCTACCGTGCATTCGGAAAGTAGCTTTTTATGGAGTAGAATGCACAAGAAACTCCATACTTACTCTTTTAAAAAAGAAGATTTTTACAATATTTAGGAAGTACATACATTAATAAATTCACATATGTGAGGACAATGCACCCAGAATAGCACTACACACTATACTACGTAAAGGTATAAAGTATTAAAAGTACTCACACATGTACTGTGCAGTTATATAATAGGTACTAGAAAAACATTAACATCCGAAGCAGTTAAGTTATGACCAATCCCAACTGACGGCGCCCGTTCACGAACATGACGCATGAATCGGCACCACCCAGCTCAACCATCATGAAGGGAACCGAATGATCCAACACACGCGCCACCATCAGAGAGACATTTGAGAGAGCATGACACACTCAACTGCCAGGGCACAAGTCAACGAACGACACATAGGTACAGCAAATGGTAGATTTACAGTTGGGTACATAGTACCCACACACGTGCTGTGCAGCTATACAATACTAAAGGAAATCGAGTCTATACAACACAAACATAAACATATCATTTGTTTTTGCGCCCTAGTGGTTGTGGAGCAGGACCAGCATTGAGCCAAGCATTTTTATCAGTGATGTAATCCCCCAACTTATAATATGCCTGCCTGCATAGTGTGCGTTTTATACAATTTTTAAATTTCGTCTCATTCAGTTCTAGAATGTGGGGCGGAATTTTATTGTAACATTTTGTACAGTACCCCATGAAAGATGAGGCCACTCTTGCCAGTCTGAAACCTGGTTGAACTAATTGGTCCCTATTTCTAGTAATGTAATTATGTCTGTCTCCGTTTTTCATAAATATATTGACAAGGAACCGTCATGATGTTAATGTCCTTAAACAGTTCCCTTAGAGAATCGCGCCGGCGAAGATTGTAAATCGCTCTGATGGCTCGTTTTTGCAGAATAAAAATATATTTTACCTGAATCTCAAAGTTGCTTAGAGAAAAGGCACATCAAGGCTTTTAATGAAGAACAGTGATAGTTTGAACTGTCGTGTAATATGCGAGCACAAAAGGCCGTTCAATCTTTAGCATCTTTCTTCGGTAATTTCAACATGCCTGCATTATGCGACGCGTGTGAACCAAGTCGTAGTTTCGGCCTGTCTTTGACGTCTGTCAAGTGCGTAAGTAAAGTTATTTTTAAGCAAGCCTTCTCTTTTAAATCCCTACTTCATTTTACTACCGAGCCATGCCGATATTTACACCACTATAAATGTTATAGTCCAATGTCGGCACTTCTGTATTTTACACTGAACTTAAGTATAGTTGTTTTGTTTTAGTTTGGCAATAGCGGTCATTGCCCTTTCCCAAAAAATATCTCTTAATTCTTTATTGTTCACCAAAATTGTTACGGGTTCAGGAAGTTGCGCGGTATCTTCTCGTCCAATTTACCGCAGTGTATCAAGACAAAAGTCTATGACCAGTGTGTGTTTTTTGTGTGTGTGTGTGTGATCACCTATGGGACCGAGACGTAGTCGCTCACAATGGGCATTATCAGAAAGCTTAAATTCACCCAAACGGAAAAGGAGCGGGCTATGCTCGAAGTTTCCTTGCGTGACCGCATGAGGATATCCGCAAGAGAACCAAAGTTACCGACATAGCCCGAAGAATTGCCAAACTTAAGTGGCAGTGGGCAGGGCACATTGATCGCAGAACGGATGGCAGATGGGGCCGAAAAGTTCTGGAATGACGACTGCGAACCGGAAGACGATGCGTTGGAAGGCCTCCCACTAGGTGGACCGATGACCTAGTTAAGGTTGCGGGAATGCGCTGGATGCAAGACGCACGGGATCGGTCAATGTGGCGACGCCTGGCCGATGTCCAGCAGTGGACGTCTTTCGGCTGAAATGATAATGATGATGACACCAAAATCACCCCAAAATCATTGTATCGTTAATCATAAAACAATGTTTTGTTTTTGTTTTTTTATTACTTCAAAATGTTGAGGATCATGATCCGATCTTTTTAATATATTGTATATTTATATATATCTTTATAAATAAAATTGTTTGTTTGTTTGTGTTTTTTTTGTGTTTGTTTGTGTTTGTTATACCTGTATTTTGTGAAGCCTATCTATCTAATCTATCTCTCTAACATAATTTATCGATAATGGTTCAGAGATGTAGGTCTAAAATCATGATAAACAAGTAAACAGACTTGGTTTTGGATTTACGATATTAGTAGGATGTAGTTCTGTTTTTAACCGACTTTCCAGAAAAGAGGAGGTTCTATGTTCGACTTTAAGTTAGTTTTTTTTGTTTATATTTTTTTTTTTAATTCATCGATTCCTCCGTCAATAGTGGATCGATTTTCAAATTCTTTTTTTGTTTGAAAAAGTATTTTTTTTTACTATTTTATAACGTGACATCACGCCAGTACGCTCTAAAGAGATACGCAGATGTGTACACACACCAGTTCACCTTGGTACACTCTTATTCCACCGGTTATGTTCAAGTTTCATGATATTCGGGTAATCTATTCTGGCATAAAAACCTTACTATAGAACTTGCCAAGTAGGTACCACAACTAAAAAGTGAAAAATAACTTCTTGTTCGGAAGTCGGTGTTTAAAAACAAAGAAAAGAAAACAGGAACACCGACTGCCGAAAAAGAAACTTGGTCTGCGGTGAGTCAATGACCGTTAATGCCAAGCTAAAACGGTTAAGGTATACGAGCATTGGTCGGCAGTTGTTAAAAACACAGTAATACAAGTATTAAAAATCGTTTGAAGAAAGCGAGATGTGTATTTTCAAAGAAATGGCGATTCAATTGTTTCTTGAAGATTGTTACAAGATTTTATTGCTACGTATGTTCAGTATAGTGATGTTTTAGTGAGTTTCACACACACACACACAAAACATACTCATACACGCAACACACACTCACAAACGCAACACACACTCATCCCCAGTAGGGAGACATACAGAAAGATTATGTCTTATTATCGAAAGTTGTGGTATCAATTTCATATATCTAGAAGATGTTTCGTTATCATCACGGTTTGCTTCTTTTTATAATTTACTAGTGACACGCCCGGCTTCGCCCGTGACAAATTATATACAAAAGCCTTCCTCGTTTCTCACTCTTTCTATTGGTGACAACCGCATGAAAATCCGTTCAGTAGTTTTTGAGTTTATCGCAAACAGACGCGGTGGGGGACTTCGTTTTTTTTTTTATATTTTGGCTTCGCACGGTTTGTGCATTTAGCCAGTGTCACGTTTAGAAAAGAATTTCTTGTTTCTTTATTTTTTATACCAATATCCTAGTTAGGCCCAAATAAAATGGCGGTAACTTTATTGGAAGCCTCCACGAAGATTTGTCGACAAATTGTACAAACACATGTTCTACCGCTGTGTTTTACTTGTCCACACTCGTGCACGTTCACTAATATTATTAGAACATAAAACCACCATTTTTACACTATTAATATTCAATTTAACACAATTTTGGCAAATAAAACCGAGAAGCAACATAGACGCCATCACGTTCCCGCCAAAACTCTCGGGGACTTTGTTTTATAATAATGTAGTGATTGTTTTTTTATTGTATCGCTTTTTCTTTTGTTTTAACCACATTTTACTCGAAATTGTTGCTAAGATTAATAAAGAAAAGTTGTTCTGAAATAAAGTATATTTTTGTTTAACCTATTACCCGCCCAAGTGAAATTGCTCGTTAGTTTCATATTACACTTAGGTTACTTTGAGTTGATTGCATTTGGGAGTATTGGTTGTAGATTGAATTGTCGTTACGTAACTTAGTAAAATTCTTTATTTACACAATTTATAGCGTCTTGTGGCGCCCATTTTAAATGTAATATTGAATCATCTCAACATAACACAAAATTAACTTTAAAAGTCTCTCTTCTCCCTTACGTTCCTATTAAATAATAATCAATCCTTGCGCTAAGTAGGGTGGGTAGAAATGGTAGTAATTTGACAATATTGAACACAGCAGGCTTGCTGGGTGACGCGTGCCGAATTTACTGATTGTTAAACTGACGGCATTGTTGTTAATATGCTTGTTTGTTCATAACTAATTAACTTTTTGTATTTGGATTTAGAACAAATTGTTTCTGTTTTTTTTGCTGTTGCATAAGTTTGTTGATGACATATGGCTCTGAGACGTGGTCGCTTACAATGGGCCTCATCAGAAAGCTTACAGTCACTCAAAGGGCAATGGAGAGGGCTATGCTCGGCGTTTCCTTGCGTGATCGAATCAGAAATGTAGAGATCCGTAAGAGAACCAATGTTACCGACATAGCTCGAAAAATTGTCAAACTTAAGTGGCAGTGGGCAGGACACATTGCTCGCAGAACGGATGGCCGATGGGGCAGAAAGGTTATGGAGTGGCGACCGCGAACCGGAAGACGTTGCGTTGGAAGGCCTCCCACCAGGTGGACCGATGACCTGGTGAAGGTTGCGGGGATCCGCTGGTTGCGAGACGCGCGGGACCGGTCAATGTGGCTACGCTTGGGGGAGGCCTATGTCCAGCAGTGGACGTCTTTCGGCTGATATGATGATAAGTTTGTTGTAAACTCAAAGTATTTCCTTTTATTAATCAAACCATAGGGGGCCTATGTCCAGTAGTAGGAAATAATGTTGAACAAACCAATAGATATTACTATTAGTTAAAAATGTCATTGAATGATCATTTATAGGATGTTTAATTGACAAGGAGTTGGGTCAGTTTGTTGATTCAAAAGATGAAGTAAGATCGTAGTAATCTATACTAAATTCAAACCAGCCATTTTGTTTTTTTTTTGTGGTAAATCATTCAATGATTTCGCCCGCTCTGGGTGAAGCGAGAGGGCGTGTCAGACTTTTACTGACTAAAACCCACCCGTGTTCCTTCAGTTGCTTGAGCCAGGGCCGCGGTAACTCTTTTTCAGATTTATCCGCGACCCAGGCAGGCATCGGCCCTAGTGGACCCCGTCAGTGGCCTGGTCCTTATCGAACGGCGAGCTACCCATTACTCGCCGTCCGCAAGCCCGCGCCTACGGTGGCCGGGAATCGGCTTGCGACTCCGTAAATTAGCCCTACATAAGCGTTTATAGTCCTTTAATGGGATAACACCCCACCGCACTATTCTCAACCACCACTACTCCTGAAAGCCAAAATATACAACGGCATCCATCAGAATAGCGTCCAGTATTGCAGTTCGAAGAGTCCCGGAGAAACAATTCATCTGTCTTGGATCCCGCGAAGCCATCCATCACCACCTTGAGACTGAGAAACCAGCACTTTTGTTCCTTACGGAGACGCAGATCGGATGTCCGTCGGACGTGGCGTACCTTTCTTACCCAGGATTTACCCTGGAGCACAAATTCAAGCCACGTGCGGGTGTATGCATGTACGCCCGTGACGACATCTGCTATCGGCGTCTCCGTGACCTTGAAGACTCTAACTACTCAGTGCTATGGGCCCTGGTGGACACAGGTCTGGATAAGATCATCTACGCTTGTGTCTACCGATCGCATAGCGGTGATCTGGAGACAACCAGGCTCACACAGTACCTGAGTGAGGCGGCAGATGTGGCTCAGCTACGGTACCCCTCCGCCCAACTAGTGTTACTGGGGGACTTTAATGCCCACCACCAGGAGTGGCTCTTCCCATACCAGTGCACTGACCATGCTGGACGAGAGATACGAAATCTTTCGATTGCGCTTAATCTCACCCAGCTGGTGCAGGGGGCTACGAGGGTGCCGGATGTTGATTCGCATACGGCCAATTGCTTGGACCTTCTGTTGACAACAGATCCAGACCGATACTCAGTGTCGATATCATCACCTTTGGGTAGTTCCGACCACTGTCTGGTGAAGTCTGTATCCGTCTACTCACCGCCCGATCCTAGCCCGAGAGGCACCCGGCGGGTTTGGCGGTACAGGTCAGCAGATTGGGATGGGATGCGATCTTTCTTCGCATGCTATCCTTGGCGGCCCACTTGCTTCTCTTCGGAAGATCCATCGTCATGCGCTGACGCCGTCACTGATGTGTTGCGGCAGGGGATGGAGTACTACATTCCATTCTCTGACGTAGCGCTGTCCGGTGTTGAACGACCATGGTTTGGTGCCGAGTGCAACCGCGCAAATGCAGTTAAACACAAGGCTTACCTGGCATGGGTCGACGCTCGTGTGCACAAAGCAAGTGACGTTACTCAGAAGAAGAGAGCCTTCAATAGGGCTGCCAAGTCTTGCAAAAAGGCGATGCGAAGGGCACGTTTTGACCATATTAGCAGAATCGGGAACAAACTAGCTTCATACCCTGCTGGTAGCAAAGCGTTTTGGTCCCTGGCTAAGTCGGTTGAATCAAACTTCTGCCGCCCCTCACTACCACCACTGCTGAGACCCGATGGGTCACTGGCCCACTCCGCCGAGGACAAGGCAAACTTGTTTGCCTCCCTTTTTGCGGAATCTTCACGTCTGAACTCTGACGGCGCGCGGCCCCCTCCGTCTCCTGTTGGATGTGGGACGAGTATGTCGGATATTCGCATCCATCAGAGAGAAGTCTTTAGGGTGTTGCGTAACCTTGACGTGAACAAAGCTAGTGGCCCCGATGGGATACCGGCAATTGTACTAAAAACTTGTGCGCCTGAATTGTCTCCAATCCTGACACGCCTATATCGCCTTTCGAAAGGTGCCGAAGGCTTGGAAGCAAGCTAACGTTCAGCCCATGCCCAAAAAGGGTAGTCGGGCTGACCCGGCCAACTACAGACCCATCTCGGTAACGTCCATCCTCTGTAAGAGTATGGAACGTGTGCTGAACAATAAGCTCCTGGCATACCTAGAAGACAACGATATCCTCAGTGACCGCCAATACGGCTTCCGCCGAAATCGGTCAACTGGGGATCTTCTAGCGTATGCCATTCACATCTGGAGTGAGGCCATCGAGAGGCATGGGGAAGCCCTTGCTGTCTCCCTTGACATCTCGAAGGCTTTCGACAGGGTCTGGCATGAGAGCCTTATTGGTAAGCTTCCTTCCTTCGGTCTGCCTAGTGGTCTGTGTGATTGGATTGCTGACTTCCTGAGGGATCGGTCAATTCGAGTGGTTATCGATGGCTGCTCGTCCGGTCAGTTAGGTATTAACGCCGGAGTCCCTCAGGGGTCGGTGCTCTCGGCAACACTGTTTTTGCTGCACATAAATGACCTGCTAAAACCCGGAACCTTTGGGTACGCAGACGACAGCACGGTTGCTGAGAGATACGTGTCCGGCGCACGGGCTACTGGGCCTGAGATCCGGTCTCTCCGGGAGGCCATGGTTGGGCGCTTGAACCTGTCTTTGGAGGCTGTCTCCGAATGGGGCGATGCCAATCTAGTCAGTTTCAATGCTGCTAAGACCCAGGCGTGTCTTTTTTCCGCAAAAAAGAGCTTATTCCACCCGGCTCCATCTTTCCGTGGTGTAACCGTGCCGATAACGGACCATCTCGACCTTCTTGGTGTTACGTTAACATCAACCCTCAATTTTGGTCCTTTCATTGAGGCAAAGGCTCAGTTGGCTGCAAAAAAGTTGGGGATCCTTGCAAAGGTGAGACGGTACATCACGCCTGAACAGCTGCTCAAATTGTATAAAGCGCAAGTTCGGTCATGCATGGAGTACTGCTCTCACCTCTGGGACGGATCTGCCAAATATCAGCTTGATGCACTTGAGTCGATTGACAAACGGGCCAAGAGGCTTATCGGTAACGATGCACTGGTCGCCTCAAAGCTCCAGAGCCTTGAACATCGACGCCGGGTGGCCAGTCTGTCGGTTTTTTATCGGTTACATTTCGGGGAGTGTGCGATGGAACTGCACAATTTGATTCCACCTAGCCCTTTCCATCACCGGACAACAAGACGTACGGCAATGCGCCACCGGTACATGGTGGACATCCCACCCATACGTACAAAGCGTTTTGCGAATACTTTCATTGTACGCACAGCTAAGGAGTGGAATTCCCTGCCGGAGTCTTTGTTTCCTGATAGCTACAACCTTGGGGTCTTTAAGTCAAGAGTGAATAGGTTACTTCTAGGCAAGCGTGCTTCACCGTCGACCACATCATCACTTACCATCAGGCGAGATAGTGGTCAAACGCGAGCCAATAGATAAATAAAAAAAAATAAAAAAAAAAAAAAGACATTAATCAAATAATAACTGCGGCTGTGTTACCGTTAATATTATCTGGGCTATAATTTTATTAAAGACTAGCGCATGCATCGCGGTTTCACCCGCGTAGTTCCCGTTCCCGTGGGCATACGTGGATAAAAAGTAGCCTATGTCAACCGGGGATAGTGTAGCTTCTCAATAGTGAAAGATTTTTTTATATCGGTCCAGTAGTTTTTAAGTTTATTCGTTACAAACAAAAATACAAATCTTTCCTCTTTATAATATTATTATTATTAGTATAGATTATAGATGGTGAAAAATGCGATGATGTTGATGAAGTTCTAAAAAGAAATTATCGACTTGTGCTAAATAATGCCATGGTCTGTTCAGTTCTATGACAAACAAAATAATTTTTCATTTTGTCTGAAAAATTAAAAAAAATACTAACTCGCTTGGACATTTGTCACATTCATGTAACAAAATTTTCGTTCCAGAAACTCTGCCTACTCAGTTTCAATAAGAGAAAAAAAGATATTAATCAAACTCTATGGCACGCGCTAAAAAACGGCATACCGTTATAAAACGTCAAATGATTTGTTACTCACCAATTTTGTCGTCAAATGAACAATGTTCAAAATACTTATAATCTTAGTATCGGGTGTTGTAAGCGTGCCATAGCCCCATAGCTCCGTAGCCCTATAACCCCATAGTTTTGCAGACGCAAACGTTTCACTATGCTTGGTAATACTATGGTTTAGTGTTACTTGTAATAGTGGGGTTTCAAAGTCGTTTGGGTCTATGCTTAATGTTTTTTTTTCTGGAAGGTTTTTAACATGGTGACCAATTATTTAAACTTTGGAATGAATATACGGAATATATATTTGTATAGCCTACAGATAGTTGTACCGGATCTGGCTGTATGTTTATATGAATTTAAATGTTTGTAAACGCATCCACGATACAGGAATTTGTTGTTGAATTAGGTATTTTACCTATGTTTGCAATATTTGTAAGTATGTGAGAACCATGTTCCTATTTAACAAATTAATGAATTTACCTTTTAATGCTTTTAATACTTTATTCCTGTACGTAGTTTAGTGTGTAGTGCTATTCTGGGTGCATAGTCCTCACATATATGCATTTATTAATGTAAATAATGACTTATGTAAATAATGTAAAACACCTATTTTTTTTAAAAGATTATGTTGAGTTTCTTGTGCATTCTTCTCCATAACAAGCTACTTTTCCGAATGCACGGTAGAATCAACTTCATTACTTGTAAATTTTAATCTTAAGTTATGTTTGACGTTCAAAAGTGCCGCTTATTGGCCTAGTTAAATAAATACATTTGACTTTGACTTTGAGGAGAAATTCCTAGTGTAACATCGTTTTTAAAGAAAAGAATATTGGAAGCCGTCTCCAGTCAAGAGCAAATAAGAATTTGGATAAACTGTCGACGTTTGGGTCATTGCTTGATATCAGATGAGTGGTATACACTATAAAAGTTACAGAAACATAGATGAAGGACACATAGGGAGATACAAGATGAAACAGAGCGGTCAAATACAAGACAGTAAATTATAATAAAAAAAGATTTTTTTGTTAAGTTAGAACCCTGTCTATCAACATCTGCCTAGCCTTTTTCCCAATTGTTGTTGGGGTCGGCTGCCAGTCTTACCGGATTCAAATGAGTACCAGTGTTTTACATAGAGCGACTGCCTATCTGACCTCCACAACCCAGTAACTGGGTAACACCATACCCCTTGGCAAGACTGATGTCAGATCTCCAGTTTCTGACTACCCGTAACGACTGTCAGAGATCTTCAAATGACAGCCGAGACCAACGGCTTAACGTGCTTTCCGTGGCACGGAGGAAACTCGATATGTTGAAATGGTCACCCATCCACGGATCGACCTCGGCAAGCGTTGCTTAACCTTGAAGATCGACCCGTGCGGCTTTTATTATTTAGCGACGACCTCCTCCAAGAACCTTATCTGTGTGTAACTTTAAAAAAGTGCTTAGGTATATTATATCTACACATATTTGAAAATCTAGGTAGCAATGTCGTAGAAAGAAATAAAGAAAAAGCTTTATTTGCGCCAGGCATGCAATCCCATTACCTACAATACCTACACAAATCATATCTACAAATCATTATAGATTTTGATAACCAGTTTTCGTGAAATAGGACTACGATAGACACTTCAATGATGTATAAATATAGTAAAGGTTCACACACGTATCTACCTGTATCCAATATAAACTCACCGTATCTCACAAAACACAATAAAATACACATTAAAAGGACATCCTCGCCACTTTTTTTACAAAACTACGCCCATTTTGAGCAACAATAAGATTTGAAGTGATCTTATTTCGGAAGCAAGGTGATGTGTCCTGTTATCCTGTATCTTTGTAAAGAATAGGAACAAAATACTTCACGATTATTGTTGTCGAATGTTACTAAAAAGACAATTAATAAAATAATTCTCATCAGATAAAAAAATATCATGAGATACTTAGAAATAGAACTTTGTTTAATTTCTTTCTTTTTCTAATTTTATGACGGGTTTCTGAATTGAATCAAGAACGTGTCAAACCCGACTTTAACTTTACTAGATTGGTATTCAGTCTGTAAAAACATCTCACAAGTAAATGTCAAAGTTTGACAGGTTTACAGGCTGAAATAGACTTTGACTTCTGTAAGCCCGGGGGATTTCTGAATTGAAGTTTTTTTAGTATTTTGATAAATCTCTTGTCAATCTTCAGATTGTTTGTTGTAGATACTAAAAGCTCTTTTAATTTAGACGTTTCGTGTCGCAGTTGTTTTTAACCGACTTCAAAAGGAGGTTCTCAGTTTGACCTGTATGCTTTAAGTATGTATATATGTTTGTTCGCGTTTGGTTGAACCGATTTTGATGCGGTTTTCATAAAAGTATTTGTTACAATCAGGAGAAGGTTTTGGTATAAAACAAATGGATACTCCGTGACGTCGGCGTTATATGTATGTATGTATCTTTGTCCACCCATTTCTCCGAAACTAGTAATTGGATCGTTATAATTATTTTTTTATTGAGTTAAGTATCTCTCTACTTAGGTCAAAGTGCAAGTTCCATCAAAATTGGTTCGCCATTTTTCTAGATATGGAGGATACAACCGAACTCTTTACCGACAAACAGCACGAATTTTGAGTTTTTGGCATAATTAACTCTGGCACCAGAGGTGGCGACACCTCACATGAAAAGAAGAAGATGGGTATTTTGTCAATCCTTTAGGTACCTTGCTATGGAAGTTGCTCAATATGTAGTGATGGTGAACCAAAACTAAAAAGACAGAAGTAAAAACTTAACCGACATTTGGCAATTTTTAAACCACAAGATCATAGACTTTGCCAGGCTGAAAAGTTTGTCCTTTAAAAGTATTATAAACTACAAATAGCACAATCAAAAACACATCAAAATCAATGCAAAAATCCCAACCGGGACTCGAACCCTCAGTACCCTCAGTAGAACAGTTAATAAAGCATTTTTTGCGTCACTGACCACACCCTATGGGGTTGCACAATAGCTAGGAAGAAGGGTGTTACATTACCTTACCTTTGTCAATATGTTATTGTGGAACTATTTTATAAATAGGAGTTTATGGTACGGTCAAAAGGTTTATAGAATATTGTGAAGTGTGAGATTGTAAACATACTTGAAAACTTTATGCTGTATAAGGAACTTTGGTAAAAATGAAACTCATAGTCTGTTTGTCTGTAAGGCCCGCTTGCGTCACCCTGGATTATTTAACTAACTTTGGTCTTTGGCGTATAAGTCTGCTTAAAAAAATAAATAAAAAAATGTCATAGTGTTCTCTGGATGGAAAGTATTTATTGTGAAGGTCAAAGCAAGTATGACCATGTGTCGAACTACAGGTCTGAGCTAAAATGGTTGCCGGTTCGCCAGAGAAGAAGTTTACGCGCTTTGACCACGCTTTTCTCCCTACTCAATTCCCCCACCCGTCCTTCCTATCTTATGTATAAATTTCAATATCGATGTTCTTCACATGCTTGCAATCTGCTTTATTCCAATAATCTCCTTTTGCTTTGACCTTCTCATACTCCTGATTTTGTATACTCTTCCTTCAATATTCAGTCAAAAAAAATTTTTGGTCTTGGCTTCGTGCCCCTTCAATAACCGTGAGCCATATTCAATTTAATAGGCAATGTGACAATGTGACGTCAATATATAGGCAATGTGACGTCACATTGCCTATAACCAGCGGACAAACAAGACACTTCCAACGACACCTCATTTGTCAAATTATAATAAGTAATTTAGACGTTATGAGGAAACAGATGAGTATACATATATACTTACATACATCCACACATACCGGTCAAAAACATAACTCTCCCTTTTGCTTCGCCGTAGTCGGGTAAAAGGTGGACCTCAACTTTTTGAGAAAAGGCTGGTTAGATTGTTTAAATGTTCTCGATATGATCAGGTTTTGGGCTATGTTTTTATTTAACCTACATAATTTAATAGAGCGTGTCGGACATTTAGGGTTCCGTACAAAACCGCAAAATTAAGTTGGTTGTAATAGGAAAACCGGCCAAGTGCGAGTCGGACTCGCGCACGAAGGGTTCCGTACCATTATCGCAAAAAACGGCAAAAAAATCACTTTTGTTGTATGGGAGCCCCTCTTAAATATTTATTTTATTCGGTCCCGTTTTTACCCTTTGGGTACGGAACCCTAAAAATTAAATAATTTCAAAGAAAAAATCTGAAATGTATATCTTGGTACTTGTTATTAAAATATACGTAGATAATAATAAACATTATCACCAAATTTGAAGTTCATAGGTCAATGGGAAGTAAAAAAAAACTTCAAAACAAAATTTTATAACAAAAGCTGACTTTGGTGGCTTCTTATTCCTTTGTTTTCCAATATAGTTTAAAACAAAAAATACAGCTAACAAGCTCTAAACAACAATACCACACTCGATGGGATAGGCCAATATTCTTTTTCCCTCCCCTTTAAAATAAAAATTTAATATTTTTTGACAATTTGCATGCCTTTGTGTCAACGAATTGCAAATACTGTGAAAATTTGAAGACTGTAGCTCCAACCGTTTGGCCATAAAACCCGTGTGACAGACGACGGACAGACAGACACGTGATGGGTGACAGCAATAGGGTTCCGTTTGGACCCTTCAGGTACGGACCCCTAAAAACAAACCTTTACCTACAGCCCAAAAACAGTTATGCAAAACTCATATGCTAAACCCGTCGGCATAGTCACATTATTATCACAAATACTACATACCGAGCAAATTAGCATCCTCACATTGTTTTTCACTCTTCATTGACAAGCAATTACGCTTATCTACACGACTTCTTAATTAATTACAATTTATTTACTTGTTCTTACTGTTAATATTAGTTGATAGTACCTAATCTTGCTAATTGGCTGGCGTTTGATTTGTTGCTCGTTTGTGTCTGCTAAAGTAGATGTATCTCTAAAGTCATGAATTACTAGCTGTCCCACGTGGCTTCGCTCCCGTAAACTGTCTTCCTACCTACCCTACATACATGAATGTTACGTAACTTTAACCGCTTAAGCAGCGCACGCAACGGCAGCTCTCAAAAAGGAAAAATTGTGACCGTTTTTGCAATATTTTTCATTTATGCTCCGCTCCTATTGGTCGTAGCGTGATGTTATATAGCCTATAACCTTCCTCGATAAATGGGTGATCCAACTCAAAAAGTTTTTTTCTATTCCAACCAGTAGTGCCTGAGATTAGCGCGTTCAAACAAACTTTTCAGCTTTATAATATTAGTATAGATTTTATGGCACTTAAGTTGTTGTATATGACGGAAAATGTGGTGACGAAGAAGTTTGAAAATAATGGAGCATTTCTGTGAAGATTTTTGAATAACAGTGCGAAGTTTGCGCGTGAGTGTTGATGCTAGATGAAAACCGATTTCCAGAACGAAACACTACAACGCGAATAATAACTTTCTTTTTCCGAAGTCGGTGTCTTTTGTACCCATTGTTGTTTTTTTTCGTTTTTCGACACCGACTAAAATGTTTTTTTATTTTTCTCTTTTTGGTTTTGGTAGGTAAATCCAATTAAAATTTATAGCCAAAGTTCATCTCATGACGATTCGACTAGGATATAATAATTGGGCGCACGGTTAGCGCAGTGGTTGAGCGATTGACTGCTGCGTTGCGTGTCGCGGGTTCGATTCCCGCACGGAACAAATATTTGTATGATCTACAGATAGTTGTTCCGGCTCTGGGTGTTGTGTATGTGAGTTTATATGTTTGTAAACGCTCCCACGATACAGGAAGAAATTCCTAGTGTGGAGCAACGTTTTTAAAAAAAAAAAATGACGATTTGACTAGGATATAATGACGATTCGACTAGGATGTAATGACGATTCGACTAGGATATAATGACGATTCGACTAGGATGTAATGACGATTCGACTAGGATATATTGTTTTATTTCGGCATTTCAGTGTAAACCTTCCGGCTTCATCATCAGATCAGTTCGATGGTACCATTTTCATCAGTACCGTTACGTATCGTTGAGTGGTATCGTTTTCGTCAGTATTTATAAAGAGTAGCTATCTGTGGTCTTCATCAGTTCCACTTCACCAAATGATACTTTCTGATTGCAAATGATTGCATTGTTGTTGAAAATACCAAAATCGCTAAATGTATGCCTATAATATTTGAGGAGTTCCCTCGATTTCTCTAGGGCCCCGTCATCAGATCCTGATCTGCTGACCATGGGACCTGTGAATTATACTCTTTCAAACAAAAGAAGAATTTTTCAAATCGGTTCAGGCGTCTTTGAACATACATAAAAAAAGGTTCAGACAAATTGAGAACCTCCTCCTTTTTTTGAAGTCGGTTAAAAAGGGAGAAACGGGGTAACCGATTGCGTTGCACTTGTACATCCTAGATTTTATATGATACATAGAATTATTGACACGTGATCTGATGTTTCAGGATTAACAAATGATGGGGCATCATCATCTTCATCATGCTTTAATGTTTCCACTGCTGGGACACAAGCCTCCTCTCTATGAGAGGGAATGGGTCGTATCCACCACGCGGGACCAGTGTGGGTTGTTGGATGTCACTTGTCTTCGAATTTTTGGTTCTCGGACATGGCGGTTTCCTCACCAAGTTTTCCTACATCGTTTTTAGAGCAGTAGTGATGAAATAATTTACACAAATAAAAGCGCCTGCCTGGGTTCGAACCCGCCTGTCCTGTTGTTCGAATGTTCGCCTGCCTGGGATCAACAAATAAATTTAACATATATTTTAAACACTTCCTTTTTTGTTATCTAGAACTAAGTTATTTGGTTTTATTCAGATCCTCCCACCATGCTGTATGGCTTCATAAAGTAATATCGTAATATAAAATCTATTCTTATTTCTAGTGATATCATACTATAATAAAACTATTATTGTTAACAGATGGACCCATTCTCTTGATAATATATAAATCCTAAGTTGCCTATTGACAAAATACACGAAATCCCGTTACAAAAAAAGACATCACGTGTCTACAAAAAACTCAACGTTTTTTACAGAAGCTTCCTACAGAGGGCGCTGTCCGCGTTAAATTAAAACTCAATCGTAACTAATTCCCTCTTCATTATAAGCACATATCACACACAATGCTATAAATACGCGGCGCAGTAGGACGCGACTAACATTAGTGCCACTGCATTATGAAGTAAAAAGATCAACTGTCGTCCTTTTTGGTGGGTTTAAGGCATGGGAGGTAGCGGGAGCGGGTAGTACAACGGGATCGTAACAAGTTTCCTCCGCATTATAAGCTCATATCACCCTATGCTATAAATAATGCGCACTAACATTAGTGCCACTGCAATATGAAGTAAAAAGATCAACAGTCATCCTTTTTGGTGGGTATATGGTAGAAGAGATAGAAAATATCGATGGTTGTGGTGGTAAACAAGCCTGTGTCCCATCAGAACAAAGACTTTACATCATTCTGACGGGTCATAGGCTTGTTTCGTGGACATAGATGTCATTCCAGAGCCAAAGCTAACATAGCATCACCGATCATAAAAACAAGAGTGTTTTTATGATCTTTGCACAGCAAACACTTTCTTTGTGTTACAAGTTCCATAGGAAGGAAAGCAAGCCTAATTCCACATCTGGTATAAAAAGGGTTTGGGTAGATACGAAGAGTTTTGAAGTAAAACTCAAGAACTAAGCCCAGCCCGGGGATTAAAATCGAAACCAGGGGAACGGTTTTATACTATTTTTAAAAGACTGGGTGGAAAAAACAATTAGGTTTCTGAATTAGCCGAGTTTTTTCTTTTCTCTCTCATAAAAATTTGTCAGTGCCAAAATTGCTCAATGATTTGGTCCAATCACCAGCTTGATTTCAAAACATTTTGAACTTGATAGGTAACTTATCCTTCAATATTGAATCGCATAACGCTGCTTCATCACCGCTCTCCGCTTACAACTCAGACCACCTCCTAAAGCCCTGTTCACACGTCACCCGTGGAGCACATTAGCATTGTGTCAGATAATCTGGCGCCCCGCTGTCTCCCATTGTGCCACCGACCTAATCGCGACAACCCGAAAATGGAGAGGTGTGACCCTGCTTTTAGGTTGAGAGGTTCTGTATAAAATGTTGGTATAAGCTGGGATGTATGACAACGGTAGGATTACCTATATAGTGAATGACGAGAGTGATTCTCATTTCAATATGAAAAGTAATAATGTGAGAGTAGGTCAAGCCGCAGAGTAAATATTATATAGAAGGCAGCAAGATAAGGCAACGAAAAATACGTTGAAGCATGCACAAAAATACTAAAACTATTATGAAAGGTAAAAAAATCTATGTAGGTATAGTCCAGGCTCGGATTCTTCTGTTCTTTGGTCGCGTGTCCCGACGAGGCAACGGCTCTATTGAACGACATGTGGTCCAGGGGAAAGTGGAAGGCACCAAAATGCGCGGCAGGTCATCCATGCGATGCGGACCGACCAGATCAAGTCTGCAGAAGGTAGTCCACTGTATGAGTACACACGAGACACAGCCGAAAAGCAGGGATGCCGTCGCATCGTGATGTGAATCATAGCGGCACGGTGTCTCATGGCGACATGCTGACCACGACCACTCTGTCAAGAGTGTACCGACGAAGAAGAAGCAGTACCTGCTACTCATACTTACGCCTGTAAGCATAAGAGGCTATCCAATTGAATTTTATATTCAAAATCAATTACTCAGATGATATATGTACATAATATGAGATATGATAGCGCTTATACAGATTTGGATGCGAAACGCACAGGTCCAATCGATGTGACGTCACTTGGAACAAGCCTACGTCCAGCAGTGGACGTCTTTCGGCTGAAATGAGGATAATACTGATTTGATCAAGCTTACATGCGGTTACAAAAGACTTGATCAAAACTCTACTGGTTTACTGGCAGCCTGCATCATCCCACTGTTGGGGAAAGGTCCCATGACTGGACAAAAAATCTAGAGAGGAAATCTTCCTAACTATGACTTGAAGGCTTCCGAAAATCAGGGTTCAGTCTACAAATTCATTGAACCATATAACCAACAGTCAATCGTCACTGACCTCTACGGAACCCAAAAGGTGCTAAAACAAAAAATAAGAAACCTTTCCGCCTCGGTAGCGGCACCAATTTGTTTTTGATGATCCCGAGATATATAGAAATGTCTTTTTTATCTGCTCAGGCGCGGAATGAATCGGTTTTCGGAAACCTGAGGAAGCTGGGTTGGTGTGTGCCACTTTGGAGACTGTGAATGAAAATATAATTTGCTGGGTTAAGTTACGCTTGGTCTGTGGTGGGTTATCATTCTGCAAGGACAAATAAAATTATAAGTGAAAGAGAGAAATAAAAACACTACGCAAAAAAATTAAACGACTTCAAAAACAAAACACTAAAAAGTGCAAAATAACTTTCGTTTCGGAAGTCGGTGTCTTTCGTACTTCTTGTATTATCGTTTTGCGCCTCCGACTTCTGAAACGAAACTTATTTTGCACTTTCAAGTGTTTTTTTTTAATTCGGTTTAATCTATTCTAATTTAATTTAATCTATTCTAATATAATTTAATTTAATCTATTCTAATATAATTTAATTTAATCTATTTTAATTAAATATAATTGAATCTATTCTAATTTAATCTATGTCATTTAATTTAATTTACTGCAATCAATCTAACTTTTTTTTTAAAGCCTTAATTTTTAATTAAACAAAAAAAAAACTGTAATTATATGTGCTTGTCTGTAAGTGATGAGGCGCTTAGACTTAAGTTTGCAATGTACAAATGTATAAATTAAAAGTGTACATTGATGAAAAGCTATATAAATAAATAAATAATAAAATAGGCTTCTGGCAATTTTTTGCTAATTGTGCCAAAGTTCGAATACAATTAAAGAAAACTTTCATAATCATATTTTCTAAAGGGACCATTTCTCTCTAAGCCAAACTCCCAAGACACAATAGGAACCCACCAAACCAAGGTCATGTTTTTGCCCAAATTCAATATTAATAAATTCTTTAGTTAGTCGAGTGCAAAACAAAGGAATCGCATCTACACAAGATGTGTGATTCCGGTCCAAGATTCGATTCCGTGTCATTTCGTTTTTGTGTTTGTATTATTTTATTGTTTTTTTTTTCGTTTATGTTAGGGCAGTGATACATCAGTTGTTTTAGGGTTAGCAAAGGTCGTTAGTTTTGTTTCAAGGTTATTTTTTGATAGCTGAATGAATTTCCTTAGTTCGTAGCAAATATCAAACTGGTTAGCAGAATTTGACTTTTTAAAAGATTCTGTGTTTTCAAGGGTGTTCTTTTTTGTCACTTTTGATCTAATCTTGTTAACAATCTTGTTTTTTTTTGTTTGTTTTACATGTTTGTAAATGTACTGAATCAATTACGGTCACAAAAAATCTTTACCTGTTAGAAGGCTTCACTGAGCTTGGGCATCACTGAGTGTCAGGTTATTTTTTAATATTTTATTACAGATAGTGTTGGGTAGCTCTAACTTCGAGAAAGAGGTCAACCGTCGAATCCGACTTAGCTGGGCAGCGTTCGGGAAACTGTGCCGTATCTTCTCGTCCAATTTACCACAGTGTCTCAAGACTGAGAGTCTATGACCACAGGGACCATGAGTAGAGTGTTTATGACCAGAGTGTAAGTCTAGCCACGTAGCTCACAATGTGTCTTATCAGAAAGCTTAAAGACACCCAAAGGGCAATAGAAAGGGCTATGCTCGGAGTCCCGCAGGAGAACCAAAGTCACCAACATAGCCCGAAGAATAGCGAAACTTAAGTGGCAGTGGGCAGGGCACATTGCTCGCAGACCCGATGGCCGATGGGACCAAAAGTTCTGGAATGGCGACCGCGAACCGTAAGACGATGCGTTGGAAGGCCTCCCATTAGATGGGCCAATGACCTGGTTAAGGTTGCGGGAATGCGCTGGTTGCGAGACGCATGGGATCGGTTAATGTGGTGACGCCTGGGGAGGCCTATGTCAAGCTGTGGACTTCTTTCGGCTGAAATGATGATTATGATGAATTTGGCACGCGTTTGACCACTATCTCACCTGATGGTAAGCGATGATGTGCACGCTTGCCTAGAAGTAACCTATTCACTCTTGACTTAAACACCCCGGCTTTATCCGATGTGACGTTTAAACACTGCATTTTTTTTTTCAGTAGTTAATATCCGGAAATAAAAGACATCCTTAAAAGGCGTCATTTAAAAAGGTGCCCAGGCCGGCAAATATTGTCTATGCCCGGAGCTATAGCTAGATCGGGCCCAGTGATCATCAAAATGGTAGCAGGGCTGACTGCTATCATCTACCTACAGGTCCTCTATAGGGCTAGTACTACTTCAAAGCCCAGTACTTTCTGACCAACTGCAACTGACTGCCTCATTGCTAAAAGTACCTGTAAAAAGGTTTGGTTATCAAAAGGAGACAAGTCGGCTTCTCTTAACTTCAACTAACAATACATATTTTCAAAATACATTTTTCGTAACAAACCATGCAGAATTATGTCAAATTCCCTCTCTAATATAAACCGAAGACCGTGATACACAAAGGGGCAAACCCTTTGAACACACAATAGATTAGAAAGCATTATTGTATTATTTTTTGTTAACCCGTCATAATCTGGTCTAAATAATATTTATTGTTGTGTTTATATGGAGTATTGAACATATGGCTTATTTTGTGGTGTTCGTGCTTCAGGTATTAGCTAATAAAGGGGTTACTGAGAGGATTTTAGTGTGCATTATTCTTAGTGGTCAGAAGTACGAATGCAGAGCAAGAGTTCTTGGGTCTGATTCATCGGTAAAACAAATTGATATTGGCTTTTCTCCCTTTAGAACTTATTTTTAAATGAATCTAAAATCTAGATTTTTGTAACTGGCAGAGGGCTGTGCCGAAGGGTAGGAAGTTATTGGAGTAGACGATTTCTAGAGTGGAGTTCGCGTATCGGCAATTGACAACCATAACAAAAGTGTCTGAAACCGACTGGATGCAGAAGATGGGGAGCTGGAACTGGAACTGATACAGCTAGCAAGAGACCTAATGTCAGTAGTAAACTGAGTTAATTCAAACAAAATAAACACAGAACAAATTGCCGTGCGTTCAAGCGTTTTTGCCATACCTATTATTGCAATCAAATATAGCTCACAATGTTAGCAAATTTTTATCCGTGGTGCTAGGCAACTGGACTTATCCCAGTTGTAAACGACCCTTTGTGCCTATTGGCCTTGTTTGTTCTGTCTCCTGCTTGATAAGGAGGGAAGTGGTATTTTGTATTTTTACCTACTCCTCCGTTATTATTTTCTGATTAATTTCGTTGCGGGATCCAAGACGAAGTTAAATTCATTCTCCGGGTATTCTTCGAGCTTCATTGCCTTGGCGCTTTTCTGGTGGTCACCACTGTTAATTCTGGCTTTCAGGAGTTGCAGTGGTTTGGGAATAGTGCGGTGGGCCGGTCCAAAAAAAAAGAGTTGTTTGAATTGGCAATAGACATAGGTACAGTCAAGGGTCAAGTGCAGTCATACTCTCCCATAACTCAAATGGTTAGTTTTTGTAACAGAAGTTAAATTATCCACAGCTGAAATAATATTTTATAAAAAATATAGTTTACCTACTAACCGTGAAAATTTAAGTTTTTCTGCCTAAAAACAATTGCAGCTGCCTTGCTGACTTTGATAGTGTGACTGCACTTTTGACCCTTAACTGTACTTACATAAGTGACGAAACATAGTTCTATCTGTAGATATTTATTTTCTTTTGCCTGTTTCTTGGAAAATACTTACAGGCATGATCTTATCCTAATCTAATATTATAATTATCAAGAGGTAAAATAGTAGGTCTTTTTGTAATGTAATACGCCAATTCTCACCCCGCGGGAAAAAGCATCTTTGCCTATACGAAATGGACACGCCATTTTTTAAGTAATACTTACCGGTCATACAAGCACATTGAATGCTTATGCTCACAGTATCAATGCGGCTTCACTGCATTTCTATTGTGAGCACTATTGTTGCTCATCCGATCAGCTATGGCTGCTACCTGTGTTGGTGCTTACACACTGGGTGATTTTGTTATTATCTACGTGGGTCCGAATCTCTGAGACTTATAGTTGAACTTCATCGTCAAGTCCCCTTTCCAAAATACCTTTCTGACTTAAATCCTTACTAGCTCTCAATATCAACCTCACTGCCCGATAAGGTAAAATTATTCTTATATTGGACTAGCTGACCCGGCAAACTTTGTTTTGCCATAAAAACACCAAACATTTATCTAACCTACCTACCCTACCTTACACTACCTACCCAACCCTACCCTACACTACCCTACCCTACCCGACCCTACACTACCCTACCCTACACTACCCTACCCTACACTACCTTCCCTACCCTACGCTACACTACCCTACCCTACACTACCCTATCCTACACTACCCTACCCTACACTACCCTACCCTTCACTACCCTACCCTACCCTACACTACCCTACCCTACCCTACACTACCCTACACTACCCTAAGATAAAAAAATAAAAAAAATAAGTAAAAACTATCTTTGAACTTCAACTAACCTTTAAAAAAAAAAAAAAACCAAATTGGTCCAGGCGTTGTTGAGTTATGCGCTTACCAACACATTTTGCGATTCATTTTTATATTATAGATTGTTAACTATAAAGGGTGTTCCAGACTCCTTGTTAAAGCCATCTTCAACTGTTACAGCAGCTGTGCTTTACTACTTACTAGACACCTTTAGGAACACAGGGTTCATGTCAGCTGCTCAGTTCATCTAAAGGGGGACTACTTTATTGAACAGTTCAGATTCGCCAGAATTATGAACTACACTTATTACAAGCTTTTATTTAACTTGCAATGTATGTATGTTTGTATGTAAGTGTATTCGGGTCAAATTTTGCAACAAAATTTTTAAAGCAGTCAACCTGCCTCAAACGATTAAGATGAAATTTTGCATACACGTTTAGTTTGAATGACATTGCATGGCATGGTTAGCTAAGTGACATCATTCTAAATCCAATATGGCGGACGGCCCAAGATGGCGGACTAGTTATTTTTTGTGCACTGTCATGATATGGGTATCAAATGAAAGCGTGTGCTGCGAAGAATACGAAAAAAGCTGTTTTAAAAAAGTTTTTTTAATGAATTTAATTTACTTCCTTTATGAAACCATTCCATAAATATCATTTGAAAAAAGAAGGCTCATTATTTTACTTATAAAATATTTAAATTCAAGTCGCAATATCATACCAATTAGCAACTTGAGCAATCAATTAAAAACTTGTCAATATGTGAGAAAATTTGGTGTTTTCGCAGATTAAAACTGCGATGAAAATGTTCCTCAATTAATTGCTTCTATGATGTATATTAAGTCTACCTATAATAACCACCCCGTGCTAAACTTACCTCATCCACAAAAGTGCAACACACCCCGCTGTGTACAATAAGCCTTAACAAATATTTTGCAAATAATACCGCTTACGCCCCCGGCTTTACGTGGACGTGGAGTGCACACGCCCTTATGTGTTGAATAAAAGTAAGGATTTTGGCTATTGAATATTTGTAAAAATAAGTTTATCTATGAACATTGTTGTGGTGAATTGCCCCGTTTCTACTTGATAAGCTGCTGGTCATGAGGTCCGAGGTTTAAATCTCAAGTTAAGGCAATTTTATCAGGATTTAAACTGTTAATCAATCAATCTGCCCAGCCTTTTCCCAACTTCATTGGGGTCGGCTTCCAGTCTAACCGGATTCAGCTGTGTACCGGTGTTTTACATGGAGCGACTGCCTATCTGACCTCCACAACCCAGTAACTGGGTAACACGATACCTCTTGGCAAGACTGGTTTCAGATCTAAGACTTCTGACTACGTAACGACTGTCAAAGATCTTCAAATGACAGCCGGAACCAACGGTTTAATGTGATTTCCGAAGCACGGGATTTTAACTGATATTTTTTTTTATATCTATTTACCAACTTACTGCCAAAAACTTCTGGAGTGGAGACCGCGTATTGGATGACGCTGCGTTTGAAGGCCGCCCTCTAGGTGGGCCGATGTCTTGGTTAAGGTAGCGGGAAACTGCTGGTCTAGACGCCCGGGATCGGTCAATGTGACGAACACTTCGGGGAGGCCTAAGTTCATCAGTATTTCTGCTGAAATTATGATGATGGTGATGGAGACAGATGTCCATAGGTGTCAGTGACAACTTACCATCAGAGCATCAAATAGTCATAAATGATTTTATTTCTGTAAGTTGGTTTGTACAAACCACAGATATAAATCACACTAGATGACGCGACTGAATGTACTTCGCGTGTCAAAAAACGAACTGAAGTTACGACCAATAATCTTAATCTGAGCTTTTCATTTAGCATTATCGGCACCGGAAATCCACGAAAAACTATAAAAATGTCCTTTCATGGCATATTGAGCTGTAAAGACTGTATAGAAAAAGTTGGCCGAGGCATTAAAAATGTTTTCTTTCATTGGTAAGTAAATTGGTTTTTTAAATTGTTAGTGAAAAAGTGGCACGCTTGGTTTTCATACAGATGGAGGGACTTGCGTTATCTAGCTAGATTTATGTCTGTGGTACAAACACTTTTACATGTCAATCATATTTTTTAAAACTAGATGAGGTCGGCGTTTTTTATCTGACTACTCTGTGAGAAAAAAGGCCGAAACAAACTCAGAGGTCACAGTCTCTTTTAAAGTCCTGACAAAATCTTGGTTAGATCATGTGAAGACCATGTGGACTGATGTCTGAAATGGTCTTTTGAGGAAAGAACCAGCCAGATTGAGTGGACCTGTCCAGTCAGTGCACGCATTTGTCAATAACCGTGCAGCTCAACTCAGAATTTAAGGAGCTCAACGATCCGACGAACTATACCAAAGAAAGGACATTCGGGTAAGCCGCATTTAAATTACTCAAACTGCCAGACCATGATTAAAAACTAACTGAGAAAAATTTTAAAAAAAATATCCACATAGTCATTCACAATAATTAAAATAAAATAATGTAACACTTTAAAAAGTAAATATTCTTGTCATTGCAAGAAAACCAAAAAAAATCAAAACAAAAGATGAAAAAGGAAATTTGGGTGATTGCAGTTTGTCACTATTGACAAGCAAAAAAACATTGTAAATAAAAAATCAACTAAACCAGAATCGAACCCACAACCCTCGCAGAAATGGAGCCACATTAAAAAGTAACAGATGCGATAATACCTATTATATTGGTTCCAATTCTTCTCCCAAAGTACTCTTGAAAATTCAATTGTAATACCAACTTATCCACACAGTTGTACACCACTTTAACGCTTACGAAATAAGGCCTATTTTCCCTTGATACAGTTGTGAGTTTTATCGTTGTTTTAGTAAGAGTATTTCGTCATCTTGAACTCAGTTAAGGGTCCTCAAAGTATTTAAAACGTATTAAATGAAAGTATTAAGTACTGTTTTGTGTGTCAGTTCAATTATAGGGGTAGGCAGAAGCCAGAGTGGTGTATTTGTCTTTAATTTGAAATTGATAAAGTGATTTTCAAAATCTCTTATCAGATACACTTGTAAATACTGGATGAAAATTAAAAGGGTTTGTTTACCTCGTAAAATATATTATCTACCAATATTATAAATCTAAACCAATATTATAATTATGAAAGTTTTTTTTTGCTTGTTTGTATGTTTGTTTGTACCGAATAGGCTCCGAAACTACTGGGCCGATTTAAAAAATTCTTTCACCTATGTAAAGCTACATTCCGGAGTAACATAGGCTATAATTTATTTTCAAAAAAATTAGAGATCCTTATGAAAATTGCAATAATGTAACCCAAAGTAGCACATTTGCCAATAAAATTCATTATTTGAGAGTGCGCTGAGAAAACTATTGATTATACATAAAAATTATGTACTACTCGATTAAAGTACTCATTATTATCTATAAAAAAATCTGCAAAGGAATGTATCTAACTATCATAGTTTAATCACAATAGCAGCTTTTGTTTTCTAAAATTTAATTAGATCGCCGGCGCCCCCGCCGGTAGAAACAAAAGTGAGTTTTACATTCGTATTGCAGTATTAATTCTCATTCAAATAAATAGTTTAACAAATTGGTAGGTAGGTAGTTAGGGAGGTAAGTAGGGTAGGTAGGTAGATATGGTAGGTAGGTACCTACCTAGTTGATGGGAGCCGAGCCCCGGAGGTCAGCTAGTCCAGTATAAGTTTTTAATAATATTAGAGCTTGATATGATAAGACTTATCCAGTGTTATCGCGAAAAAGCGATGATATGAGATTTCTGACAAGCGAAGATAGAAATATATAGAGCGAATGCCTACCCAAATGCTTTCCGGTTATAAAACAATAAAGATTAAGAAAATAAGAGTCTGAAAATCTAATACCCACTGCTGCCTATACCCTGTCCAAAATAGCCGTGAAGATACCTACGACCTTAGTAGGATGACCGCCGAAATCCCACAACTTGACTGTCTAATACAACTGAATTGGCTCTAATTGGACCTTCCTTTCAAATCGAGTGCACTTGAATTTTTACCCAAAACTTACACACGAATACCAACCCTAACTCTCGTAAACAAAACTCAAAATCACTCAACAAATTTTCGTACACTTACGACCTTATCAATCACCAATTTAGGGGAAATTGACAAGGGAAATGGTACTCTGTTTTGTAAGCGGTAGAGTATAAAATGGCTTGATTGTCCATTTGACCTTAGATACAGGAAAAGGGGTGCAAATGAAATTGATTCATAAGACGCTCTGATTGAAGATGTATGTATTATCACGCTATCATTGTACGGAATCAGCAGGACCTTGATTAAGGAGTAATTAGTGGCGTTAACCTCTGGTCTGATTGTCCTGATCTTATAATAACGCTGTTTCTTATGCAAAAATGGTATTTTCATGACACGGAAACGGTTTATTTTTATCCGACTGCCGAAGGTGGGTAATGTGTTTCGCAGTCTATGTATGTATGTATGTTTGTTCCTGTGTGGCGTTCTAGACACCAAATGCGTTGGCCGATTTTGATGATTCTTACGTCAATCGATTCGTCTTAATTTTGCGAGTGTCACTAGCTACATAAGTAAATAGGAAAATGGCGGCTTTTGGGCGCCATATTGTGGGGGCCTAATTTTATTTTTCTTTCAGGCCCATCGTGTGTGTGGGGGTGGGGTATCAAAATAAGGGGTTACACTTATATGTTTAAATGTAAATAATTCGAAAAAAAAATGTTAACTAAAAAGTTATAAATAAAAGCAGCAAGCAGTCAGGCTTTTTGATGTTTTAATTAACTAATTAAAACATCAAAAAGCCTGACTGCTTAAGAAGCGAACTAAAAATACGTAAACAAGAAGAAAATCATGCTGTGCAGTCGAAGGATACATTCGTTTCGGTCAGCCAGCTCGCGAATAATTATGTATCCACCGACTACACAGCATGATTTTCTTCTTGTATACATCTTTTTAGTTCGCTATTTTATTTTTGATTTAACTTTTTTTATAGGTGGTACATACCTACTTTGGTAGTTTTACCATTATCTCACTTGACGGTAAGCAATGATGGACTACGCTAGCCTAGAAGTAACCCATTCATACGAGGCTTGAAGATGCCATACTTGTATGGCTGTTTTATAGGACTTATAACAATCTTGGAAACACAGGTGTTGGTCACGACATTTAGAGGCTTGCCTATAGTTAATCCCTGGGTTCAGTATACTTCATCATGCTCATCATCAGCCTTTTTAACTTCTGGGACACAGGCCTCCTCTTTGTGTGAGGGAGTATGCCGTAATCCACCACGCGGGCCCAATGCGGGTTGGTGGATGTCACATGAATTCGAATTTTTTGTATCTAGGACATGACAGTTTCCTCACGATGTTTTCCTTCACCGTTTTGAGAGCAGTGGTGATGAAATAATTTACACAAAGTAAAGCGCCTGCCTGGGTTCGTACCTACGACCTACAACTTGTAAGTCGCGGCCGATACCACTGGGCCACCTCACTGCTCTCTGCTGTACTTTTTAGTTGTTTAGAGGAATATCACCAAAATGGCATGGGTATCTGTGCAATACAGGTGTGTATTGGCTGAGAGACTCAGAAAGTCTAATGTCCCAGTAATTACTAATTACACCGGCACCTAAACCCTTCAAACTAGAATACAGCAATACTGCATGATAGAAGAAATAGGTATGGTGGGTGTAGGAACATCCCTGGATGAACTTTTGATATCTTTTTAGGGTTCTGTACCCAAAGGGCAAAAACGGGACCCTATTACTAGGACTCCTTTGTCCGTCTGCCTGTCTGTCACCAGGCTGTATCTCATGAACCTGATAGCTACACAGTTTGAATTTTCACAGATGATGTATTTCTGTTGCCGCTATAACAACAAATACTAAAACCAGAATACATATAACAAATATTTAAGTGGGGCTCCCATACAACAAACGTGATTTTTTGCCGTTTTTTGCGATAACGGTACGGAACCCTTCGTGCGCGAGTCCGACTCGCACTTGGCTGGTTTTTATTAAACGATTTAAGTATTTTTCTTCTTTGCGACAAACACAAAAGATACAATACTCTACCTACCACGTTTCTAAGTCGAAACGTAATGTTCTCATTGTAGGAAAAGTATTTCAATATAGGCTTTTAAACTATAATACCTAATATAGTTTTTTCTCAAGATAAATTGAATTAAACTTGCCAATAATCAACCAAAAACATAAATTATCAAATTAGTTGAATTCAGAATAATAACTATACTTAATAGAAACTACTTAAAACACTGTATTTGTACAATCAAACATACCCATATAGTTTTAATCGTAACAAAAAGTTTGTTCTACACTTAGGTTGAATCAAACGTTACCTTTGCTCGTTGTTAACTGAGTAGACAGACAGCGCCATCTATGATTGCGATAGGGAAAATAACAACCGGTCGTTTCTTTGCTAGGTGATTTGTATTTTAAAACTTTGACTGTTTGAAACTTTTTATGTAGATTCTAACAAAGAATAGAATTATCATTTCTGAGGTTTTCAAGTTGGATGAATGTCGCAAGAAGATGAAGAGACGTTTTAGTTAGATGGTGGCTTCCTTGAGAATTGGCGAGATGAAACAACACCGTGAGGATTGTAACGAATAAAAAGGGTACCTTATCTAAGTACCTAACGGTGAAGCAATTTTTTGAAAGCATCTTGGTCTCAATCGTCAACAACCGTCGAATCCGACTCGGCTGGGCAGCGTTCGGGAAGTTGCGCGGTATCTTCTCGTCCAACTTACCACAGTGTCTCAAGACGAAAATCTATGACCAGTGTGTATTGCCAGTGATTACTTACGGGACAGAACACTTGGTCACTAACAATGGGCCTCATCAGAAGGCTTAAAGTCACCCAAAGGGCAATGGAGAGAGCTGTGCTCATTACAAGAGCGGTTTTTCGGTTTTTTTCGAGGATTCGGTAACCTTGGTTAGGTTACCGACATAGCTCGAAGAATTGCCAAACTTAAGTGGCAGTGGGCAGGCAGGGCACATTGCTCGCAGAATGGATGGCCGTTGGTCCGAATAGTTTTTGAGTGGCGACCGCGTACTGGAAGACGCAGTGTCGGAAGGCCTCCCGCTAGGTGGAGCGACGACCTGGTCAAGGCTGCGGGAGTCCGGTAGATGTGAAACGCACAGGACTGATCAGTTTGGCGACGCCTAGGGGAGGCCTATGTCCAGCAGTGAACGTCTTTCGGCTGAAATGATGATGATGATGATGAATCGTCAACACGCGTAGCGAGCTTGCTCGATGATCGTCTCGTGATCAATACTCGTTCCTTCTTTGCATGAGAAGAGGAATTCATCCTGCAGACATAATCTTCCTGCTCTTGTCCCGTTTCACTTGTGATGGGCACAACACCTATTCTACAATTCGCCGCTATCAACCGCCGCGCTATCATTTTTCCATCTTTTCTTTGGCATCCATGTACATTTTTTTTCGGGTATTTACCTTGCTGTGATTCAATTACTCAGGTAGGTACTTATCTAAAAACTGGTAATACGTATATTATAAAGACAAAAGACAAAGACAAAAGATATTTATTTCAACTGAGCCACCAAGCGGCACTTTTGAATGTCACAATTTAAATTTAAATGGAATACAAGTTGATTCTACCGTGCATTCGGAAAGTAGCTAGTTATGGAGAAGAATGCACAAGAAACTCCATACTTTTTAAATTTACATGGAATAAAAGTTGATTCTACCGTGCATTCGGAAAGTAGCTTGTTATGGAGAAGAATGCACAAGAAACTCCATACTTACTATTTAAAAAAAAAATGATTCTACCGTGCATTCGGAAAGTAGCTTGTTATGGAGAAGAATGCACAAGAAACTCCATACTTTAATTTTTATGTATTATAATTACGCAATGCATGAGAATTTATAGGTGGATCATTCCTGGCTGTTACTATTCAAATTACTAGACAATTAGTTACGGCTATAACTTATAATATCGCCAGAAGAAGAGAATTACGTGATGATGAAAAACTGCCATCTCTCTATTTGCAGTTGTTCTCAACCTTAGGCCCGCAAAGGTTTTATCTAGGACCATGATTTGCCACTACTTTGCCAATAATGTTGGGGTCGGCTTCCGGCGGCCTAACCAGAGCAGCTGAGTACCAGTATTTTACATAGAGCGACTACTTATCAGACCTTAACTTAGAAACACTTAACCACAATACCCTTTGGCAAGACTTGTGTCAATTTTAAGGGTTCCGTACCCGAAGGGTCCAAAACGAACTCTATCGCTGTCATCACGTGTCTGTCCGTCTGTTCTTCTCTCTGTCTATAAAACGGTTGGAGCTACAGTTTTAAAATTTTCACAGTATAAGTATCTTGTTAATAAAGCCATAAAAATTTTCAAAATATATTTTTAATTTTTTGAAGGGGGGCTCCAATATAAGTAAAAATTTTCAAATATCTTATCGAATAGGGTATCGTTGTTTAGGGCTCGTTGAGTAGATGAATATCTACTGAGTTTTTTGTTTAAAAAAATATTGGAAAACAAAGGAATGAGAAGCCACCAAAGTCTGCTTTATTATAAAATTTTGTTTCGAAGAATTTTCTAACTTCCCATTGACCTATGAACTTCAAATTTGGTGATTATGTTTATTGTTACCCATATTTTACTAACAAATACCAAAATATTGATAAATCAGATTTTTCTTTGAAATTCCTTCATTATTACAACCAACTTAATATTACGGTCTGGTATGGCACACTAAATGTGCGCAGTCCGACACTTGGCCTGTTTTTCAGTCTTCTGACTACTCGTAAAGAATAAAAGATCTTCAAATGACAGCTGGGACGAATGGTTACATACGCATTTATTTATTTAGATTAGATTAATGTACTCACAATTAATAAACATGAAGAAGGACCTTGTCCCGAGAGGTAAACCCTGTCGCACTGCCACTTCTCTTCTCCTTCGCCCTCCACGACATACTTCCAATTCTCCTCTTTCTCTGCTACTGCAGTGCGTCTCTGGAACTCTCTCCCACACTCCCTACGCGACAGCCCTTCTCTGGAGGTCTTCAAGAAGAAGATTAAAGATCATTTCCTAGCGCAATGACATAATAATTAGTATTTATATAAAAATATGTATTTATTTAAGTTCTTTTTTTTTATTCATCATAAGTTATTTTAAAATTGTACACTGGATCCTCCCCTCTGTGATGTCATCTTTCTCTGTCTCCCTAGGGTTTGCTGTAAGAGAACTTAACATTGAGTTAAGCTCGCCTTTGTACATGTACTTTATTATCCACTGTATGTAATGTTGTTTTTGGTGTACAATAAAGAATTAAGAATTAAGAAGGCACAGAAAATGGTTATTCTTATTTCTACAGAAATCTCTTCCAGCATACCTCGAACAGGAGATTGTTTAATTTATACATGATACTTAAAAGGCTTTTTTGGTAGAAAAGTAAGATTTATCCGACCCCACAGTTGAGTACCACTGTCGTCATTTGCATACCAACTCATACCCTTAAATGTAAATTAATTATGACTAATTGTATGCAGTGTAATGTAATCAATTATTCTCTTAATAAAAAACGAATCAAGAAATATTTTGATTCACTTTTTCTATGCAATCTTTTCAAGCACGTACGTAGTACGTTCGGAGAATAATCGGCAATCTACAGAGAGCAAATTCTTTTTTTTTTTGCTTGAAGGCTTGCTGATCTACTAAGAAACTTAGCGTGGGACGCTCTCCAGTTAGGTGGACCGATGACCTTAAAAAAGTTGGCTGGGACTGCTTTGATACGTAATGCGTATGGGTGGTGGGTGTAGTTAATATGGCAAAAATTGGGAAAGACCAACAGTGGACTGCCATAAGCTTCATCATCATCATTTCAGCCGAAAAACGCCAAATGCTGGACATCGGGCTCCCCCAAGCGTCGCCACACGCAGTCAGCCTTGACCAGGTCATCGCTCCACCTAGAGGGAGGCATTCCTAAGCTACGTCTTCCGAACCTTCGGAGGTTAAGCTTAGTTGATTAATAAATAAACTAGAATCAAGACTTATTGATGCTGTAGAATCTAAAACAGTTATGATCTTTATTTGAGTAACTAGCTGACCTCCGCGGTTTCGCTCACGTCAACTGGCTACTTAATTACCTACCCTACCTACCTACCTACCCTATCTACCCTACACTACCTACCCTCTACCCTACCCTACCTACCTACCAATTTATTGCACTATTTATTTGAATAAGAAATAATGCTACTATACGAATGTAACCAACTTTTTTTTCTACCGGAGGCGGCTATCTAATTAAAATTTAGAACATAAAAGCTGCTATTGTGATTCAATCTTAAAAGATAGACATATAGTGTTGCGAACTTTTTTTAGATATTTTAAAGAGGAACAATTCCATCATACATGATATTTGCGTAACTTAAACCGTTTACGCAGCGCACGCAACGGAAGCTCTCAAAAAGGTTTTTTTTTTTCCCGTTTTTGCAACATTTATGCTCCGCTCCTATTTGTCATAGCATGATTTTATATAGCTAATAACCTTCCTCGATAAATGGACTATCCAACAAAAAAATATTTTTTTAATTCCAACCAGTAGGTCCTGAGATTAGCGCGTTCATACAAACAAACAAACTTTTCAGCTTTATAATATTAGTATAGATTAGTTAGATTAAGACGTGTTTTCGTCCCGCGCATCCGAATTTGAATTTGATTATTCGAAAAGAGGCTAGCAAATTTTTATTCTAAAAAAGAAAGCGCCACGGTAGTGGTTGGAAAAAGTAAAAAATGTATGGGATTGTCAAGCGCTATAAAAATGTCATGTCATCACTTTTTTTTTCCTTCGCCCTCCTCGGGCAGGCTTAGATCTTGGACCATATCGCCTCGTCTTCAGTGCATTATATCCTTCTATGTCATGTCATCAATCCCATACGTCATGGCATTTTGACCATAGTTGCCATCGTTGATAGAACACACGACACTTTGGTTGACACTTATTTCTAGAGCCTCTGATTCTTCTCTTTGCCAGAATATTTTCAGCACTTGAAAAACCATGAGCTGTTCTCATACAGTGGCGTAGCTAACGGAGGGCTAGACGGTGCCGTGCACCGGGGTCCTCAAACTCAGGGGGTCCTCGTACCCTGACCAGCGAGCCTCAAATTATACGACTTTAATCATATCAACTTTTTTATAAAATACATTATTTCTATGCAGTGTTCTATGAGAAGGCTTTTGACTCCATCGAGACCTGGTCTGCTCTGGAGTCTATGCAGCAATGCCAAGTTGACTGGCAATACATCGAAGTGCTGAGATGTATTTAAGAAAACGCAACAATGACCGTCCAAAGTCAGGACCGGCAAACTAGACATATCTCACTGCGTCGAGGAGTTAGACAAGGGGACGTGATTTCCCCGAAATTGTTTAGTAACGCGGTGGAGGATATGTTTAAGACGCTGGACTGGAAAGGACGCGGCATTAATATAAACGGCGAGTACATCTCACACTTGAAATTTTCGGATGACATCGTCATAATGGCAGAGTTACTGCAAGACTTGCAGCAGATGCTGTATAGCCTGGCTGATTCTTCTGCACGCATCGGTCTCCGGATGAACTTGGACAAAACCCAGGTTATGTTCAATTCACACGTCACTCCGGGACCGTTTGTGGTCAATGGCGGTGCTCTCAAAGTTGTTCGAGAATAAGTTTACCTCGGGCAAACTCTGCAGTTTGGTAAGAACAACTTTGAGAAGGAGGCTAGCAGAAGAATACAGCTGGGCTGGGCGGCATTTGGAAAATTTCGTCGAGTCTTATCGTCGCGTATCCCACAAAGCCTGAGGACTAAAGTCTTCAACCAGTGCGTCCTACCTGTTATGACCTACGGTGTCGAGACGTGGACACTCATAATACGGCTGTTTCATCAGTTCAAAGTTGCTCAGCGAGCTATGGAGAGGGCTATGCTCGGAGTCTCTCTAAGGGATCGAATCCGAAACGAGGTGATCCGGCAGAGAACCAAAGTTGTCGACATAGCTCACAGAATAAGTAAGCTGAAGTGGCAATGGGCCGGCCATATAAGTCGTAGAACCGATGACCGTTGGGGTAAACGTGTTCTTGAGTGGAGACCGCGAACTGGTAAATGTAAGGTGGGACGCCCTCAGGCTAGGTGGAGCGACGACCTTCGCAGGGTGGCTGGTAGCAGCTGGATGACAGTTGCCGTAAATCGAACCAAATGGCGTGCAATTGGAGAGGCCTAAGTCCAGCAGTGGACTGCTATAGGCTGATGATGATGATGATGATGCAGTGTTGACAACTTGACATTATGCGGGTAAAGGCAATAAATGCGGGTAAAGGCAATAAAATAAATAATTCGTTAAATAAATTAAATCTTTATTGCAACCAAAACCTTACCTTTATAAAAAACTGTATTTATTTATTTACAGTAGACGTATTACTTTTATTTGCTGTTTCTTTCCTGTAAACTGTAACAATTTTAGGGCCACAAGTTTTTTTTACACCAGTTCCTTTGGTTACTTAGCTACGCCTCTGTTCTCATACAGACACATACCTACAAGAGAAAAAGACGTTGCAAAAGAGCTGTTAAAATATTGATAACCAAACAAAAATTCTACAAGAATGAATCGAAAAACATTCCATAAATCTAGTTAAATTCTTCCAAAGCTCTTGCATGTCCCATAGCACATTGACGTTATGTACTTAATAGAAATAGATGGTGAAAGAGAGAGCAGCTATTCTCCATCTCGCTCTACACGAAACGGCGTGTGTCAAATGGCAAGTCCCACGGTATTCGTACAGGGATGCATTCGCCATGGATTAAGGGGAAAGTTCAAATACCTATCGTTGTTTTTCCTTTTTGAAATAGGGGTATAAACAATACAGGTTTTTTGTTGGGAATTTTGTCCTTCGAATCTATAATTGTCTCTTTGTTTAATTGCGTGCTCCAAAAGTTTCTTTTAACACGCTTTTATTTTAATTATTGAAGGAACAAGGGTTTGTATTATGTATAAGAATTGTCTATATATCTATAAATAACCTTAATCATGTGCCTAGCCTTTACACAACTAGTTTATAGAATTACTTTTCCTATATATATGTATGTATATAAGTCTACGTTTAATTACGAATTACCTTTCCAAAACCTACTGACTCCCAACATGATTGAGCTGATAAATGAAATTGTTTTTTTTTTTTTTTTTTTAACTTGTTTTTTTCGTATTCTTCTCAGCAAACTCTTTCGTTTGATACCCATATCATGGCAGTGCACAAAAAATAACTAGTCCGCCATCTTTGGCCGTCCGCCATATTGAATTTAGAATGACTTCACTTCATTAACCGTGCATTGTCATCCAAACTAAACGTGTATGCAAAATTTAATCTTAATCGGTGGAGGATAACTGCTTTAAAATTTAGTTGCAATTTTTGACCCGAATACACTTACATACATACGTTATATACTTACATTTATAATACAAAAATAAGTTATATAAAAGCTTGTAAAATCACAGACGAGCGTCTGGCAAGTCCTTAACAAGTCTGGCTTCAGATTATCGTATAACTTCAGCCGAAGATGTTCAAATGTCAGCCGGGACCAACGCCTTAACGTGCTCTCCAAGGTACGGAGGAGTCTCGATCCGTACCTAGAGTCTGGTCACCCATCCGTTCCTCGATGGCCCAAAACTTACAGCAAAAATACCTCTTAGCTGCCACCGACGACGCCGTGGAAATAGCGAAGATTTGAACCAATGCAGTTTGATATACTGCCTTGTCTTGCAACACGAATAAAGAAAACTTGCAACTCAGCCCACCCTACAAAGCACAACCGTGAAGCCTCTTAAGTATGTCAAACAGAAACAAAAAACTAACCGACAGGCATACATAGTTGCTTAACCGATTAACTTTGAAGAATGGACGGAAGGAAACGTACCTCTCTATATGGTCAGCAGGTACTGATATAAAGAAACACATACAATCATACATGTATGGTACAATTTCTTATTTATCTACTGCAACATTTATCCGGTCTATACAAAGTCCGTGTGTTTGAAAAAGCTGTAGAATATTTGCATTGCATAACCTACTTAGACTTTGTCGTAGGCAGTGTCTCTTTTTAACCCCCGACGGAAAAAGAGGGGTGTTATAAGTTTGTGTTGCTGAGTATCTGTGTGTCTGTTTGTGGCATCATAGCTACTAAACGGATAAACCGATTTTGATTTAGTTTTTTTGAAAGGTGATTTTGTTGAGAGTGTTCTTAGCTATGTTTGAATAAAATCGGTTGAGCCGTTCAAAAGTTATGAGCGTTTTACTGTTTGAATCCGGGTGGTTTCGCAAGATATCATGTCATAATTACGTGTTCAATAAATTTCTGATCGAAGCGTATCTACTAGATATGTACTAGATACATAGATAAATTATGTAGCATGAAATAAAAATGTACCGGGGGTTTTGTAAATTTTGATTTTTTTCTTGCAAAAGTAGTTTCTTAGGTACGTCATACATTGACAGGACCGAAAATATAGGTGCCAATATCGTTGACTACTACCTAATTATTTCATCATAGGCTGAGATACTGACATAGCTAAATTAAGCAGACACGTGAGATTAAAAAGTTTTCATTATGCGTTTAAACATGCAGGCAAAGACCTATGTATGCACTGCCACTGAGGATGCCGTGGAAGTGGCAAAGTTTTGGGCCAAAAAGATCTGAATGATTGTCTTTTGCGATCCTCCCTAAGTGGCTACCTATCTGCTATCTGCAATACCAAAGGTAGGTACTACGTGGCCATCCCAAGCCTTTTTCACTCTGGTAGGTATGTATATATTTCAAACCGGTACACAGCACCGCTTGGGAGCAGAAACAGCTAAGTATTTATTAGAAATAGTAATAATAGCAATCATATAGATAAGATGTTAGTCGCTCCGTTTAAAATAATGAAAAATATACTGAACACCAACTACCAACTACTGAATGCCTAACAGATCAACTCTCCGCTCCATATAAAATATGGCACCAATAAGGAGCCAATCTGGAAGTCCCTAATCCGATTGCGGATCCAGGTTGGCCGCTGTAGATACATCCTGGCCAAATAGAGTATCATCATCATCATCATATCAGCCGAAAGACGTCCACTGCTGGACATAGGCCTCCCCCAAGCGTCGCCACATTGACCGGTCCCGTGCATCTTGTAACCAGCGGATCCCCGCAACCTTCACCAGGTCATCGGTCCACCTGGTGGGAGGCCTTCCAACGCAACGTCTTCCGGTTCGCGGTCGCCATTCCAGAACCTTTCTGCCCCATCGGCCATCCGTTCTGCGAACAATGTGCCCTGCCCACTGCCACTTAAGTTTAGCAATTCTTCGGGCTATGTCGGTAACCCTGGTTCTCTTGCGGATCTCTACGTTTCTGATTCGATCACGCAAGGAAACTCCGAGCATAGCCCTCTCCATTGCCCTTTGAGTGACTGTAAGCTTTCTGATGAGGCCCATTGTAAGCGACCACGTCTCAGAGCCATATGTCATCACTGGCAACACACACTGGTCATTGACTTTCGTCTTGAGACACTGCGTAAGTTGAGTATCATAGACCCATCCAAAACACAGTGCCAGTGTGGGGCTCCTTCTCAAAATATGGCCCACCTCCTTGTCTGCCCTTCATATCCGACCACCTGCACCTCACGGGATATGAACGTAGCAAATGACAGAGCTGTCCGAGTAGCTACATACTGGTCGGACAAAATCTGAATGGTTTGAGTTTATCGACACGAAAGAGGCAGAAGAAGAATATAATATTGACATTCAGCTGCATCCAGTTAAACTGGGAACCGACCCCAATTTAGTTGAAAACAAGCTAAAAGTTTAACAACTGTAACCCGACTACAGTTCTTATTTTTTAGCCTATTTCAAATAACGAATCGATTGACACCTTATTCATCAAAATCGGATGAATAGTTTAGGCGCTACGGAGGAACATACTTAAATACAAACATACATGGACTGTTAAAATCATAACCCTTCCTTTTGGTTTCGCCGTAGTCGGGTAAAACGGCTAGGCAGATGAAGATGAGACCGAACGAAACTAACTCAATATACTTGGTCAAAATCTAGTCAGATCACCTGTATACTGCATATTTAGTGAGATTAAGAACAGGGCCACATAACGTAGATACCCTCAGGATTCCTTCTTATGTTAATACGTACATACTTACGTCAAATAAGCGCGCTAGTTACTACTGTAATGTTATCAATAATAACCTTTTTTTTTATTAAAAATCTAGCTTCTGGCAGCTGCTTCGGCCGCGTGAATGTCGAAATTTATCCCAAGGAAACATATTCCCGGGATGAAAAGTATCATATGTGCTATTCTGGACTATAATCTATCTCTGTTCAAATGTCATCCAGATCCGTTTAGCCTTTTCAGCGTGAAAATGAAACAAACAAACAAACACACACAGACACACTCCAAACTTTCGCCTTTAAACACTAACCCTCTTACAAATAAACGCAGAATAAAGTTATACCAGGTATAAACCTATGAAAATGTATGGGTATACCTTTGTTATACCTGGTATAGCTTTATTCCGTGTTTATTAGTAAGAGGGTAAGCTTTTTGAACTGAAATATTTTAAATGTATATCACTAATAGTCAATACACATCCAACAATGGCCATCGTCCGGCTCCATCATGAGACCAGCTCTACAGTACCATTATTATTTCATTATTTCCAAATTCAACAATCACGCCAAGTTTCAGATTAATCAGATGCTTGAAAAGTTGATTACTATTTGCAGGAACACATAAAAAAGCAAGGTAATTTAGAGCTTGTAAAAATGACACAACAAAACGACATATGTATCGAGTTCTGAAGATAATGGTGTCTAATTTCTTGACAAATAATTTTCCGACGGCCGGCCGTGTTGGACAATCAACAAATCACAAAAGAACAAACAAAGACCGTAATGCCTGAACTCGTAATATTATAAGATGGTTCATTTTGCATTTAGATCTTATCAAACGATTCGGGATACAAATCATGTCATCCCGGAGCATTTTCAGTAGGTTCTTACCCACCTGCCATAGAGTTTTCAAGTACATTTCTTGATGCAAAAAACCTTACAAGATTCTTTGAAATTTTCCGTCGGTGACTAAACAATGAAATCCGGTAGGTCAGCTTGCGCTACCCTGAGTTATCTTAAACTTCGAGCTAGTAGCTAACCTGGCCAATTATATATTTAACCTCATGTTACAAACTAACTCTGAGTTAAATTCTAGCCGACTTTGTCTGTTTTTTTCATTTTAGTTTTGAAGTAAAAACTTTTTTACCTAAGATATGGCCGCTGTGCGTCCTGGTAAATTACTGGCCAGTTATTTCAAAGTTTTAAGTTTTTATGCTAGTATTATATTATCTGTGCTTCTGTTGACACTCCTTATTACCGCCAAATCTTTTATTTAACCTGTATTATAACACAGCTGAGCAAAGGTGTCCCCATAGGATTCTACTTGGGCCAATCTTCCCAATTTTATATCATAAGATTTTAACATTATACTTGTTGTACCTATGCTCTATCTATGCTATGCTTGTTGTTGTTGTACCATTCCAAGTAATCGTCTATTGCGAGAAAAAAACAAGTTGGAATATCATCCTTAAAAAAGCTGCTATTGTGAGTCAATCTTAAAAGATAGATATATGCTGTCGCGGACTTTTTTTTAGATCTATTAAAGAGGAACAATTCCATCATACATGATATTTGCGTAACTTAAACCTTAATATTTTTCCTTAAATCTAATAGGAATTAGTTCCAATTCGACCCTGTCTGTTGGTGCCTCGACATTTAGGCGACCACATTCCCGGAGTAAAAGTCAGTTTATTTTATTTGTTATTTTGCAACACTAGTGTATACGGCGGCTTTGCATGACATTTTGAGTAAATATATTCTTGTGTTGTACGACTCGCGAGCAATTTAGCAATATCTTATATTTTCTTGTCAGTGTAACAAGATATTTACCTCTGATTTCTGAATTTTAAGTTGAGTATTTGTCAAATACTAAACTAAGACTAAAAACCAGTCAAAATTTGGCATTAATGTACGTTTTGACACGTTCATAACTCTTTATACTGAATTCACAAACAGCCCTTAGTGAGTAGGTAAAGTTGGTATCGTTTTAAAATGATCAAGCAAGGAGCTTAAAAATGTTTCAGTCTCCTTATTATTTAACAAAAGTTTCTACATAGCAACTTGTTGCAAAACTATACATTTTAGACTTCAAAATAAATAAAAATAGTTTATTTCAAATAAAGCTAAGAGATAATTTTGAAATGTCAAACAAAAAAAAGATGACTCTAGTTACAAATTCGCAAGCGTCAGTAGATCTCAATGGAGAAGAATTTGCAAGAAACTCTTGTTTATGGCTCTTCTGGCTGGCAAGAGACTCTTCTGCCTATTACACATAATACGAGTATTCTTGTTTCTGTTTGTTCTAAGGTTATCTACACAGGTGGATGTCATATCCAGACCTACTAAGCTCCATTTATTTTCATAGGAGATTTATAAAACTCTCCGTCTATCCGTAGGGCGGTTATAACACGAGAAGCATCTTTCCGATTGGTTGATAGATCCGGTATATTAGTCTGTCGAGGAAGAGCAAGGCCAAAGAAAAGATGGATGGACCGTTTGAGGAGTGATATGAAAGAAAAGGGAGTCAGTGATAGTGTGACGGGGGACAGGACGGTATGGAAGAAGACAACGTGTTGCGCCGACCTCAAGTAACATGGGACAAGGCCAGGAAGAAGATGACGGTGTGTTAGTCTGGTTTTCAAACCATAATAATTCCACACACGCAATACTGGCTACCTTAACTTGTATAGCGTAGTGAACAATTCAGAAATAAACTTTGAAATTAATGCTCTGAACAAGATATGCTTTCTTTAGTTTCAAAGATGGTTATCAAACAAAAAATAGGTTTATTACAACCAAAAATTATACAAATAAGCCAAAAGAACTGCTAATGAAAGTAAATAAGTGGTATTAACATCAACAGCAAATGATTTATTACTACAGCAAAATATTAATTCGCTTCTAAAACACCATTTAAGTATTACAACTAAATAATTACTATACAACGTAATAGTTAACTGTGCTAGTATAACAAACATTACACTATTACAGTGTAAACAGTAAATAAATCTATTTTAATAAGCAAATTGAACCAATTACGGTTACAGGCCATTTTGATGTATGGCGTCGTTTAGTTCTTAAAGTCGCCGCGCCGTGACGACGCTAGTAAGTGTAGTTACGCTACTCGACGGTAGATGGCGTTGTTTTATTGATTTTTTTCGTTGATCTACGTTTGTATGTTTTGTGTAATATTTTAAAATCTTTTGATATGTTTAATATATTATTTGAATGTTCTTTTCACTTCATACTTTAATGGGTTAGGCAGTAGTGTATAGGTAACAACTAGTCAACAAGGTCTTTGTGAAATATACGATAAATATTAAGACGGTACCCTGACCAAAAAATCGGCATGAGATATGAGCGTTCCTATTGGTCTAGCGGCACTGGTGGCGCATGAATTACAGTAGTGAATACGCCCAGATTTTAGAATAAAATCTTTATAAAATCGAATTTTGGTCTTTTGAAAAAAATAATTCTACAAAAATGTTTGTTATTAAATTGTCTATCCATTAGTGTTAGTACAAAAAATAATCAATGAACACTTTACGAGGAGATGCATAATATTAATAATTATTTCTCATTTTCATGTTTTTTTGGAAGTAGATTAGTGAAATATATACAACATTTAAAAAAAAACTAAATCTACCATTTTAGAATCAATATTATGTAGAAATTTAATGTATTTTTATTAATTGATATTTCTTTTTAAATAACGAGTAGATAGCTCCTAAAAACAGCACAAAAAACGGCTTGCGCGGCGTTTTGCTCGGGGTACCGCCGTTCTAAGTAAGTAATGGGAGCCAAGTCTTTTGTCACTGACCGGGTACAGATCCAGACTCTAGGCTTCGACCGAGGTCCATTGAACAGGAATACACGCTCAGTAGTCGCTTCCACTAAATACACCAACAAGACAGTCAAAGGAGTTAGGTCTGGGTACCAATCCTCGGGCGTAGAGGCGTTCAGGGGGAGGGTTTTCGGGTTCAATACCCTCCCCAAAAAGTAAAGATATTGACATTAATATTACTAAAATAAGGTGAGGCGAGCGGCATAACTTATAAGTAATTATTACACTAATATGTATTTTGGATTCCCTCTCTACCACCCGCCGCCGCAGCCGCCGCCGTCGATTACCCGATCACATTCGGTAACCTTCGTATATTTTCGTTAGTATCGTTATTCTCACTCTTATTTTTTTAAATAAAATTTGTAAAATGTAAATTGTATAACCTCGTAGTCTTATTTATTTGTAATGTATTTTTTATTAATTTAGACTACAAATAAAACAAAAAAAAATCTTGAAACCCCCCCCCCCGATACTAGAACCTGTATACTAATCTATCAATTATAATTGTGTCATGTCTGTGTGTTGAATCCTGGGTCGTGGATTCGATCCCCAAGTCCAGTAAAGTTTTGTTGGGTATCTTTTAAGGAGTCTACACGTCTACACACCAAACCCGCCGACCCGCCAACACAGCCCGGCGGCTTGGTGTCGGCGACCCAAACCTTCTTGTCGGCGACCCAAACCTTCTTGAAGCAAAGTCGCCGACACCAAGCCTGTGGCTGTGTCGGCGGGTCGGCGGGTTTGGTGTGTAGACTCCTTTAGGAATATATCAGTATATAGCAGTTCGAAGTCTGGATTCGTCTCCAAGACTCGCCTGTTCCATAAGATTTTTCCACATTTTGATGTGCTAACCTAGCTGTTCAGGGAATATAGGCATACAGTTATCTATACTAATATTATAAAGAGGTAAAGTTTGTGCGGTTGTAGAGGGTAATCTCTGGATCTACAGAACCGATTTAGATGTAATTTGTCATGGAGATAGTGTGAGACCCTGGGAAGGACATTAGGATAGTTTTTATTCACTTGGGATGATAAAACACCAGTACAAGCAACTCACACCAGTCCAGGAACCTACTCACGCTGGTCAAGTAATTGGCCCACAATATTTGAGATTCAAAATAAAACTGACGAAATCTGGGTGAAGAGTACTATAGGTAAGTAGACCTCTACCTACCCCGTTGAAGAGCACAGGCGTGAAGATCCTAGTAATATTATAAAGGCTAAAGTTTGTGAGTGTATTTGTATGTTTGATACTCAATCACGCCAGAACGGCTGAACGGATCTGGATGAAATTTGGCACAGAGATAGATTATAGTCTGGAAAAGCATAAAGGCTACCTTTCTTCCCGGTATAATGTTCACTTGGGATAAGAAAACACTTTTCACGCGGTCGAAGCCGCTGTCAGAAATAGTAATTACACTAATAATATTGTAACGGCAAAAGTTTGTGAGTGTGTGTATTTGTTAGTCTTTCACGCAAAAACTACTGAACGGATCTGGATGAAATTTAGCACAGAGATAGATTATAATCTGGAATTGCTATTCCCTTGCATTCATCCTATCCTATTCTAATCACACTAAAATTATAAAGGCGAAAGTTTGTGAGTGAGTTTGTTACTTCTTCACGCTCAAACGGCTGAACGGATTTGGATGAGATTTGGCAAAGAGATAGATTATAGACTGGAATAGCACATAGGATACTTTTTATCCCGAAAATATGTTCTCTTGGGAAAATTTTCGACATTAACGCGAGCGATGCCGCTGGCAACACCTAGCACATAATAAAAGTGACAGTAGCTCCACTTAGCATTGCGTGTCAATCAGTAGAAAGATTATCTGTTATTGTTTAGTATTTAATTACTATAATTAACATGTCTCTGACTAATAAGAGTATGAAGTGCAGCTGTATGTATCTAGTAAGTGTATATTTATTGTTGCGAGGTGTTTTTAAAATGACACTATAGTTAATAGTGGCCCAAGAGAAAAAACTTGGCCCTGTAAGCTTAAATATATAAATAATTCCCTGATTTTTTTTTCCGACCGTTACTGGAGGATGCAGTAACTCTCAGTATATAGATATAAAAAAAAGATTTGCCTGTAAATATTATAACAAGTAAAATTGAAAAATCCCCCAACACATATTTATTTCATGCTACATCATTTATCTAGTACCTAGCAGACACGCTTCGATCGACAATCTATTGTACACGTAATATGACATGATATCTTGCGAAAACACCCCGATTCAAACAGTAAAATGACCATAACTCTAGAACGGCTGAATCGATTTTCATCAAACATAGCTAAGAACACTCTCGATAAAGTCACTTTTCAAACAAAAAAACTATATCAAAATTAGTTCTCCCGTTTAGGAGCTAAGATGCCACAGACAGATACACAAAGACACAGGTACACACGTCAAACTTTTTTTTTTTTTTATATGTTATAGGTTCGCGTTTGACCACTATCTCGCCTAATGTTAAGTGATGATGTGGTCGAAGTTGAAGCACGCTTGCCTAGAAGTAACCTATTCACTCTTGACTTGAAGACCCCTATGTTGTAGTTATCAGGAAACAAAGACGCCGGCAGGGAATTCCACTCCTTAGCTGTACGCACAATGAAAGTATTTTCAAAACGCTTTGTGCGTATGGGTGGAATATCCACCATGTACCGATGGCGCATTGCCGTACGTCTTGTAGTCCGATGATGGAAAGGGCTAGGTGGAATCAAATTGTGCAGTTCCATCGCACACTCCCCGAAATATAACCGATAGAAAATCGACAGGCTGGCAACTCAACGTCGGTGTTCAAGGCTCTGGAGCTTTGAGTTAACCAGCGCATCGTTGCCGATAAGTCTCTTGGCCCGTCTATCAATCTCTGAAACTTATGACACTCATTTTCCGTCGAGGATAAAAATAGTGGCATCAACGTGTTTATCATGTTTTTGGATGGCATCAATCCGATGGTCCAAGCTGATGGTAGTGATGGCAATCATCACCTATTGCATCTGCAGTACCAAATCAATATATGTATGTAATCAGCCTCCTCTCTGTGAGAGGGACTGTGCCGTTTTCCACCACCAGGTTGTTGAATGTCACAAGTCATCGAATTTATGTTTTCAGGACACATCTAATTACCGAGGTGGGCCGCGATGTCGTATACCACAGCTGAGGGTCGTGGCGGAAGAGTAGTGCTTTGGTGCGCCACTCTCCCTACCTTCTGCGGCCTGGACGGGGTCCCTATCCCCTGCGGCTTAAAGTGGTGGCAAGGCCACTGACCTGACCTGTCACAGGAGGATCAAGGGTACCATACACCGGGTCTTCTGGCGCTCATGTGCTCTTGTCTTCTAGTCCCTTGAGTGGTCACGGCGCACATTGTATTCTGGTCCGCTGGTGATGAAGGTACTCTCCAAATGAGGATCCGGTGAGGAACCGCCGCGGCGGGTTCGCAGTGAGTGCTAACGCGTGCCCGTGTTCCCGCCATAAGCGGCACAGGAGGAAACCGTGGTGTTTTAGTGGGTTAGAGTCCCACATAACTCCGCTATCCCCGTCTTCTTCTTCTTCTTCATCGTGTCGATGATTTCATTTTTTAATTTAGATGTTGTGCTTCGACCAGAACTCAGCAACGTCGACAGCCCTAGCGCTGGCCTCGCACAGGTCCTTCATGGTGCAGGTGTTTGTGCACAGAGAGCAGGACAACAGATGGGGCATCGTTTGCGGTGGCTATCAAAGGCTATCCCCGTGCTAGCGCAGTATGCATAAGCATGTCTCCACGTAAAAAAAAAGTCCATTTCGTTTTCGTCACGATGTTTTCCTTCATCAAAATCAGTGATAATGGAAAAATTTACCTAAAGCATCTGACTGAGTTCGTTCCTACAACTCGTACCTAAGTCGTGGCCATTACCTACCACTGTGGGCTATCACTACCCAGAGATGAATCCCAAAGACATAGTTAATAATATGTCTCTTGTGCATAGTCTCGGCTTTTACCCGGCCTGCACTCAAATCGTGTATCTGTTTTAACAGTACAAAGCACACTCCTTTTCTTTTAATTTCGTAACTCAACAATATTCATTGCATGTTTTACGATGCCGAGTAGATGGAGTTTTGAAAATATGAAGCAAGTTGCTGCACGCCCCGGCTTGGCTCTAGTGATGTAGATTTTGTGACTCTCTACTTCTTCATGATTCTGATGGCCTGGTAGTTCGAGAGTTTTTACCATACATGATTGCATGCCCGGATATACTTCTTTTCTTTATGTTTCTGTTCTCCTGGTAGATTGAGAGCCACCACTCATGATTCCAGCCCCGGTTTTGCCGCGTGGTATTAGTACTTCTCCCAAAATCTTAATAAATTACTAGCTGAGCCCTGCGGTTTCGCTTCCGTCAACTGGCTTCCTACCTTTCCATTTTTGTAGTATATAATGAGTACTTTAATCACTTAGTACACAGCGCACGCCAAATAATGAATTTTATTGGCAAAATTTTGCTAATTTGGGTTACACTTCTGCAATTTTCATAACTCTATTTTTATTTAATATTTTTTTGCGTATGACACTCGGGAATAATGTAGCTTTCTACTGGTGAAAGACATTTTCAAAATCGGTTCAGTAGTTCCAGAGATTACCCCCTACAACCTCACAAACTTTACCTCTTTATAATATTAGTATAGAAGATAGCCCATGTGTTATTCTGATCTATCTATACCAATATTATAAAGAGGAAAGATTGTTTTGTTTGTTTGTACCGAATAGGCTCCGAAACTACTAAACCGATTCAAAAAATTCTTTCACCATTAGAAAGCTACATTATTCCTGAGTGACATAGGCTATTTTTAATCCCGAAAACGGGTCACGGGAGCGAAGCCGCGGGGAACAGCTAGTAAGCTATATGCCTGTAAAGTTTCATCAAACTCCGTTCATTAGTTTTTACGTGAAAGAGTTACAAACATCCATCCATCCAGCCTCACAAACTTTCACATTTATAATAGTACTAGCATTTGCCAGCAGCTTCGCCCGCGTGAATTTCTAAAATTATCCCGAGGGAACATGTTCCCGGGATAAAAAGTATTATATCACTCACCCAATCCCCCAATCCTCGATTATGCCGATGTCAGCTATTTAGACCTAAATGAAGTGCAGCTAGATAAGCTTGAGCGACTCCAGAACTTTTGTATTAGATTCATATTTGGTTTACGCAAATATGACCATGTTTCCGAATTTCGAATTAAGCTCAAGTGGCTGCCAATCCGCTTTCGACGGAATGCCCATATTTTATCATTACTCTACAGTATTCTGTTTATTCCTACAACCCCCACTTATCTCAAAGAACGCTTTAAGTTCCTTCATGACACACATTCTAGACACTTGAGATCATCGGAGAATTTGAAGCTTTTGATGCCTGCCCATTCCACAAAGTTTTACGACAAATCGTTTACAGTCCAGGCTGTGCGATTGTGGAATGAGTTGCCGTTGTCAGTTAGACAAGCCCAGTCACTGGTTTCTTTCAAAAACCTGGTTAAAAACCATTTCCTTTCACTGTAACGCTTTTCTATTTAGATCTTATCTCTGTCAATTAAACCCATTTTCTTTTTTGTTTCTCTCTCTTTCTATTAGTTTCATGTTATAATATGTATGTTTGTATAAAGGTTTATGCATTTATTATATTATTATAATCTTGTATATATTTATGTTTTATTTTAATAGCAGTACACCGACTACCCCCTTTTTATTGTAAGTTTTCTTTTTTCAGTCCATCCAAAGGTTGTCTGGTAGATATCGCTGTCAGCGATAAGACCGCCTTTGTACCCATTTATATAAGTTTTTTTGTAAATGTCTATAATTTTATGGTGTACAATAAAGTATATTCTATTCTATTCTATTCTATTCTATTCTATATGTGCTATTCTTGACTATAATCTATCTATGTGCCAAATTGCATCCAGATCCGTCCATCCGTTTGATCGTGAAGAAGTAACAAACATACAAACATACAAACACACACATACACACACTCACAAACTTTCTCCTTTATAATATTAGTGTGAGAAGAATAGGATAGGATGAATGCAAGAGAAACAATCCGTACCATACTCTTTGAAGTTACAAAATTAGGGTGCTGGTCAAAGAAACTAGGATCCCATGATCAGCAGTAACGTTTTCAACTATTGGAACAGAGAGCCAGAGAGTAACTTCGTTTTTACATGCAAATCTATTTTTCAAGGAATCGAATGCCATTCGACCACCAAATGCAAATTAGAGGGAGTTTCCGAAACCATAACGTTTGACCACTTAAGGAAGAATGAAAACAAAATCATGTTGTAAAAACATAGGTATCAAAAAACAAAAATAACTATAATGATTCCTCGAAAATATGTTACCTTAGTAAAATTAAAATATTTAATATTTTCCCACATATAAACCATAACACTAATAATTTACTAAATTATCGTTACCTAAATATTTTAGGATCGATTCCATTGACTGCGATACTGAAGCGTTTCTGAAGCTATGTTTTCTAACGGCTGAGTTCTTATAAGCCAACGTGATAATGCGCCATGTCACCAGTCGTAAAAATAGATACTAGCTTTTCCCTAGATTCCACAGGAACTGCGCATTTTCTTCGGTTTAAAGGTGAGAGTGGCTTATGCAGCGCTAGTGTAGTTCCCTGTAGATAAAATATTTTTTTGTAATCGAATGAGTACTTTCAGAGATTATCTATTACAAATAAACGAACTTTACACGCTTTTTTTTGTAATTTGAATCTGTAAAAAACAAAACAATGGTTTAATATGTGTGTGGTTTGAGGTCAAGTTCTTTGAGGTTTTGGAATGAAGTAAAATCGGCAGTTTTCACAAATTATATTTTCAAACAATCATCATCATCATCATATCAGCCGAAAGACGTTCACTGCTGGACAGAGGCCTACCCCAATTGTCGCCACATTGACCGGTCCCGTGCGTCTCGCAACCAGCGGAACCCCACAACCTTCACCAGGTCATCGCTCCACCTGGTGGGACGCCTACAAACGCAACGTCTTCCGCTTCGCGGTCGCCACTCCAGAATCTTTCTGCGCCATCGGCCATCCGTTCTGCGAGCAATGTACCCTGCCCACTGCCACTTAAGTTTGGCAATTCTTCGGGCTATGTCGGTAAACCGGCAGGCTTATTACGTATCTTTTGCAAGAGCAAAACTATGTAATTTTCAAGCAATGACATTATGAAAACAATTTATCTATGAACTATAAAACTAGCCTATTTTGTCCCACTGCTAGGCAAACTAAGAAATATTTTAACCCGACTTCGGGAAAGCGAAAAAGGATAGTGCGAAATTACAAAGCAAATAAAGGCACGTCCCACTAAAATCTGTGAAAGGCAGAAAATTTAATGCCATGTTAAAGTACCGCTAACACTGGAAAACATTCCTTACAACCAAAATCAAAACCATAATAAGTAACATTATTATTAAATACGGCCTGTAATCCTAAGAGGCGCTTGAGTAATATTCATAATTTTTAGTACGGCTCCATGTAAAGAATATGATTAAGTTTGTATCTTGTGCTTGCTAAGCTTATGCTGCGGTTTCGCTCGTCAGGAAACGGAAATTCGATAAGTGATGTGTGATTTTTTGTTTATTTTTATTTATTTTTTTACGAAATGTAGTCGAATCGTCACGAAAAAAAATATAAGAATTTGTACACATGGCAGATATTTAAGATAAATTTCTTTTTTTTATTTATCGATAGGCTCGCGTTTGACCACTATCTCGCCTGATGGTAAGTGATGATGTGGACGACGGTGAAGCACGCTTGCCTAGAAGTAACCTATTCACTCTTGACTTAAAGACCCCAAGGTTGTAGCTATCAGGAAACAAACTCCGGCAGGGAATTCTACTCCTTAGCTGTGCGTACAATGAAAGCAGCAATTTAAACAGCTTTATCAAACAAAAACTGAAAAAATCTCTTTTATGAATTTTCAAAAAGAAATTTATCAACACCCTAAAGACAGTGAGAGGGCTGGGCTTTGCCTTGGCCAGAGAATCAGCATTGCCATCCAACGTGGCAATGCTGCCAGCATTCTGGGCACTTTTCACGTTGATAGCGATGTGGAAGAATTTTTTGACGCCCAATGACCCCTGCCCTTTTATACGCGTACGTAGTTTTATTTTATTTAAGTGTATATATGGGTAGTTATTGTTAATTAAGTATTTTATACTATGTAAATTTATATATTGGTAATAAATCAATTATTATACACCCTAAATAATCATATCTAAAATCTTACTAATATTATAAAATGTGAAAGTTGGGATGGATGTATGTTTGTAACTCAATCACGCCTGAACGGCTGAACGGATCCGGATGAAATTTGGCACAGAGATAGGTTATATAGTCTGGAATAGCACATAGGCTTTTCATCCCGGTATATTGTGCCCTTGGGATAAGAAAGCATTTTTAAGCTGCTAGCAGAAGCTAGTAATATTATAAGGAGGAAAAATTGATTAATAAACACAAATACCATCTGATTCGATTAAGAAAAGTCTTACACAGAGAGAAAGAAACGCTATCACTAAGTGCTTTATCCTGGCAATAGCAAAATTTACAACCTACCCCAAAAAGTTTTTATTTCATGCCTTTTAAACTACATAAATTATCTAGTGTAGACACACTTCGATCTACAATCTATCGAACACGTAAATATGACACGATTTCTTGCGAAAATACCCCGATTCAAATAGATAAGCGCTCATAATTTTTGAACGGCTCAATCGATTTTCAGCAAACATAGCTAAAAACTCTCTCGATAAAGTCAACTTTCAAATAAAAAATCAAAATCGGTTTATCCGTTTAGGAGCTATAATGCCACAGACACACACCTCAAACTTATCACCACTTAAAACCCTTAATTTTCCCTCGGGGGTTAAAATTTACAGTTCCTCTGGAATGTAGTCACGCGAAAAAAATTGTAACGAATAGACAAAAGACGACATACTTCAAATTAAACCTAAATTTCAGATGAAAAGTCTTCGAAAACTCGCATTGTCTGTAAGAAAACTTTACCAAAGTTTGATATTCATAATTTCGCCTACAGACAGACAAAACTCAACTTATATACTTACTTATTCGGCGTGTAGGCATGTATTTTTCATGTTGACATGAGTAACAACAGACTGGTGGCACAGAGTAGTTAAGGACAGAGCTTTTGAGACCGACGCGCGACGTTCTGTAGTTTCTACCTATCTCCATTAAAAAAATGTGCTAATGTGTGTGCATTATGTGCATTATGTGTGTGCAGATTATTCTGAATTTAGTTATAGTGTATATGTTTATAAGAATGCCAGCGTAAAGAATGGTCCTTTTAATTTGACCGGACCATAAGTAGTCAGTGGATAACACCCTAATTTGACGTAATTTAATAAATATCAGCTATCTTGTATGCGTGACATACTAAAATAAACGGTTGGACATGAGCAATGGCGCCAACCTTCCTTCATTGGCTATATAAGATACTAGCTGACCCCCGCGGCTTCGCTCCCGTCAAAATAATAGCCTATGTTACTCGGGAATAATGTAGCTTTCCATAGATGAAAGATTTATTAAAATCGGTGCAGTAGTTTCGGAGCCTATTCGGTACAAACAAATAAACAAACAAAAATCATTATAATATTGGTATAGATAAAATAATTTTAACTTTTCTAAATACGGGATTTGCTCTTCAGAAATCTGCTTTGTTCTTCATTCAAACTTCAAAGCGACAGCCTCTGTCTTCACCTACTCTATGACGGACCAACATTATCATTATGTTAATTCAAAATTTTTCGTCTCAAAACTAGACTTGTTCGAAATAATGAGGGATTAGAAATATAATCACGCCGATACCCATCTGTCCTGGGCAGAAACAATTTGTTTTTGAATATAGGTTAGGTTATAAAACGCGGGAATATGAAATGAGGTTTGAGTTTTTTCGTGAATGCATTTTGAGGCACTGACGTCATTGTATACAGCCAAGCATGTTTCGTTGCTGTTTTGTTTCTTTTTGCAATGTATTTTGTGACAGTTGTTGTTTTTTTTTTTAGTTTCCAGTGTCAGTATTGATTTTCATAAAAATAGAGCATTGTAAGTATATAGACCAACTCGCTATGTAATGCCTTTTATTTTAAATAGTGCATATTTTGTCTTCAAGAAAGTAACTTTGCAGCCACCATAGCTAAACGTATCTAGACCTAGAGCATAAAAAGGATTATAAAATAAAAAAAAATAATTAAAGAATTGGAAAACTGATGGGTTCGTTCTGGAGTGGGGACCACGTACTGGAAGACGTAGCATTGGAAGGCCTCCGACAAAATAGACCGACGACCTGGAGAGGGCCACGGGTGGGAGTCTTCTGGATGCGAGAACCACAGAACCGGTCGATGTGGCGGAGCTTTGAAGTGGCCTTTCATCAGCAGAGTACACGTTTCGGATGATGTGATGATACAGCAATTTACAAGTTGCCTCTAAAAACAACAACAGAAGTCAGTTTTCATTGAAAAGAGTGATATATCGTTCGATGAAGCTGAAAAACAATCGTTACAATACTTTTCATCTTTTGATTAAACCAACAAATCTATTGACAAGCCCAATATTTACGCTCCCAACAATATCCTCGAACTAATACGATCACATTATACTTAATAAGCATGACATCAAATTGGTATTGACCTCAAATGATTGCTCTTTGCTCACTCAAATTACACCATTATAATTGGGTAGAAAACCGCATGTTGTATAGTGAATAATCATTACGCTACAAACCCGCGATGGGGACAGACAGACTCGTATAAAGTAGAAAAGTATTGTTGTCGAAAATGTCAAACGTCAAAAAAATGGCGGCCTTAAAGTTTCAATGCATTTGAAACCTCTTTGGTTCTGATTGAGGACTTAATTTGAATTTGCAACGTGCCATGTTCGTTTTCAAAGGCTGAATTTTGATTTTGGAACTCTCTTTGGCCAGTGCAGTGGTGTTGATGGTGTTTTTTTTTTGTGTGTAATTGCTGTTTTGGCTAAACGTGAGTTTGCAGTTTTTGCTTGTTTTGAAGCAAGGAAAGTGGAATTGTTTTTGAGAAAACAAGAGTAGTGTAACGCAGGAGCTTTCGAGTAAGTTTTCATATTGATTTTTATTTTCAGAAATTGCGAACATTACAATAACGAGTCACTAGACAAATCTTTTTTTTTCTGCTTTCATTCTACTCTTCATAGAGGTTGGTCTGCATAATGGTCTTGCTGCCACTGACTCCATTGACAAATATACTATTACAGACCTCTAATATTACTGAAAATCCATCCACAACTTGCGTATTGTTAAGTTAAGGGAACTAGAAGGGGTCCACTACCTTAATTTATAAAAAATCATCACAATTCTGGTTACTCGTGGTCTGTTTTAGTAAGGTCTTTCTTCAGACGCAGCTTCGCGAACAGTTAAAGCGGCTTTGAATTCCCCTAGACCTACCAAAGGTGCTTTTCAGTGAATTTCCCTTTGCTTATGAATGTGCCATTTAACAACGTGACATTTAATTTCTCTCGTATATTTGAATAACTTAAAAGTTATTAACATGAAATAAACATAACAACATATTGTGATATCTTGGAAAATCGAGACCTAAATACATATCGCACTTCTCATAATCGGCCTAAAATTTGACCACCACTGGGACTAAAACCTCTCGCCGTAAGTCGACCCATTTGCACATGTTTTCGTTTAATTGGTGTTCTATTTTTCCCTAATAACCAACACCACTGCTCACCCCGGTAACAAGAAAAGCGTACCGTGTCTAGACTACAAAATTAACATAATTAGTTTAGGCGCCATTCGACATTAAGAACATTAAGAATTACGCTCTGCATCCTAAAATCGTTTACATATTCATGAGCCGAAAACATTTCCTGTGATTAGGCTGTATCGTTACGGCGTGTGTGTAGGGGGCCAGCTAGAGTAGGGACGAAAGTTAAAAATAAACTTAAGATTATGTTTGTATGAGAGCAGTGGTGGGAAGTGGTTGTGGTAATAGTCACAGAGGCTATTTATGTCTTTAAAGTTGACTCTGCCAACCATTGCGCAAGAAACAGTATGTCATCGAGTAGGTATACTGCATAGAGTAAGCGAGATAGGACGACGCGACAAGCGTTAGCTAGTGAATGAGACAGTTATACAATGCTATCTTCACCTTCAACATTGACACAAAAATAGCTACTGCGCAGGGTCATGCAGCCAATTCAGATATACAAAGATCTGTTGTGAGCATTATAACGGCCTCGACTCACAATTTTAGGTCGTAGGTTTGAACCCAGGCAAGCGCTTTACTTTGTGTAAATTATTTCATTACCACTGCTCTCATAACGGTAAAGGAAATCATCGTGAGGAAACTGGCATATCCATAACCAACAATTTTAAGACATGTGATATCCACCAACCCATTCCCTCCCACATGCAGAGTGGAATCATTAAAAGGCGAATCACAATAATAATAATTTATTTATTAAGACTTTATGGCAACTAAATGAAAGAACAAGGAGAAATAAATAAATTGTATATAAATCGGTGTCTTTGTCACCTTTTTTTTTTTTTTTGGGTGGGAAATCCTCCAATGACTTCTCCCGCTCTGGGTGAAGCGGGAGGGCGTGTCAGACTTTTACTGACTAAAACCCACCCGTGTTCCTTCAGTTGCTTGCGCCAAGGCAGGCATCGGTCCTATCAGGCCCCGTCAAATAGCTGACATCTCTTTTGGAACACTACGCGCCGTAAACTCGGGCTTGGTCCTTATCGTACGCTAAGCTACCCATAACTTTCCGTCCACAAGTCCGTGCCTACGGTGGCCGGGAATCGGCTTGCGACTCCCGACGCCCGGGGCGTCTCCTGCGGTGGCTAGGGGCGTGAGGGCGTCTCCTTTGCGTCTCCCTCACGCGTTCCGCCTCCTCCTTTGCGCGCATTACTGCTTCGCAGAAGGAGGAGACAGCTTCCCATGCCCTCTCGCTCCGTACCATGGCCTGGACCAGGGCCGGACGCGAGAGGTCGCCACCGCCAATCGCCTCCACGAGGACACGGCGGTGCTCCGCCCAAGCGGGGCAGATCTCCACCGTATGCTCCACCGTGTCCACACAATGGTGACACCCGGGCGTTTCCTCCCGCCTAATCCTGAACAGGAACCTCCCAAAACAGCCGTGTCCGGTGAGGACCTGCGTCAGGCGGAAGGTGAGGACGCCGTGTGTCTTTGTCACCTAAGTTTTTAGTTTTGTACCTTATACTCGTATTACAATGAAAATACGCCTAATTTAGGATAACATAAAACTACTCGTCAGCTCATAATTGGCAGAGTAATCGCGTTACAATCATTCAAAAACATACAGTCGAATTGAGAACATCCTCCTTTTTGAAGTCGGCTGAAAATGGACTATATTGTTGTCGGAAATCAATAAATAAATATTGAATGAGGCTGTTGAACTAACAGATTTTTCCTTTTATGCGTTTGGTCTGTACCAAACGCGATTGAAACTTATACTATTTGAACTTCAGGAAATTGAAAAGATACTGTTATCTTTTCAATTTCCTGAAGTTTCAGGAGCTTTCAATCCGTGTATACAAGTAGGTATAGACAATAGACACTGACACAGATAATATAATACTAGCATAACACTGATAAAAAATCGGTCGACGTCGATCTGTACCACAATGCACTCGCTGCATTCCCAGACTAAAATTAAAACCTAATGCTTATTAAAAGTACCAAAAAAAACAGAATTACAAAGAGATCAAGCATTAAACGATAGAAAATTATACAAAATCATTTGATCCGCGTCTATGATCTATTTTTAATGATGGCCGCCAGGGTCGCCATTACGTTCCAATTTCAAATTCAAATTTCGAAGCCGCCTGCGCAGGCGCCGCGCGTCTGTCGCGATGCGGTTTTTTGAAAAAAAAATATAGTCATTTCAGTTTCCGGGTATGTCGGTTAATAGGGGTGTGCTGTGTTTTAGGGGTGGATACAAACCTGTCTGTCAAATCGAAATGATTATTGTTATGTAAGCAATCGATTTTGGATGATTTCGCGTGAAGCAATCATTTGGTGTTTTTTTGTTGAACGTTGTTTGTTTGGATAAGTGCTTTATATCTGATTATGCTGATGCTATCTTGACCTTACTCAAGAACAACTCGATAAACTTGAGCGGCTTCAAAATGTTTGTATAAATAAGGTTCATATTCGGGTTGCGCAAATATGACCATGTTTCCGAATTTCGTGTGAAGCTCAAGTGGTTGCCAATTCGCCTTCGCCGGAATGCTCATATTCTTGCCGTTTTATATAATGTGCTATTTAATCCTTCCACTTCTTTTTACCTTAAGAAATGTTTTGTGTTTCTCCGCGATTCCCACACAAAATTTCTTAGGTCATCAGACAACTTACGACTGCAAATTCCAACACATTGCACGACTTTTTTGGATAAATCCTTTACTGTTCAGGCTAGTCGTCTGTAGAATGCATTGCCAGATCCAATCAAACGTGCTCAATCATTGCCTGTGTTCAAAAGACTCGTAAAGGAACATTACCTGTCACTGTCTTCGTCTTAGCGTGTTGATTTGTGATTATCAATAGAGTCATTCATCATTCTTTTTTTTTTTATTGCCATTATATTTAGTATGTATGTATTTATGTATATATTACATAGCATATGTATCTATTATAATGTAGTATTTTCACAATGTTAATGTCACACCAATGTCAGCCCCACTTCAAGTTCAGACAATTACTGTCCATACCAGGTTGCCTGGAAGAGATCGCGGAAAGCGATAAGGCCGCCCATTGTATTTGTATTAATTTTAAGTTTCTTTTTATAATGTTATTTTAAGGTGTACAATAAAGCATATAATAAATAAATAAATTTGTTATTGGAAACTTACTTGTAAAAAATAATTTCAATTTCGGAAGTCGGTGTTCCTGTTTTCGTTTCTTCGTATGCAACACCCAGTGCGAGTGTTGTGTTCCTGTTGTCCTACTTACTGGAGTGCCCCAAGTGTCAGTTTACCTGCTTTCTAGACGACCTGTAGTGCTATTCTCTAAGGATTCAGATTCAATGGCAAAAAAACCACGAATAAAAAGCACTACTGAACGACGCCAACGCTAGACGCTGCATTAGACTTGGCCACCTACTGGGCCAAACAGTATATTTACAATTAAAATTTAAAAAAACCCCCGACACATTTATATTTCATGCTACATAATTAATTAAATAGTAGACACGCTTCGTTCGACAATCGGTTAAAATTTCGATTATGGGCCGTTGATTTTTGGCGCGGGGAGGGTGGAGGGGGGAGAGGGGAGATTTGGCTACCCCCCAGTACCATCCCCACCACTCGGAGCCCTATGGTTATGGATATATCCATGGCTAAAGTTTTCAGGTTAGAATAAAAAATTCTATAGATTTAAGGGGCGCGGAGCGGAAAGGGAAATGTGGGTAGGGTGGCTACCTCACTGTACCATCCCCACCCCATGGAACCCCATGGTTATGGAGATATCCATGGTTAAAGTTTAAGATTACTATTTGAACAACAAAGTCGACGGAGCCTGCTATTTCTGAGGCTCCTATTTCTGTCTGCAGGTTCTAAAGTAACCTAACATGAAGGCGATGACGGTAGCTGCATTCGCTCGCTTTGCTCGCTCACTTCAGCTCCCGTCGTCTCCTTCGAACCTTACCTATCCGTATCGGGGTGCCCTAAGTTCCCGAGCTCTTACCTCACGAAAAACATATACAAAAAAAATAAAATGCCCGAGTCTTGAAAATTTGTAAAAATCTTTCTATTTATGAGTACTACCTACAAAAAAAAATGAACTTCCCAAATCAACGGCCCATAATGGAACTTTTAGCCCGACAATCTATTGAATACGTAATTATGACACGATATCTTGCGAAAGCGCCCCGATTCAAACAGTAAAACGCACATAACTTTAGAAAGGCTGAACCGATTTTCATCAAATATAGCTCAGAACACTCTCGATAAATTCACCTTTTGATAAAAACCGAAATCAAAATCGATTCATCCTCTTAGGAACTATGATGCCACAGACAGATACACAGGTAGGTATAAACGTCAAACTTATAACACCCCTCTTTTTCCGTCGGGGTTTAAAATGTACCACAAACAACGACACAAAAAGAAGAAAAAGAAGATGAAGAAGATCATGCAGACTGGCAACTTATCTGCCAGCCATTAACCTTACAAAATCTTACAAACATTCTAAAAATGACTAAATATTCACCCAATATAATGTTCTTTGATCATGCTTACCTACATGCGCACGTGCCAACAATCGTTCCCATCAACATTAATTAACATCTCAGACTACCCCCAAAAAAGTCAAAAGAACACAAAAAAACTAGTTTAGCAACAAAAGCAACTAACAAGCAATATTTCCACTAGTTTGAACTAGAAAATTATCTTGAATTTTCCACAAAAGGACCAATTTTGCTTATTGTTGTCGGGTGAAATTGTCTGGAAGAAGAGGGTAGTCGAACATTGCGAAATCAAATTGTATTGTGCGCGGTCATTCGCGCGTGAACCGTGGTAGGGACAAGACGTGTGGGGTGGGAACGAGGAAGGGATTTTCAAAATGTATTTTATGTATTTTCATGTGCATTAAATTATGTAGTATAAGCGAATTGTACATTTTATTCATAGTGATAATTTTCCAAACAGATAGGTAGGTACACATGAGCTTTTCACTACTATTCCGCCTTAAATTTAGAATCAAAGTTAAATAAATTGGGCTGTGGCATTCAGGCTGTCTTATTAGTCGTTTTAAAATCTTTAAGGTTTAGCTTTTAGAAAGGGTCATTCAGTTGTAGGGGTGGTTCAATTGTGGAATTGTAGGTTTGAAGACCACTTGATCACTAACTCACCTGATGGTATGTGACGATGTGGTCGACGGTGAAACACGCTTGCCTAGAAGTAACCTATTTACTCTTGACTTAAAGACCCCTAGATTGTAGCTATCAGGAAACAGAAATTCCACTCCTTAGCTGTACGCATAATAAAAGTATTCCCATAACGTTTAGTTTTTCTTTTTTTATTTAAACTATATTGCCTTACTGCTGGGTAAAAGTTTCCTCCATAGACTACCACTCAACCCGGTACGCACCTCCTAAAATACTTAGATACCTAAATAGTTTAGGTTAAAACGCGATATAGTTTAGGTTAAAACGCGATATAGTTTAGTTTCATAATATTGTTGTGCTTGCCATGTTTGTGGGGGGTTTTGGACCATAAAACCGAATAGATGGGCCAAAATCGCCACGCAGTGGGAGCCGGAAGGTGGGCGTCGTCGCCGTGGGAGGCCTAGGAAACGCTGGCGTGACGACTTAGAGGCGTTTGCGGGAGATTGGCAAGAGATTGCAAATAATAGGGAAGAGTGGAAAGCTATGGGGGAGACCTTTGCCCAGCAGTGGGACAGTGTAGGATGAATAAAAAAAAATGTTTAGTTTAGGTATTATACATAATATATCGTTTATAATACACTAACATATATCTATTTACCTGTATATATAACACAGTAGAAACTGATTCACATCCGTACACTTCAACGTAAGGTTCAGTTGAAAACCAGCGTCAGGCAACTCCTAGTTATCTGGCATTTCGCTGAACTGGACCTTTTTGGCACAGCCGCGGGGCACACTATGTATGTAATTGTTTTAAAATTAAGTTCCCATTTATTTGTACTTGTATTGTGTGTATCTGTGTGTGCCAAATAAACTAGTTTTAGTTCCTTCTTTCTTTCTTTATGTAATATATAATATGGGTAGAAAATCGAGACAGAAACTTAATTAAAACATTATCATCTCTCATTCATATTCAGTTTACACATTATACTGTACTTACTTAAGATTACGCTAGTCTTAAATTATTCCATACAAACGTAGTCTAGCGATTACTCCACTGTTTGATGATGTAGGTTCAAAATAAAAAATGATATCAATTTGTCTCATCATTATCTAGCCCTGTATGGAAACAAAAAAAGAAAAAATATATATATTTGAAAGTTATGAGCGTCTAAAGTTCCACGTTTCAACACTAATTTTAACACTTCTTTGGGCGGAAATAAATACCATAAGAAGAAGGAAAATTGCAAAACGGCCTCCATACATGGACAGATTAGTAATGCAAAAATGCAAATAATTAGATTTTGAAAATACACATTTAGTAGTTTTTTCATGATATTTCAGACTCCCAAAGATCTGCTTATAAAATTTCGCGCGCTCGTTTTCGTCCTAAATCATAAACCATTTCGATATCTATCAATTTGCAAAAGTTCTAATTCGTACACGAACTAGCTTCTTACTGCTCATCACAGCATCTATCTCTTTCGCACGTTTTGTCGGATGAGATAGCATACATTTTAACCTCGCGCACAAAATAGTTCATGCCGTCGACTAGAGGAACCTTAAGGATAATTAATACCACTTCGTGTCTCTTTACTCTGCCTACACCTTATACGAAAAAGCGTGAGTTTATGAGCCCATGTACAAAAACTCTTAGGTACATAATGAATTCAGGGCGTGTCTTTAATAAGAAAAACCATTTACAGAACCATATTAAAATGGTGTGGCCAGCAATAAATCTGCATAGAAACTTGGCAAGCCTAGTTTTGGTTAAATAACATTAATATTCTATGGGTCTCTTAGGCTACAATTATAGGCAAGGAGCTGGGGTTTGAAAAAAAACTAGGGTTTTTTTATCTGTGTCTTGTGTATATGGTATTATTGGCAGTTTGGAATATGTTATGTAGTATATAAGCATAATTGTAGTGGTTAATTTGTAGCATTAGTATTTCCTACATAAAAGGCAGTCAATAACCTTATTTCATGATCTTACTAAAATTATTAAGTGAGAGATTGAATTTAAGCGATACAATACAGAAGATAGTCTGCTGTAGGTTCGTTAAAGATAGATTATGGCGCCTCCCCGAGCAAAACGCCGCGCTAGCCGTCTTTGTGCAGTTTTTAAGAGCTATCTACTCGTTATTTAAAAATAAATATCAATTAATAAAATACATTAAATTTCTATATAATATTGATTCCAAAATGGTAATATACTTTTTTTTTTTTTAAAGAAGTATATGTTTCACTAATCTCCTTCCAAAAAAAACATAAAAATGAGAAATAATGACTGATAGCATGCATCTCCTCGTAAAGTGTTCATTAATTATTTTTTGTACTAACATTAATGGATAGACAATTTGATAACGAATATTTTGTAACTTTTTTTTTTTTTTTTCATAATACCAATGATCGATTTTATAAAGATTTTATTCTAAAATCTGGGCGTATTCACTACTAATTCATGCGCCACCAGTGTGCCGCTAGGGCACTAGGAATTCAGAAAAGTTGACGGGGTCCGCTAGGGCCGATGCCTGTCTGGGTCGCGGATAAATTTAAAAGAGAGTTACCGCGGCCCTGGCACAAGCAATTGAAGGAACACGGGTGGGTTTTAGTCAGTAAAAGTCTGACACGCCCTCCCGCTTCACCCAGAGCGGGAGACGTCATAGGATGATTGCCCACCCTAAAAAAAAAACAGGGCACTAGGAATACTCAAGATTTTTTGGTCAGGGTATGGCCTTAAGAAAAAAATTTACTGATAGAACTGTTAGAAAGATACATTGATACATCAAGTATCGACAGACATGTCTTAGAACCAAAAATTCGAAGACTGCGACATCCACCAACCCGCACTGTACCCGCGTGGTGGATTACGGCCCATCCCCTCTCACAGAGAGGAGGCTTGTGTCAAGTTGTGTCCCAGCAGTGGGAACATTAATAGGCATTAATGATCGTCGAATCATTTTTATTGCCCGGCTTTTTCACGATAAGCCATAGGCCCGAAGCCGACGTAAAAACCTAGTATTCAAAATATTTGTTTTCCCTGTCTCCCGTCCTACAATAAAATATTAAACGCACTTATGTTCGTTACCGTGCATGTATCGGTATTGTGGTCTACATGATTATAGAACCAACATGGCTGCGAATCGTGTTGCCAACCACTAGTAAAAAGGTTTTGATAAGGATTATGTGCAGTAGGTACGGGATTTATGGCATTTTCAATAATTTTGCTTGTGATTCATATACAGAAAACTGTAAACTTATTGCGTTTTACCAGACTACGGCGAAGCAAAAGGTAGAGTTATGTTTTTGACCGGTATGTAAGTATGTATGTTCATTTGTTCCCTCATAACTTCTAAACTACTTGTCATAATTTACAAATGAGGTGTCGAACATTAAACGTGCATACTGCCTTGGTGGTCTAGGAGTCGTTGATGGGTTGATTTTTCGAGCCATGTGAAGTGTTATGGAGTTTTCCAACTAGCATTTCGCCAAATCCTGGAGTATGGTTTTCTGCTCGATTGATGACAGACTCTTTCCTTAGTAGCCAATAGTTTGGCTTTCGCCTCCTCGAGTATTGCACAAATTTAAAAGATATCCCACAAATTTAATAAAAAAATATATATGTTGTGCTTCCATGTTTTTCTTTTTACAAATGTGTACACTAGGCTGCCTCGTGTACACATTTTTTAGATTGACAGCGCAATTTTGAGCTTCTTTTATGCGTTCTAGTGCTTCCTATTTATTTAAAATAAGCGTAACTTATCTTCTTCTTTCATATCTACATCTTCAAGTACCGTCATGTCGATAGTCGAATCCTTTATAGAAGTATGGTATGAAAGAGTTTTGCCTTTCCTTTAACTTTTTATGAGCATCAGAAGACCAGTAGATATTCAGATATTCAATCTGAATATCTACTGGTTCAATCTGAAGTTATCAGAGAACGCAGGACATAGCATCTTTTCGATATTATTCCGACAGTCGCCGACCTAAAAATGCAAAAGGGAGAAAGCTGTCCGCAGTTCTTTAAGAATCTTCGTCGTTCGTTCATTTAACCCTAATAACAAAAGTCCAGTTTATATCTCACCCAGTTCAAATCTAAATCCAAATAAATATCATAACCTTTTAACAGGAGACAACAAACCAAAATTACAACAAAAATCAACTAATTCTTCGCGATTAACCCCCAAATGCGTACTTACTTAATAAAACTCAACGGACCAACCCCACTACATTGCTCTATATTTTCCCAAGCTTATATAAATCACATAAGCCACTAATTCACACAATAAACAAACACGGGGCACCATTAAAAGTTCATTTACAACTTGCTGTCAACTAAAACCTATAAATAAAATTTGTTTCCGCGCCATTTGTCACTTTAGAAGCCATGAAAAATTATCCTACGTCATAACCAAATTAAAAAGACCCCCCTTCTTTTACAATAGCTTAAAAAAGCCGTGATTCTGAATAAACAGTACGGCTTTGAGAGGTCTTTGTAATTTGGTCGCGTGCCACTACTTCATAATGTAATTTCGAAACGGAACACTATTATGTATTTCTATCTCTTTTACTCCTTGGTTTAACGCAAGAGTGGGAAAGGAAGAGGTGATTAAAGAGGGTCGTATTGCATATCATTAAGAGACGTTTCGAGAGGTAACAGATGGGGTAGTTCTTTCTCTGTTTGACGTGGGATTTTGAGATGTGTGTGAGAGAGATGGAAAGATGAGATATGATACTCGATTATGCTTGGTTTTTTGTTATGAAAATATTACGAGCTTTGAAGGGTTTTCGGAGTGAACCATTTTTAATACGCGAGTGAAGTCTTAGGTTTTTTCACTATGTTAGAGTTTGTGTACTGAAATCTTTTTTTAAATAATTTCAGCATGGTTTGAAGGCGTTGCTTCATAATTTTGTTGTTATTAAAAGTTAGTTTTATAATATGTCTCATAATTAAATCCTTACATACGGTAACTTGATGTTAGCACGTTAGAGTGACTTTTTTTTTAAGTAAGTAGCTAGTGTAGGATGTGGAAAATAGTACAGGCATGAGCAAAACTATTAATTTATAGATACCTCATATTCTAGAACGGTCTAAAAAAGGTGAAGGAAACCTCCGTAAGGAAACCGGCTTGCCCTAGAAAGAAAAATTCGAAGACATGTGACATCCACCAATCCGCACTGGGCCCGCGTGGTGGATTAAGGCCCATTCCCTGTCTCACAGAGAGGAGGCCTGTATCCCAGCAGTGGAGACATTAAAAAGGCTGATGATGATGATAAATATTCTAGAAACCATACATATAGCTTAAGGTTCAAATTCAGTTTAAATACATGCGCGCATTTCTTGCCCGTTCTTCTCCATAGAGAAGCTTCATCTTCCTCACTGACAGCTTAAAAGTACATGCAAGTATCTAACTAAATGGTTTAATTGAAATACTTTGAAGAATGCTTTGAGTTGAGTTGAGAAATAGGTTGCTTTTAGGCAACCGTGCTTCACCGTCGGCCACATCATCGCTTACCATCAGGTGATACAGTGGTGCGGCGGGTTCACGGTGAGTGCTAACGCGTTCCCGTGTTCCCGCCATAAGCGGCACAGGAGGACACCGTGGAGTTTTAGTGGGTTGTAGTCCCACAAAACTGCACTATCTCCCCGTGGTAGTGCAGTATGCATGAGCACCATTTTCTTTTTAGGTTCCGTACCCAAAGGATAAAAACGGGACCCTATTACTGAGACTCCGCGGTCCGTCTGTCTGTCTGTCACCAGGCAATATGTCTGTATCTCATGAACCATGATAGCTAGACAGTTGAAATTTTCACAGATGATGTATTTCTGTTGCCGCTATAACAGCAAATACTAAAAACAGAATAAAATAAATATTTAACTGGGGCTCCCATACAACAAACATGTTTTTCTTGCCGTTTTTTGCGATTATGGTACGGAATCCTTCGTGTGAGAGTCCGACTCGCACTTAGCCGGTTTTTTTCTTTAATTCTCGTATCTCCTGTTCGGGTTACAAACGAATATTTTTCCTTTCCTTTTTTTTCTTTCTTATCTTTCAGGCAAAAAAATAAAATAAACTTTGAGACACTGGTCAAACGCGAGCCTGTCTATACTAATATTATAAAGAGGAAAGATTTGTATTTTTGTATGTAACGAATAAACTTGAAAACTACTGGACCGATTTCAAAAATTCTTTCACCGTTGTGAAGCTACACTATCCCCGAGTGACATAGGCTCCTTTTTAATCCTGTATTCCTACGGGAGCGGGAACTACACGGGTGAAACACCGAAGTGTCCGCTAGTCTTCTAATAAAATAAAATAAAAATCTCCGTCCATAATAAAAAAACCCATAAAAATTCCGAAATACCTAACTAGTACGAAATACCTAGTACGACGATATATATACCTAGTAAAAACTTTCAATGTGCTCAGGATGCAATCCTTCCTGAAAATTGTACAGACCCGCCTGGTAGATTTGGCGGCTGAAAAAAAACAAAAGCCGGAGTAATTGTTTCAAATTGGACTCATTTCGTATTTGCTATCGTAAAACCAAACAATAAGTAATTGTATCGTTTTTATTGAGATCTTTTTTCGCCGCGGTATTATTTAGTAAATTTTTAGTGGACTTAATGTTTAGGTTGACTTCGTTTACAGCAAATGGATAACTATACTTAAGTTTAATCACTTTATTTTAATTGTTTGTAAGTATAAGTTGGTCTCATTTAAATGTAATAAATAAAATCCAACACTATAGGTAGAAAAAAAAGGATTTATTGATAATTTTCCAACATTTTTATTATTTGCGAGCCGATTCTGTTGTAATTAAACTAAAATGCTAAAAAAAAAAGTTTTTAATAAAAAAAATACCGACAAAATAACGAGCTGAAAAGCAAAAAATAAAATAAAACTTGGCTATTCAGTTCGTTATTTCGTCGGTTAAATTTTTTAATAAAAAGATTTTGCAAGTTTACGTTCGTAGTTGGTATTTTAAAATAAATTAAGGATGTCACCTGGCAACTGGCAAATATTTTTATCACAGCATGAATCCGTTTACATAATACTTACGTACCTGTTATTAGCCTGTTTCATCTCTCTCTTACTCCCACTGTTCCCAGTTTTGTGTCATCTCTAGGAAGACATCCAGTCGGTCTACCATCTCCTTTTGTTCTCTGAAATTTAACATTGATAATATCAGTCTAAAATTTCAGTACGATCAGCTTCACTAAGCCGATCTTACTGAAACAACATGAAACAATACAAAATGAAAACACATTTTATGTGTTTTATTTCAAAATCATCGGGTTGGGTTTCTGGCTAGGTATGTAGATTAAAAAAAAAATCTAATGATGCAGTTTTATTTTTCATGAAAATCGGGCTCGTGACTCCTTTGAGTGGTTTTCGCTATTCCTTAAAAGCCCAAGCCCACTTAAAAAACTCAGGGTGCTTAGTATTATTGTTTTATTTATTTCTCGACTTTACTAACTTATTTAAGTACTACTAATACTGTTGTTAAGGGTTTAGCATAAGCTTTTACTTATTTATATGTATGTCTTTTTGTGACAATTAAACACTTTTTCTTTCTCTCATTTATACGGATTATGAACTTCATAATACTCTGCATTAATTTTCATACCCAAAACATCAAATCGATATACCACTTGACACTGTATAACCGTACACTCTTGCCCTCTCGTTGACCTCTCAAGTGCCGAATCACGGCACAAAAAATAAGGGTCACGGTATCACGGGACGATATTAAATGTCACACGAGTCACGAAATGATCGTACAAGCGAGTTTGACTGAGGTTGTATCGTCAAATTCAAATCTGCATTGCTGAACACGGTCGGTATATGTTTACTACTGCAGCATTGTGCAAAAACTGCATTTTGTCTTAATTTAATTGCAGAACAGTGGGAACGTTTCTCCGGCAGCCGAATTGCGAAGGATTTGACCGTTTTCAAATCGACCAATAACATGCGAGATGAAAGACGCGATGTGGATTTCCGTCTGTGTGATTGGTCGATTGAAAGCAGTCAAACCCTTTGCGTTATTGCCGTATTTACTTACGCAATACGGCTGCGGAACTCACCGAGCTTTACCGACTCGTTGCTTTTCTGGTGGTTTCCACTGATGATTGAAGAGATTCAGGAGGTTTTGAATATTATGGCGGGCTTTTCTCAAAAAAACCTACCTATGCGCATGAAGTTAGAGAAATTCATTTTTAGTTATTCACTATACTACCAATTAAGGCATGCAAAATTATTATAATAGACAGCGAGAGGTTACTTTGAAAGGCTAATCTGTAAAAGTCAAAGTCAAAGTCAAAGCCATTTATTTGCGTTAAATGCGGTACAAAAGATGGTATAAATAAGTTAATAGCACAATGACACATATCGCCATAAGTTGGCATGCAAATATTATATTGTGTTAAGGTGCTCACAATAAGCAGATATCTAATTATCTTATAACACATTATTTTTATTAGGTATTTATCCTGTTAAGTTTAATAAACTCTTCAATACACTTAGTTTACTTACTAGACTATGAAATTATATGGTTAACAACACATAAAATATAATTCAAACACTATCATAAAAGGCAGTAGGTAAGAATTACAACAACTAATAACAAAATAATCTACAATGAAACATTACAAATATTATATAATATATATATAATATAATATATATATATATTATAACATACAAGTTAAAGTTCCCTTGGAATCTCACACAAGTGACCAAAAACAATTCGTAAGCGAACTCGTGTTTTAGATTAAATTGTCGCGGATTCACAATGACAAAAAAAACGGATGGTATTTATAAGTACTTCAATTTATTCCCATTTCATTTACCTAATTTTGCCTGTGTTCCTCCAAATATACTGAATGTGCACCAAAATATGTTCATATTATAAGTCGACGTAGCCCCGCTGCGCGGGGCTCCTATTTCTGTCTGCAGGGTCAAAAGTAACCTAACACGAACGAGATGACGGGAGCTGAGTTCGCTCGCTTTGCTCGCTCACTTCAGCTCCCGTCATCTCGTTCGAACCTAACCTGTCCGTGTCGGGGTGCCCTTCCCGAGCTCGCTTCGCTCGCTCTTGGACTGATTCTTTGACCATAATTTATTCGTAGATCAACTAATATTTGGTGCACGATCAGTATTTTAGATGTACCTTTAGATTTTTGGTGAACACAAAAATATTATCCAATAAAAACTAGTTCGAAATAACAAGAACAAAACACACTAAAATATTTAAAACTCAGCATTATGCCCCAACATTTTTGATGTCGGTAAATTCATAAAGTGTAGTAAAAAGCTGTAAAACGCGAAGTTTTATTTTACTTGGCAACACAACCGTTCATAATTCCACTGTAACACAACTCTGGTGTAGGGCGGAAGCGGGAAATGGGGGAAATGAAAATGGAAAATTGATTTCCCTTGAAGTTTTGTAATAGAAGTAACTGTGTTTTCCTCGAGTTTGAAAAATATCCAAAGGTTTCGCTGTTGATGCGTGATTCAGTAAAAAATATTCCTAATTACAAAGTTCACGCCCATCTGTTTTATTTTTCACACATAATCAAACAGGAATGAATTCATACACTAAAAGATTTCCTTATTTTTTCTTTAAGTGATTTGCTAAAATCATAGTTTAAAAAATCACAACATGTTTAGTTCCTTCCTTCTTAGGGTAAATAGGGAAAACTTACGAAGCTTCAGAAAAAATGCTTTTAGAATGACAAAAAAATTAGAACTTCTTAAACCTTGGTCTAAGAAACATTGTATCATGATTTAAATTAAATTACACAGCTAAAATAAAATCCTTTAAATATTACGTATACTAATGACTCCGTAACAAAAGATCCTATTCGCAAAACGTCCTACGAGCAGATCGTCCTATTCTCAAAACGACCTATTAGCAAAATGTCCTATTAGCAGAATGACCTGCTGTCAAAGTACAGTCACGCAAAAAAAATTATCTCGATTTTTCGTCATGGTACATTGTACAATTTATTTTAAATGTAAATTTTAAACGAAAAGAAAAATTAAAGCAATATTGCATTTAACGGCGAATCAACCGTCTGATTATGGTGATACAAAGACTTCAGGTCTGATGAAGGGTTCGATGGAACAGAAAACTGTAATGTGGGCTCACAGTCGAGGATGAAGGCGATGCCGACAGGAGAAGTTAGGTTGTGCAGCTCCGTAACTTCATCGCGGCAATCGGTGCTGCCAATAACGACTAGCTTTCGGTCGTGGTCCAGTCCATGGTCGCAAGTGACAGCGCGTGGGATGCAATCGCTCCCTTCTGCGAAGAAGTGATGGTTGCAAAGGAGGCGGCAGAAAGGGAATAAGAGTATAATACAGTCTCCCACCCTATCCGTAGCAGACGCACAGGGCACCGAAAATCGCTACATGACGACCGGCTACCACAAGGTGCGACCTGTGGGTGACATACTTGAGGAGTTTCACGTCACAATTGTCTGCGCCGTATTCCGCGCTTACCTCCCGAGAGCAACTTCGACCGGTTACAGCCACGGAGGGTGGCGGGATCCGCATCAGGTCGTAATGCTCAATACCTGGCCGGGGAAGTGTGATATATTGCGCAAGTACTCCAACGCCCAGGTCGAGGGTATGAGTCTGATAGACCCCTCCACTTGATAGGGCGGAGAACATTCACAAGAAAACACTTGGACCGATTTATAACTTAAACTGGAAATGATCACTTTCGCACTGAACGCAAAAAATAGTATCAGCCAATATGAAAATCAATCTGCCTAGCCTTTTCCCAACTATATTGAGGTTGGCTTCCAGTCTAACCGATTGGATAAAAAGGACACTCAAGATCCGATTACTAAAGCTTTAAAAGTTGGTACCACCTTACCTCCTATTAAAACTGACTGATCAGTCCCACAATGTCCTCGCTACCATTTGGTCAGAAGGACACAAACCACCAAGCGCCATGGGCATATCAAAGGCAAGTAAAACTTATACGAAAACCGCAAAATTAATACAAAATTGCTGTCATTTTAAACCTTGTGTCACGGCAATTTTGGTAAGAATATGGGTTATAAAATGTAGGTTAGTATTGTAAGGCAAATTCCATACATTTTCTTAAGTAATATAATAAAGAGTTATCATTTTATTTTTATGTGTTTGTTATGGTAATCTCCGAAAATACTCAACCAATTTCTTTTGGTTACTGTCACCGACCGTGCTATAGACTTAAGCTGGGAACAAATTATCGGTCGCGGCTGACGGACGTGACTGACAGCCACGACTTATAGAGTATCTGATAATGAATATACATTACATTGTGCAAACTATCCGGATGAAAGTCGCGGACGTGACATTGGGCGTTCGGACGTCCGATAGAGATCTGGCCCACTGGATGTTTGTGTCAGCCGAAAACGTCCGCGGACGGTGTGCACGGGGTCCGGGACGCGTCCGAGCGTCAGAACAACTCAAACTACGCGATATCTCGCACGTGCGTGAGGTTATAAATCAAAATTGTAGAAAAATTTATCGAGTGTGTTCGCAGCACAGAATTGCGTTCTCACTTTTACTACTCGACATGTTTCTAAGTAAATATAATCTTTGTTGAATAAGCTATATTGTCAATGGAATAAGAGCTTGGACGCGTCCGGAAGCCGCGTTCCAAACCACTTTGCACACATATCAGTCGCGGCTGTAAGTCGCGTCCGTCAGCCGCGTCCGATAATTTGTTCCCAGCTTTATTTCGTAAGATGCACAAGTCATAACTATAGTATAGACTACGGGAGACAAGTTGCGAGATTCCCTAAGTAAAAAAACATAATTCGAGGTTTGGGTCTCGTCTATTTCCTCCTACAATATTGGACCAATTTAAAAGAAATTCCATAATCTGAAAAATAAAGATATGAACTGTGCCCCCATGTTTTCGTAGTGAAAAACAACTTCAATTTCGGAAGTCCGTTTTTTTTTCGTTTCTTCTTTTTCGACACCGACTTCCGAAATCGAAGTTATTTTTCACTTTTTTTTTTCAGGCGGTTGTATTTTATTTTTCACTTTGTAGTTTATATTGATTACCCGAATAACATGTAACTTGAACATAACCGGTGGAATGAGAGTACCAGGATGAACTGTACACATCTGCGTACCCGTTTAGAGCATACTGTCGTAATGGTATGTTATGAAATGGTGTTAACAATAAACATACATCCGATTGCAGCAATCCCGAGAGATTTGCCGTCATTTATTGAAGAGTTCTGTTGTATGTATATCTCCGAAGTTCTTCATCAGATCTTTACCACTACATATTATGTGTAACTATAGGGCTAGTCACTTAGGTGTTATTATAAAACTGGCCAATTGCGAGTCGGACTTGCGCACGAAGGGTTCCGTACCATTATCGCAAAAAACGGCAAAAAAATCACGTTTATTGTATGGGTGCCCCACTTAAACATTCATTTTATTATGTTTTTAACCCCCGCCGGAAAAAGAGGGGTGTTATAAGTTTCACGTGTGTTGCTGTGTATCTGTGTGTCTGTCTGTGGCATCATAGCGCCTAAACGGATGAACCGATTTCGATTTAGTTTTTTTTGGTTGAAAGTTAATTTTGTCGAGAGTGTTCTTAGCTAAGTTTGAATAAAATCGGTTCATCCGTTCAAAAGTTATGGGCATTTTACTGTTTGAATCGGGGTGTTTTCGCAAGATAAATGTGTCGGGGGTTTTTTAAATTGTTAAATTTTACTTGTTCGTATTTGTTGTTATAGCAGCAACAGAAATACATCATCTAGCTATCACGGTTTATGAGATACAGCCTGATGACAGACCGACAGACAGACGGATCGCGGAGTCTTAGTAATAGGGTCCCTTTTTTACCCTTTGGGTCATCATCATCATCATAATATCAGCCGAAAGACGTCCAGTGCTGGACATGGGCCCTCCCCCAAGCGTCGCCACATTGACCGGTCCCGCAACCAGCGTATCCCTGCAACCTTCAGCAGGTCATCGTCCACCTGGTGGGAGGCCTTCCAACGCAACGTCTTCCAGTTCGCGGTTGCCACTCCAGAAACTTTCTGCCACGTCGGCCATCCGTTCTACGAGTTCTGCTTGCATTTTCTTGGCTTACCTTACTTGAGCTTATAAATTAACAAACACGCAACTAAGCAAGATAATAATAGGTAAGGAACACGAAAAACTAAACCACATATTCTTCAAACAAAGTTACATAAACACAAAAGAAATACCTACTCCTCAAATATTTCACATACGCCTCTCTGCCGCTCCCTGTTAGCTAGCGCCGCCCCGCCGGTCGCCATGGCAACGCGCCCCCGCCTCTACTACCCCTGTTGGGGTACATGCTAATGACTTTTATTTTTTACCTTCTGAGGGGACATAGATAGAACTGATGTCTTGTGTTTTGTAAGGGTTTTCGAAAGTGTTTTCTTGATAGAGTGAATTTGAAATTTCGTTTGGATACACATTTCAAAATGAACACTGAATACATATAGATACCAAAGTCATAGGCACTAACATCATCTGCCTAGCCTTTTTCCCAATTATTGTTGGGGTCGGCTTCCAGTCTTACCGGATTCAGCTGAGTATCAGTGTTTTACATGGAGCGACTGCCTATCTGACCTCCACAACCAAGTAACTGGGTAACACGATATCTCTTGGCAAGACTGGTGTCAGTTTTCAGGCTTCTGATTACCCGTAACGGTTGTCAAAGATCTTCAAATGACATCCGGGACCAACGGCTTAACGTGCTTTCCGAGGCACGGAGGAAACTCGGTATGTTGAAAATGGTCACCCATCCACGGACCGACCTCGGCAAGCGTTGCTTAACCTTGAAGATCATCCCGTGTGGCTGTTATTATTTAGCCACGAGCTCCTCTAGGCACTAACAATCGTTACAATATACATAACAGTATTTCCGAAAGGTTTAGGAAAAAGCTGTATTTTTAGATCGTTTCGTATATTCTAATCTAACTGCGACCTTCTGAATAATACATACTTATACTAATATTATAAAGAGAAAAGATTTGTTTTTTTTGTATGTAACAAATAAACTTAAAAACTACTGGACCGATTTCAAAAATTCTTTCACCGTTGGTAAGCTACACTATCCCCGGGTGACACAGGCTACTTTTTATCCCTGTATTCACACGAAAACGGGAAGTACGCTGGTTAAACCGCGAGGCGTCCGCTAGTAATACTATATTATAACTTTTAAGCTAAACAAAGTAGTTTTTGTAAGTAAGTTATAATGTTAAATACATAAAAACACATAACGCTTACTTTTTATTTCATAAATAATTCCATAACCGACTCGAAGGACCATACAATATGCATTTCAGAAGGTAGTCAAAAACACAAACATAACGTGTTGTACAGACAGACTTACCTACAAATGTGATGTGTAAGAAAATATGAATAACTGCATTTTGAAGATCGCTTTCCAAAACAAGACAAAAACGGAGTAGTTATCCACCTACATAGGCTGTACATATATAAACACTAGCTGTACCCCGCGGGTTCGCTCCCGTCATCTGGCTACCTACCTACCTACCTACCCTACCCTACTTACCTACCTACTCTACCTTACCCTACACACCTACCTACCCTACCTACCTTCTCTACCTACCAACCTACCTACTCTACTTACCCTACTACTACTACTACCTGCCTACGTTTTTTTTTTTGGGCAAAAAGAAGCCTACGTCCTTCCCCAGGATGCCATCTAACTCCTTGCCAAATTTCATTGAAATAAGTTCAGTGGTTTAGGCGTGAAAATGTAACAGACAGACAGACCGTCAGACAGACAGAGTTACTTTCGAATATTAGTATGGATAGTAATATAATTTGAGAAAGTAGTTTCCATAATTTATATACCATAATTATAATCACTCATTAAATCGTTACGGTGGACCTTTTACTGTTCGTGCTGTGTGCTCTGTCCTTACACCATACGGAATAGCCCTTTGTTAGAGATCTTCAGGAGAAGAACTAGGTAACATTTCCTATCAACTTGACTGATAAATATGTAAGTATTTTATTTAGTTATATAGTATGTATTATGTTTATGCATTGTATGCTGAACACGTATTTGTGTAGTTTATTTAGCTAGTAATCATTGAAATATTCATTTATTTTTGTTGTGCGCTTTTGTTAAGATAGTCGACGGCACGAACTACTCTGTGCGCGGGGTTAAAATGCATGCTATCTTATCCGACAACACGAGCGAAAGGGATAAATGATGTGATGAGCAGTAAGAAGCTAATTCGCGTACGAATTAGCACTTTTGCAAATTTGTATCGAAATGGATGATGATTTAGGACGAAAACGACCGCGCGAAATTTTATAAACAGGCCTTTGAAAAAACAACTAAATTTATATTTATAAAATAACATTATATGCATTGTTGAATTACTAATCTATCCCTGTATGGAGGCCGTTTTGCAATTTTCCTTCTTCTTATGTTTTTATTTCCGCCCAAAGATGCGTTAAAATTAGTGTAACGAACTTTCGACGCTCATAACTTTCAAATATATTTTTTTTTTACATTTTTGTTTCCATCCAGGGGGTTGACCACAAGCTCTTAGAGTAAGGTTATTGTGAGATCGAGTAAGGGACAGATGTATATGACGTGTATACATCTGTCACTTACTCGATCTCAAAATAACCTTACTCTAAGAGCTTGTGGTTACCCCCCAGGACTAGATAATCATGAGACAAATTGATATCATTTTTATTTTGAAAGTACATCGTCAAACATTGGAGTAATCTCTAGACTACGTTTGTATGGAAGAATTTTCGACTAATGTAACCTTAACTGTCCTAATTGTGTAAATATCTCTTTAACACTGAGGTTTGCTGTCAGAGAACCCAATTATGGGTTAAGCTCGCCTTTGTACATTAATTGTCGTTTTGTATTTTATATGTATATAAGTTTGTTTAGTACAATAAAGAATATGAATAAACAGAGTGGGCAAAAAATCGTGGCTCAGACGAAACAGGGCGATAGTTTGGGTGTTAAGGAGTAAAAAAAAAGCTGCAAACATTTTTTTTTAGCTTGCCTAATGCAAATAGCCCTAAATTTCACCCTGTTTCGTTTGATCCACGATTTTTGGCCCACCCTTTATATATGAATATAATTCTTTACTTCACTTCAAGCCTCTAAATATTTGATGAGTCCAACCCCATAATTCCTGGTAGACTCCTATATAAATACAATAAATATCTAAGTTGAGTAAAACCACAGTTTTTCCAATCGCGTTAATGTATCTAAAAGCTTTCGTTTTACTGAGTGCGCGACAGGAAAATCAATGTTTAGTTTTAGATTGTACGACTTTTCAAAGCGCTGCGTTGCGTCGTACCGTAGCCTTTCCGTAGTTTCGTAGAATGCAACTAACTTTTTAGAACAAGTGAAATTTAAACATCACAACAAATCTAACTAGATAACGCAAGTCCCTCCATCTCTATCTATGAACACCAAGCGTACCACTTACTCACAAACAATTTAAAAACAAATTTACTTACCAATGAAAGAAAACATTTCCAATGTATCGACCAACTTTTTCTATACATTCTTTGCAGCTCAATATGGCAAAAAAAGGCATTTTTTCTAGATTTCGGTGGCTTTCCGGTGCCGATAATGATAAATGAAAAACTCAGATTACGATCATTTGTCGTAACTTTAGTCCGTTTTTTGGCACGCGAAGTACATACAATCGTGTCATCTAGTTAGATTTATGTCTGTGGTTGTAGTTATCAGGAAACAAAGACTCCGGCAGGGTATTCCACTCCTTAGCTGTGCGCACAATGAAAGTATTAGCAAATCGTTTTGCGCCTATGGGTGGAATGTCCACCATGTAAATACCAATGGAGCATTGCCTTACGTCTTGTAGTCCGATGATGGAAAGGTCTCGGCGGAATCAAATTGTGTAGTTCCGTCGTACACTCCCCGAAATGTAACCGATAAAAACTAACAGACTGCCAACTCGGTGTCGATGTTCGAGACTCTGGAACTTTGACTCGACCAGTGCATCGTTGCCAATAAGTTATAATTAAGTAGACAATTTATTCGAATTAATAAAACTTTCAGAGCCTTATTCCTGAAAAAAGGTAAAATAGAAAAGAAAACATTTATTCGACATGGATCTGTAGAAGGCGTTTATTTCTGTTCTGTCACATAGATACAACACAACAGCAACAATAACAAGTTAATAGAGAAGAATACATTTTTTTTTCTCTTTTTGATGCAGATGTGGTAAGTGTCAATTGTCATTTCGAGTGTGCTTTCCAGCGAAAGCAACTACTCATAGGTTTAGCATGTATTAAATGCTACTCAAGAGGGTACAGACAGAATGTCTTTTCTTTTGAGACGTTTCTGGTATGTGCGTGTTGTCAAACTAGTGGCCAGTTCATTCGGATGCCTCTCCAGCCTTTCCAAGTATGTTTTACTTATGGCCAAGATTTTCTCTTTCACCGAGTTCATTTGAAATTGATTGTGTGTTTCACAATTTGTTATGAACCAAGGCCCATTGTATATGGATCTCAGAATCACATTTTGCATGCGCTGGATGATGGATATATTAGAATTGCTACAACTCCATACCATAGCTGGATGCCATACATCCACACAGGCTTTAGATCGGTTTTATATGTAAGGAGTTTGTTGTCAGTTGATAATTTGCTGTTCCGTCCTAATAGCCAGTGAAGGATTTTGTAGCGCAAGTTGAGCTCATCTCGCTTGGTCTTTATGTGCTGCCTCCACGTTAGGCGGCGATCAAGATGTAGTCCTAGGTATCTCACACAATCTTTATGTGGTAGTAAGTTGTCATTAAGCTTTACTGGCGGACAATCGCCTCTGCGTAGCGTGAAAGTGACCTGTACCGACTTGGATGGGCTAACTGTTATTCGCCACTTTTGGAGCCAGTCGTTATTTTGTCTAGCCCTTTTTGCAGCGTTTGAGAAGAATACATGAAACAGTAAATTTTATTTTTTCAGGGAATCGTGTCGGTATCGTAACACGAAAACGTCACTTAGAAAGAAGCTCGCCGTCTAAAAAGTGGTACGGAGTGCTTTTTAAAATGTAGAGCACCGAGCATGCCGTTATTGTAACTCAAATGGAATGATCACGTCTTCATATTTATACTCTTACCCTTTAAAACGGTAAAATCAATGGAAAAGGCAAAGACAACAGAACATAACTTCACGGCTGTATTTCTCGAAAACATAGGCAGAAGTATGAGTATCAGATGTTTGCGATATATCCACTTTATTTATAACCAGCTGAAAATGCCGTGGGTTTTTGTATGTAGCTGACCCAAAAGAAGCTCTTTAATGAGCGCATACAAAAATCCCAGAAAAACACAGCAGTAGAAAAATGATACTTCTATTTCGCCCGTCAGTGAGATTATCAAATAATATTGGACACGTATTTTTTGCTTTACCAAATCAATAAAAACTTACAAAGTTAAAGCGCATCAAAGTTCAGGAGTGAAGGCTTGTGACGTCACTAAGGTTATACGATATTTCAACGCATTATTTCTTCGTCACTTTATGTTAACGTGTCAAAAGAAAAAATACGTGTATATACAATATTTGTTATTAAACTAACTAACGGACAAAAAACAATTTTTCAGTAAACTACCCTACTATCCAAGTATTCGGCAAACCGTTCCAATATTTCTTAAAAAAAATACCATATCGATCCATTCGTTTTCAAGTGATACGTTTACCAACGAGCAGCATTCATTTATATAGATAAAAGATGGATAAAAGCCATGTAATAGAGGAGCCTCTAGCCATCCGCCGGGCACGGGGGGTCATTCTACTGGCTGCTATTGTAAATTTTCTTAAGAAAAAAAATTCTCCGACCCGAGAATTGATCCAAGGCCCAATGCTAAACATTCATGCTTGCTTACAATCGTTCAACAAGATACTATTTCAGTTTCGTTTGTTTTTCCGGGACTCGACGAACTTCATTGCATCGGTGTTTTTTAGGTGGTCGACACCGGTGGTTGGGAGTAGTGTGGTTGGATTGTCCTTATTAACCTTAAGACTTAACCTTATACCTTGCTGACTGGCAAATCTTTTAAGAGGGTTCACACACCATGGCTACCACAAAGCAAACTACAGCAAGACGGCTGAATGCGATATGATAGACATATGTCCTCAAGCTCTAGACTAGTGACATTCTATCATCGAATGCGTGGCGATATCGATTGTCTTAAAAAAATTGTATTGGATTGACAAGCGAAATCGAAATTTAAAACCGCGCCATCTATTGGCATCAATTTTAAATTATCTGTTCAAATAATATTTGAATTGTGAATTAAGAGCCCCATATTCCATAATTTTGTGCTTAGGAGAGTTGATTAAATAAGAACATACAATTTTTATGTTCAATTCCAGAAAATGTTAATTTTACGCACAATTCAATAACAACTCGGTGTATTTCGCGCCATCTAGTGAGATTTATTTGAAACAAATTTTCTTTTTTAGCGTGGTATGGGATTGTCAAGCGCCATCGAAATCTCACGTGATAAATTGCTTAAATTTTGGAATTTCCACCATCGCCTTTGCTGATAAATTAAACTGAGTCTAAAGCCTTTTATTTCTCTCATGTAGGTAAGCAACAAAACAACATCTGCTGAAACCGCTATTGACCACAACATTAAAAGGTAAAACCAAGCTACTCACAAAGCTTTTTGCGAATACTTTCATTGTGCGTACAGCTAAGGAATGGATTCCCTGCCGGAGTCTTTATTGTTTCCTGATCGCTACAACCTTGGGGTCTTTAAGTCAAGAGTGAATAGGTTACTTCTAGGCAAGCGTGCTTCACCGTCAACCACACCATCGCTTAACATCAGGCAAGATAGTCGTCAAACGCGACTATATCAGAAATATAAAAAAAAATGCTATCATTGTATGGGAAAATATAAAACGACACAGTCTGGCGCCAATGTATATAATATAATACATAAAAGCAGTTATTTAATATAACTAGATCATTTACATTAAACTTAATATCACAACATTAAGTACATATATAATTTGTATGCATAATACGTGTGAATTAGATTCAAATATGCATGTAGTGGTTTATTTTATAGTACTACTTTGTTCCTATAAATTACGATACGATTTCACATTTTATTACGTTATTATTTGTAGGTATTGTTTTTATAGCATTTATGTAATATTATTTACTAGGAAATCCATGAACCCAGTACTAACATATAGGAGCGTCCTCACTGGGAGCATTCGTTCGTGAGCATTTTTAAACAAGCAATCGTAGGCGAGATGCTTCCCAGCGAGCCCAGCATTTGCGTTCGAGCAAAACTATGAACGTTCGCGTCGAACATTCCCTTGCGAGCTTGGAGCATTCGAATACGATCTCGTTAAATGTCATTCATTTCAAAATGTCGGTTAGAGCGGTAGTGGCTGTGGCATATTTGTCTTTTTTTTATTGACCTCGAAGGTCACTAGACACACAAGATCAAGAAACTGTTCCTTGCTTTACAAGTGGCCAGTAATATTCCTACATACATACTCATTCATTTCATCATCTGAGTACTCGCTTTCGAGCGTTTTATTTGCGTGACCATTCGAATGCGAGCCGTTTCCGCGAAAATCGTTGCGACGTCCACCCTGGACGAAGTTCGCGCTTGCGTGTAAGCTTTGTAACGCTCGGGTCAACGTCCACACCACTAGAATATTCGACGCCGAATGCTTATTACAAGTGAATGCTCTTAGTGAGGACGCTCCTTAACAATAAAATTATAAAGGTCTGATCTAACCAACAGACGTTGCATTGAGTAGATTCCAGGGTGGTATTTTAAGGCCCCGTCTAGTGGAGTGAGGTATCTTTACTGACATAAGAATCCCACACTCCTCGGTTTATACATACATACATACATAAACTCACGCCTTTTTCCCATGGGGGTAGGCAGAAACTACAGAACGCCACCTGCTACGATCCTTACATACTTCTTTTGCTTCACACACATTCATACATCGTATTCATTCATGCATTCCTCGGTTTATCCCCAAAGATAAAACCTTTTTAAATGTTTCTCCCGATGTAAAAAGCTCTTGCTGTCAAGAAAAGTTTGTAATGAGGTTTAAGTATTATGACACTACTTCTTTTCCTCTTCCCCCGGACCGCCTCAAGGTGTAGACGTGCTCAATACCCGTATTGATTTATTTTGAGAGTTTTAAATCAAATTAGAAACCAGTTAAATCACACATAATAATAGGAGCGCATCAGTGTTGAAGAGGTTGGATTGAGTGACTGGAGAAGAAACAACCACTTCTGCGCGAGTTATCACATCCTGGTACCCTCATCGCAATCAACGCACCTAAGGTACTGTGTACTCCTTTATAGCGCAGCGAGTGAGTGAGCGCAGGCGCAAACAGAGAGAGAGGTCGATATCCTGCCTCCTTACTACTGTGTACTCCTTTATAGCGCAGCGAGTGAGTGAGCGCAGGCGCAAACAGAGAGAGAGGTCAATATCCTACCTCCTTACCATCATTAGTCAACTACTATCCCACCCACTACGCGACACATATGAGTGCGTATTCAAGTGTGCAACTACGGCGATGTGTGAAGCCTACGCAGAGACAGAACACCTGCTGTCAGTTATTTTCTCCTGGTACATAAGATCATTTCTTAAACCATAACTGAGACATATTAACTTGATACCTACTGCACGCTACACAATTTTCTGATAATACTATATATTTCATTGCTACTCAGGATTTGTACTTGAAAAGCTGAGATAAATAAACCTGGGCGCGTGACAGATCTATCTATTATCTCCTGGTACTCGAAACAAGAGATTTTGCGCTGCTGCTAAACCATATTATACTCATCAGCCGCACTACAAATAACAATCTTTTAGCAGCGGAGTAATAGAGAACTAACTTCTGAGTGCGTATAATCTCCTGGTATTCACTATGCAGGAATTAGGCAATAAATCGCTTTCCGAATCTAATATTTCCGAACAAACGGACCTACGTACTCCTCCACCCCGCAGCTTTGTATTTCAACGTTCTAAGAGGCCGAGAGGACTTGAATTCGAAAATGAGGAATTCAATGCCTTCAAGGAAGAAATGAAGAACATGATTTCAACTATGATGGCAACTCAACATGAGGAAATCAAAAAAATTTACCCCACTTTGATGGAAATTAAAAACACCAATGGTAATATAGAATCTGCAATGGCTGCTCTTTCCGCGCAAAATGAAGATCTAAAAAAGAAGATTGAATTGCTGGAGACTCAGGCTAAAAAAGATAATGAATACATGGTGATCCTGGAGGACAAAATTGAGGACCTCCAACGAGGAAGCCGCAAGGCCAATCTGGAGATAAAAAATGTCCCTAAAGTTGCAAATGAAAGAAAAGACGACTTAATAAAAATGGTTACTTGTTTATCGAACTCTATTGATTGTAATATAGTGACAAGGGATATTACAGACATATATCGAGTACAGAATAAACGGCCGAACACTAAAAACAGTACAATTATACTGGAAATGGGCTCAACACTTCTTAAAACGGAATTCCTTAAGAAAACGAAAGAATTCAACAGGAAAAACAAAGAAAAAATCTGCGCGAAACATTTAGGTTTTAAATCAGAAGAAAATACCCCAATTTATGTGTCAGAACAATTGACCGCAATGGGTTCAAGACTGTATTTTCTAGCCAGAGATCTTACAAAAACCAGAGAGTACAAGTTTTGCTGGACTGCTTACGGCAAAGTTTACGTCAAGAAAGACGAAAACTCGCCCACTATAATTATAAAAAGCGAATCGCAGGTTCACCACCTAATGCATCAGAAATGACTGGATAATGTTTTCTTTGTTTTACTGCGGTGGTTACGTTTGACTGTTTGTGTCTACTTGCAGTTAAAAAACCTAAGAAGCTGTAAAAAAACTCATAAATTGCTTTGTTTAATTATATTTAGTTATGTTAATAAACTGCGCTCATTCACACATGTAACTCACACATACATAAATTCAATCTTTAATTGTAAAATAAGTATCATTACTCCTCCCTACACTCACACTATATACACAATAACCTTTCACATCACTCACACACCCAGTCGCAATTTAGTTATGTACATATACCTTTCCAACAATTTTAATTATGGATAACACCCTCCAAACATTGAATAATATTGATGATACAGAGATTGCCCAAGCTTATGAATGTTCACCTCAAGAAGTCGGCAAATTATTAAGAGTGAAACCAACAGATATCACAATTGTGTCTCAAAATATAAGAAGTATTTATTCCAACTTCAATGACCTTCAACTTAACTTAGCAAATTTAGAAACTAAAATTGACGTAATAATACTAAGCGAGTGCAGATTAAACCCTAACAAATTAATACCAGAAATACACAACTACACATCCTACCAAACGACAAACCATTTAAATAAAGCAGACGGAGTGGTCACGTACATTAAAAATACACACAGCGCTATAGTAAATGAAGTGATACTTTCACATGCATCCTGTTTGCAAATTAGCATCAACCCTGACTTAATTATTTTGGCAATCTACCGATCGCCCTCTACTTCAAATACCGATGAATTTATTTTCTCCCTTAATCAACACATTACTACAATTAAAGCCGATAAAAACATAATAATCACAGGTGACATTAATATTAATTTAGTATGTAATCAAGATGAGCAAGCTGTTGATCGTTCAAGAAGGTTAAGTTATTTAAACATGCTGTCAATGCACGGTTTGATGCCGGGTCACACACTGCCTACCAGAGGGAAAAACTGCCTTGACCATTTTATTCTAAAGTTAAAATCATCACGCAAAACTGGAACTATAGCTATTATCAATACTACTATAACCGATCACTATATGACTTTTTTAAAACTATCTGACCAGGAATATAAACATAAGAGCACTGTCACAAAAACTACGGTAAATATGGAGAACGCACTGGAATATTTAAAACAAAGTAACCTTCAAAAGCTTTTAGACCTAAATGACCCTAATATACTTACGGATTCCCTTATAAATATATTACAAACAAGCCTTATCTCCAGTACTCTAACTAAAGTAATTCCTGGGAAACAACGGCTGCTTAAACCATGGATGACCACTGGCTTACTTCGATGCATTCGAAATAGGAATGACATGCAAAAAAGACTTAAGACAGATCAGTTTAACGAAATATTAAGAGTCACTTACAGAAGATACCGTAATTATTGTAACTATATCATCAAAAAACAAAAGCAAACTTATGACAGAGAGCGATTAACCAAAGCACAGAAAAATCCTAAAAAACTATGGGAAACAATTAACACTATAACTCAACGTAAACCTAATAAAACACCTAACACGGAGCTTTTACACTTAAAACCAACTGCACAGGAGTCTGCAAATGCAGTAAATGAATATTTCTCCAGCATAGGTAATGTTCTCGCCAATGAAATCATTTCGAACACCTCTAGTACTCACGCTCTTCATCCTGGCGCGAATGACAACGCCCCTTCATCTTCATTCGTAACTCTTCCAACTGACCATATAGAGGTTTACAACACTCTAATGACCCTAAAATCTGATAGCGCCCCAGGGTGGGATGGTGTCCCGGTTAGCTTCCTAAAGGCTTCCCATGGGCTGATTGTTCCAATTATTTCTCATTTGGCAAATTTGTGCTTTGACCATGCGACGTTTCCAACAGCTCTGAAGCTTGCTTTAATAACACCAGTGCATAAGAGTGGAGACAAGACAGACCCATCGAACTACAGACCTATATCAGTATTACCATCTATCTCCAAAATCTTAGAAAGACTAATTAACTCACGCCTAATAAATTATCTTAATAAAAACAAATTATTGTCACCCAATCAGTTTGGCTTCCGGCGAGGAATGTCAACGGAAGATGCAGCCTTGTCTCTCGTCTCCACTGTAACCAGTAAAGTAGACAGTGGTGACAAGTGCCTCGCTGTATTTCTTGACCTCAAAAAAGCGTTCGACACTGTCTCTGTCTCCACTCTTCTGGTCGTGTTGGAAAGCAATGGCATAAGAGGTCAGCCGCTTGATTTATTCAGGGACTATCTATGTGGGCGGAAACAAAAAGTAAAAATTGGCGACACTGTTAGTTTAGATGAAACTACCACTTACGGCGTTGGACAAGGAAGCGTGCTTGGCCCCACTCTTTTCTTAGTTTATATAAACAGCCTCTGTAAGATGAACATAGAAGGAGCTCACATCTACTCATACGCAGATGATACTGCCATAGTGTTTAGCGACACAACTTGGAACAAAGTTAAGAAATCTGCCGAGTCTGGCCTGTCTAGGATAGCATCATGGCTCAACGAAAATCTTTTGACCCTAAATATTTCTAAAACCAACTTCATTTGCTTCTCTAAATATAACATTACACAACCTTCAACTGACTTCAAAATAAAAATTCACAATTGCCAGACCCCCTTAAACTCTAGCTTTGCTTGCCCTTGCATAGAAATTGAAAAAGTCCAATATACCAGATATCTAGGTATAATGATCGACCAACGTTTATCTTGGCATTTGCATACTGAATTGATAATGAAAAGAATTCGGAAACTTATCTGGACATTTAAAACATTGCGTTACGTGACTACTAAAAACCTTCTGTTACAAATTTACACATCACTGGCACAGTCGGTAATAGCGTATTGTTTGCCAGTTTGGGGTGGAGCAACTAAAACTAAATACTTAGAACTAGAAAGAGCTCAGAGATCACTATTAAAAGTTATGCTATTCAAGCCCTTTAGGTTCCCAACTGAATCTCTTTATCTAACTTCTGATGTTCTGACGGTTCGAAAACTTTATGTGCTCCACATTATTTTAAAAACACATAAATCTCTCACCTTCGAACCCTTGACTCGACAAAGGAGAAGGAAATACATGATACCCAGTGTTCCTGTTAAATCAACTTTTGCTAAGAGACAGTACCGCAGGCAATCTTCTCACTTATATAACTTGATAAACAATGAATTAAATGTTTACCCACTTTCGTATCGAGACTGTAAAATTGCTCTGACTGAATGGCTAAAGACAAAAACTTATGACGAGATAGAGAATATAGTCCATTTATAAGTTCGTAAATATTAAAACAATCGATTATTATTAACTGAGACTACTTTCCTCACTAATACATATTCACTGCTATTTGCAGACCATATACATATTATCATTAAATACATACACTCACACTCACTCACTCACACATACACACCTTCACACTACAGCGCATCTTTAATTAATCATTACCTACTTTGTTCAAGTTTTACTTTATATTTTGATTTATATAACTTTTTCTTTTCTAATACCTACTGTAATGAAATGTCTATTCAATAGCCTATAAAACTTGTAACTACTGGAAGAGCGGAACTTCCTAACACAAGTATATTTCTTACTTAAATGGAAATTCCCTAAAATCAAATGTAATAGTGTTCTTAAGTTATTGAAATAAACATTTATTATTTATTATTATTATTATTACTTCTAACAACTGCAACTCCTGCACTTCAGTAGTTTTACTTTTCACTATAAAAGTGCCGAGACAATAAAGCTCGGCGAATTCTAGAACAATGGTTCAAGTGTCTGCGTTCATCATCATCATCAGCCTATTAATGTTCCCACTGCTGGGACACAGGCCTCCTTTCTGTGAGAGGGAATGGGCCGTAGGTAATCCACAGTGCGGGTTGGTGGATGTCACACGTCTTCGAATTTTTCTAGGACATGCCGGTTTCCCCACGATGTTTTCCTTCACCATTTTGATAGCAGTGAAATAGTTTACACAAAGTAAAGCGCATGCCTGGGTTCGAACCCGAAAAAAATAAAAATGAAAAAAGTCCATTTTGAAGTTATTTTTTTCCTTTCCAAGTTTATATTTTTATATCCCGCGCGCTAAACTTGAGGAAAACATCGCCAGAAAAATCTCTGTATGAAAATAAACCATTTTCCATGAAAATACTGGCCACCCAGGATATTTTTTGATACCTACTTGCATTTCACTGCGATGTGGAAGATAGTTTTTTTTTTAAATTAATAATAAGCTTGCGCTTGACCACTATCTCACCTGATGGTAAGCGATGATGTGGTCGACGGTGAAGCACGCATGCCTAGAAGAAACCTATTCACTCTTGACTTAAAGACTCCCAGGTTGTAGCCATCACAAAATACAGACTCAGACAGGAAATTCCACGCTTATGCTGTGCGCATAATAAAAATATTCCCAAAACGTTTGGTGCGTATGATTGCCCCCCACCAAGTACCGAAGACGCATCGCCTTACGTTTTGTAGTCCTATGATGGAACGGGCTAGGAGGAATTAATTCATGCATTTCCACAAATACACACAATAGAGAACGTCTGCTTATAGCACAGTGCAGAGAAGCAAGAATTTACCTGTCAATCAAGACTTAAGGGGAAACAACAAGGCAACCCAAGGTACCTAAAAGATATCGGGCACAAAACATCCTTGTACGAAAATCTTGGCATTTCAGACTGGCTGACATAAGCTCCTTCTAGAGTTTATCAGAAGATCGGAAATCAACAAATGCTACTCCAACTCCCCAATACAAGACCACTTGACAACTCGATCGACTCGGAGACTTAGAGTCGCAACAAAATTGCACTAGTGCGCTCGAGTCTATGGTCCTCGAACGCACTCGGCACAACCCTATTGTGGTGCAGCCCTATTGTGACGGGTCTATTGTGCTGCTATTGTCCCGGCTTCGTTACTGAGGCATTGTTTTTAAAATTTCTTTTATTTTACTGTTTTGTTGTTGGGTCAGGTAATAGTGGGAGCGGGGAGCGGAGCGATTTGATGAGAAATATCTGAAACTTCAGGGTGCAATAGTCGGTCATTTGGCCATACAAACGTAGTATAGCGATTACTCCACTGTCTGACGGTGCACGTTTCAAATAAAAAAATATATATCAATTTGTCTTATCATTATCTAACCCCGAGACAAAAAAGTTAAAAATGCATTTGAATGTTCCATATTTCAACACTAATTTTAACGCATCTTTGTGGGTAAATAAATACCATAAGAAGAAGGAAAATTGCAAAATAGTCACCGTACAGGGATAGATTAGTAGTTCCAAAATGCAAATAAATTTATTTTGAACAGATACTAGTTTTTTCATGATATCCATATTCGCAAAGGTCTGTTTATAAAATTGTGCAAGTGTTAACTTTGCTTCGGAAATAATATGCGTTATTTATATTGTGCCGTCCAATGGTTTTTTTTTTAATTCATCAATTTCTAAGAACGTATTTTTAAACCATATTTAACTATATTTAAGTTTTTTTTTTTTTTTAAATGCAGATTTAATCAGAAGTAGCAGAGTGTGTTTAGGCTGTAAAACTAATTCATTCTTTAAAACTTATTTAAGAAGTGACATTTGTTACCTGTTGTCTGTACATTTGGAACTCATGGCTCCAAATGGACCAACAGATATCAAAATGTCTTCTTAGAGACATCAATAGGTACTCCCAGCAAAACGCTTATGTGAAACCCTTTTCATCATCGGACTACCAGACGTACGGCGATGCGCCTTCGGTACATGGTGGACATCCCACCCAATCCCACCCATACGCACTAAACGATTTGGGAACACTTTTATTGTGCGTACAGCTAAGGAGTGGAATACACTGCCGGAGAATGTGTTTCCCAACAGCTACAATCTATGGGTCTTTAAGCCAAGAGTGAATAGATTTTTTCTAGGCAAGCGAGATTCATCGTCGACCACATCATCGCTTACCATCAGGTGAGATAGTGGTCAAGCGCGAGCCTACAGCGAAAAAAAAACTGCTAATGTCTACCAAATCGCTTTAGCCCGCACTGCGACCCCACCCCGCGACATTGTTTGGTACCTTAACAGTTAATTACACCAACTGTCGCGATACTCAATTATTTCAACCACATAGTGATAATGAATACGTTTTCAAACCGATCGCAGTCTGTTGCCCGAGTTCAAGGGAAGTCTGTAGCCGTGGGCAAAGGTTCTTAGGTTGTGAATCTATGTTGCCAATATCATGTCACTTTTTATGGTCTGTATTCCCTGAGGGTTACTAAAGGTGCACGTATATTAAACCGACGTTTCATCAGTTATGTTTTCAAGTCGCATATAACAGGGGGCGTATATACTGCCATCAACTGATGACACGTCCAAATAAGAGGGGGGGAGGTAAGTTTTTTATATTTTCTTTCTTTCTTCCTTTCTAAATTACGGGCTACTACTGGAAAATTTTAGAAGGAATGATACTGTGACAAATTGCCCGACCCGGGTATTGAATCCTCGTTTTTGTGCTTAGCAGGAGCACTTAAGGTTGAACTAGTCGACGGCTCGTACTATTTTGTGTGTGGGGTTAAAATGCATGCTATCTTATGCGTCAACACGTGCGAAAGAAATAGATGCTGTGATGAGCAGTAAGAAGCTAGTTCGTGTACGAATTAGCACTTTTGCAAGTTTGTAGCGAAATGGATGATGATTTAGGACGAAAACGAGCGCGCGATTTTTTATAAACAGACCTTTAGGAGTTTTTTTATTTCATGAAAAATATACTAAATGTATATTTTCAAAATAAAATTATTTGCATTGTTGAATTACTAATCCATCCTGTATGGAGACCGTTTTGCAATTTTCCTTCTTCTTATGGTATTTATTTCCGCCCAAAGATGCGTTAAAATTAGTGTTGAAATATGGAACTTTCGACGCTCATAACTTTCAAATGTATTATTTTTTTACATTTTTGTTTCCATACAGGACTTAGATAATGATGAGATAAATTGATATATTTTCGTTCAAAATAAAAAAAAAAATATCAATTTATCTCAAAATTGATATACTTTTTTTATTATGAACGTAGATCGTCAAACAGTGGAGTAATCTCTAGACTATGTTTGTATGGAAGAATTTTCGACTAGTGTAACCTTAAGACCACTAGATCGACGAAGCGACAATGGAATTAAGAATTCAAAAAAAAAAACATCTGTCAAAAAAAAAGGTCTGTCGAACTTTGCCATTTTTATTAATGGCAAAGTTCGACAGACCTTTTTTTTTTGAGTTTTTTTTGAGTTGGAGTTACACGTTCTGAATAAAATCGTGAATTCTGAAACAGTACTTAACTCCTTTTGAAGGACAATTCCTCCACTCCATTCAGAAAAAAAACTCTATTAATGTTGATTTTTGTTGGAATCTTCCAATGACTTCTCCCGCTCTGGGTGAAGCGTGAGGACGTGTCAGACTTTTACTGACTAAAACCCACCCGTGTTCCTTCAGTTGCTTGAGCCAGGGCCGCGGTAACTCTTTTTCAATCTCTGCCAGTGCGTTCTGTAAATGCTTGGACACTTTAAGAATCATTTGCAGAACGTAAACTGCTAAGGGCTCTATACTTTTATTATGCGTACAGCTAAGGAGTGGAATTCCCTGCCGGAGTCTGTGTTTCCCGACAGCTACAATCTAGGAGTCTTTAAGTCAAGAGTGAATAGGTTTAATTCTAGGCAAGCTTGTTTCACCGTCGACCACATCATCGCTTACCAAAAGGTGAGATAGAGGCCAAGGGCGAGCCTGTAAAAAAAACAAGGAACACTTATCAACGAAAGCGTCGCCATATCGACAAAAAAATGGAAAAATTTCTTTTTTTTAAACATCTTGCCCCACACTAGGAATTTCTTCCTGTATCGTGGGTGCGTTTACAAACATATAAACTCACATACACAACACCCAGAGCCGAAACAACTATCTGTAGGTCATAATACCTGTTCCGTGCAGAAATCGAACCCGCGACACGTAACGCAGCATGCGCCCATATAAATATAATCCCTAACATATTGGCATTTTGGCCATCGCCAATGCTGATAGATTGGCATTTGTTTTAGGGCCTCAAGTACACCATTCTCAGTGCGGTGCGTTGTTTACGTTCTGTAAATGATTGAACACTTCTTGTGTTCTACGTATATATCGGGTCCATCTTTGCTTGGTATTGCACCATAAAACCGAGAGGATCTTTGACTTACTTGACTGAATGTACTACGTCCCCTGGATGGGGTAAAGGGCGTCCACAGTAGTTTTCCATTGCGATCGGTCTTGAGCTTCACGCTTCACCTCGCTCCACGTCATACCGATGCTCGTCGCTTCCGCCAACACGGTGCGACGCCAGGTTTGAAGCAGCGTGTGGCCAATCCAACTCTGTTTGCGACGCTTGATCTGGCGGTCGATCGGGCTCTCGTGGCATTGCTCCAACAGCTCTACGTTGGTGATGGTCTCGGGCCAGTAAATGACGAGTATGCGACGAAGACAGCGGTTGACGACGACTTGGATCAGGCGTGAGATGTCTTTTGGACCTTACGACGTAAAGCAGCATGGATTTGACATTTGACCCGAAGATTTTGAGTTTAATCCTTCGGGTCAGTTTCCGCGATTGCCAAACGGGTCTCAGCTGCGCGAAGGTAGCTCGTGCTCTATTGGCTAACTTTGAAGCGATGTCCTTTTGACTACCTCCAGTTTCTAACCTAGAAAGGATCATGTGCACCCGGAGAAGTTTTAGGTACTCAAGTTTCCGTTACAAAAGTCACAGGTATTTACCCTGCAAGGTCACAGGTGTAAATTCGCCAATAACATTTATGTCCCTGTAATAGACCACCGAGCACAGGCCTAGACCCACAGACATAAATCTAACTAGATGGCGCGAATGTACGTACTTACGTTATTACGTAACGCGCTGACAATTATTGATTAATATAGATTTGCAATACTTATGATTATATTATCTGTGCTTATGATTATTTTAAGCTTAATGCAGAACGCCATACGGTAGAATGTACTGGATCCAATTGTTTTTCTTTATTACACAATCAAAACTATGTTTTGTTATTTAGATTCTTTGCAAATACATAAATGATTTCTGATTCTGAAACGTTATTTCTCGTGTCTCCTGTGCGGGTCACAAATATATATTTTATTTTTCCTTTTTCTTTTATTTGTTTATTTACTTCGCGTGTCATAAAAGGGAGAGCAATTCTCTTCCTTTGACGCTGTTTTATTTAATCGGCACCGAACACAACTGAAATCTAGACGGGTCCATATTGGCTCACCTAAAGTTCTATACCCGAAATTGTTCTTCCTAACGATTTGTAATCCGAATGATCACTCTTCCTAAAATTTTACATCCTAAAGTTTTCATTCATACTATTTGTAGTGCTACCGGCGATGTACATAACACTCATGTTTCCGAAAATTGTAATTAATAATATCATTAATGTAAATATATTTAAACTCCTACTGTTTTTTATCATAACGCTTTTATCCCTAAACATAATTACCATAATATTTTCACTCATATTTAGAAAGAAACATTTACCAAGTGTAATAAAAAATATGTGGGTAATTATGTCTAAAAAACCAACTGTTTAGAATGATTAAAGGTCGTTTCACTGATTTTTGTCTTAAATGGATGAAATTTAGGTCAGAGTGTCGTCTTGGGGGCACTATGAAAAAAATACTTAGAAAAATTTCGCGGCCAATTTCGAGGTAGCGCTCGCCGGCCGCTGCCGCGGCACCGCTCGCTTCGCTCGCTCGGCTCGCGCGTGGTTGGTCACAGTTCTAACCTAACCTAACCTATGGATATCTTTGCAGGTACACGCCGCTATAAATAAAATTAGAGTTATGTGAAAATTAAAGCCATGTTAAGTGAAAATAAAGTTACGCAAAATTAATGTTTATAATACTGATTATTATGAATAAAAAGAAATCTAAACAAAAAAGATATGACTTTGAATAATAGTGTAAAAGATGGTTATGTTGAGAAAATATAGGAAAACAAATAAAAGTATAATAAATGTTTATTGCTACTGACATTATGAAGTTGAATGCTTCGGAATAATGCACATTAGAGACAGAGTAGTTAGGAATTGTGATTGTTAGGATGAAATATGTTAGGAAGAACATTTTCGGATTTCCAATTATCGGAGTTCAAAATTTAGGTGAACTTTGGCGCACCCAATCTAGACAAATGCCTTATTGTGCCGTATTGAGCTGTAAAACTCTACAAAAAATTTGGGACAGAGGAACATAGTGCCTGACTATTCCCGATTTCAATTCACCGCTAGAGGCGCTGGTGTGGCGTGAGGTCTCCGATATGTCAAATTTCATAGTTTTTGGTTTTTAGCGCGAGTTTTTTTTTATTGTCTCGAATATTTTCTAAAAATGGCAGCTTTAGATAAGTACAGGTTTTACCAACAACTGCTTTAATAGAAATTAAGTTTAAGAAACTGTTATTCCCCCTTTTTTCGATATAAAGGATGATTTTGTATTTATTCACACTTCTACGGCATTGGAAATTATTTTAATTTAAACTTTGCTTCCATGCGCGTTATAACAACGTTTAACAGCTATATTCGCGTCCTTAGTCAACGTTCCAAGTTTAAACTGATGATAATTAGTTCATCCTCATTGCCAACCTGAAGTGACAGTGAGAAGGGCACATTGCTCGCAGAACGGATGGTCGATGACTCGATGAGGCCGAATAGTTCTGGAGTGGTGACCGCGAACGGGAAGACGCAGCGTTGGATGGCCTTCCTCTAGGTGGAGCGATGGCCTGGTTAAAGTTAATGCCACCATTACATGAATCAGCAGACGATAGATCGGGGACTCTATCGTTCATGCTGCACGGCCTCTGGACATATGGTGATGTCCCAGTGCACCCGGTCATCGCCGAAGAAGGGAGCCCGGCGGTGGGCAAAGAAGAGGTAGGCTAGAAGTGGACAACGCTGGTTGGGTCGCGAATGTTATGCGTACCAGTTCTCGCGGCCAAGAAATAGATAAATATCAAGGCGAAAGTAGGTGCACAGGCGGAGTTTTTAGTGGGTGTAAGCCCCACATAGCCACGTCGTCTTCCCGGATGGCGCGACATGCGTTAGGCATTTTCTTCGCCGATAAAGGTGGAGTGATGGCCTGGTTAAGGTAGCAAGAATCCGTTGGATGCGAGACGCACGGGACCAGTCAATGTGGAATTGTGGAGACACTTGAGGGAGGCCTATGTTCAGCAGTGGACGTCTTTTGGCTCAACTTGCGTTATCTAGCTAGCTAGATTTATATCTGTGCCTTTACCACTATTTTATTGCATTCAATAAAATATTCAATATTCATAAATGCATAGCTTTAGTACATAGACTAAGACGGAAATGGGTAATTATAAATACCTAGGTTTATTACCAGTATTATTATAATAGGTTGTAATAAAACTAAATGAATTCTAGGTTTCGTTGTTACCTGATCTTTTATGAGTTAGGTATAAATATAAACCTAAATGCATTATTTAGTTCATTAATAATCATCGTTGATTGAATACTAGCGGACGCCTCGCGGTTTCACCCGTGTAGTTCCCGTTCCCTTGGGAATACAGGGATGAAAAGTAGCCTATGTCACCCGGGAGTAGTGTAGCTTCCCAACGGTGAAAGAATTTTTGAATTCGGTCCAGTAGTTTTTAAGTTTATTCGTTACATACAAAAATACAAATCTTTCCTCCTTATAATATTAGTCTTCGTTGATTGAATATGAAATGATATTATTGTTCGAAGCCGTGCCGATAGTGGCCGGCTGCTGAATTGAGAACTTTACAGGCAAAGTTTGACAGATTTTCAGGTTAAACTAGAGTTAGATACTAACTTAACTTCAAATTCTAGATTCTGAAATCGGGGCTAAGTAACTAACTACAGTTCTACACACATACTTACTATTTGATCTTTCTATGGATTATTTATTTATATGATAAAAGTTTTAAAGATTAAACCTGGGCGGAGCTCGGTGCTCTGCTCGGGTGAAAATAGAGAAAACGACGTTTTCTCTATTTTCACCTAGATTATTTTCATCACCTTTAGATCAATTTATCGTCCACGAAACCCTCTGCATACTAGATTTCATGAGAATCGTTGAAGCCGTTTCCGAGATTCAGATATTATAATATATATCTACATACATACAAGAATTGCTCGTTTAAAGATATTAGATTTGGTTCCTAAGTAGAGAATTCAGAAATGTATTTAAAGACTCAAATAATTTATGAATTTCGTGGTCACTTGTATTTTTAACCGACATCAAAAAAAGGAGGAAGTTTTTCAATGACGTTCGACGAGTTTTGCATACAATAAACTGACATCAAACAATCTGCATAGCTTCCCGCAATGTTTGGTTAAAGAAATAATGATAAAAAAATAATCACCCATCTGGGGTACAACCTCGGTAAGCGTAGCTTGACGATCGACCGGTGCAGCAGTTAAAATTTAGCCACAAGCTATAACTGAAAAAAAAAAACTTAAAATTCCTAGTTCCAATATTAACAAACAACTTAACATTTATTTATACGTGCTTCAAGCCTCACTATCTCCCTACCTAGCCTACTGCTTACCCTCAAAGAACCAGAGCGTATCGATATACGCCCTAATTCAGACTTTGTTTCTATATATCTTTCCCTCCCTCTCCCTCTCATTGTGTTTCCTATAGGAGGGTCCTCTGTCTCTGTCTGGTCCCCTATGTAATAACAAAGCATATAATTTTGTCCATCTGTTGCTAGCTCAGTGAATTTCTGTGGTCTAGTGGCAATTTGTGTTCAGTGACATCTTGGGAACAGTCGTCGAGAAAATGGTTTTGTATTTTTAACCGAATTTCTAAGAAGGAGGCGGTTCTATGATCGACTGTATGTAGTTTTTTTTTACAGTTATCAATAACCAGCTGGAACTTAGCCAAGTTGCTATTACATATTTTTGTTTTGTCTTTTTTTTTATGTTGTTTGTTCCGTTTCCGTGCCATCAACAGTGGGCCTTATCAGAATACCAGCATAGTGTTATTTTTGTTTTTTAGGGTACCGTGCCCAAAGGGTAAAAACGGGACCCTATTACTACGACTCCACGATTCGTCTGTCTGTCTGTCTGTCACCAGGCTGTATCTCATGAACCGTGATAGCTAGACAGTTGAAATTTTCACAGGTGATGTATATCTGTTGCCGCTATAACAACAAATACTAAAAACAGAATAAAATAAATATTTTCAAAAAACGTCAAAAAAACGTAATTTTTTGACGTTTTTTGCGATCATAGTACGGAACACTTCGTGCGCAAGTCTGACTCGCACTTGGCCAGTTTTTAAGACATCGCTGCATATGCTGCGATAGAAGCCTTTTTGGTGTCGCACAGGGTTTTATTTTTTATTATTGTTTTTTTTTAAGTTTTTCTTATCTCTTGATTCCTGTGCGGGAAACAAATGAATACTTTTTTATTTGTTTCTTTCTTACATGTGATTGAAATATAATTGAGCAAATAACAAACTATAAAATTTCAGCTTTATTCCCCGAAATGTTAGGCAGAGGAGACCTACAGGAAACGCAAATTTCTCCAGTTATGTTTATGTAATAGGGGTTAAACCCATTTTTTTAAATATTTCATCTATTGACTTTTCCCGCTTAAGGTGATGTGGAAGAAGCGGGCGTGTCAGACTTTTACTGACTAAAACCCACCCGTGTTCCTTCAGTTGCTTGACCCAGGGCCCGCGGTAACTCTTTTTCAAATTTATGCGCGACCCAGACAGGCATTGGCCCTAGCGGACCCAGTCAGTATTGCTGACATCTCTTTGAGGCTACCTTTCCTACCTACCTTACATTTATTTGAATCCCCGATCAAAAATACTAATGTCGAATAGTTGTCCTAAAGCTTCCTTGCGCGTAGTCGTGTGGTATTATGACGACGCCTTTTTTTATTTTTATACGTGGCTTCTCGAAAACAGTCAAAGTGACCAACATATGCTTAACCGGGCTTCCCTGTGGAGACTAATCTCTTAGCCTCCGGCCAGGCTTCAAAGTACTAAACCTAAAGCGACAACGCTGAGGGCTACCCCAGTTGGGGTCGGACCTCGGCTCAGGGCGTCGCTGGGGGGACAGCTAAGGCCGGATCTAATAAAGTGACTCTACCATCCGTTCGGAAAAGCCTACGTGGAGAAGAACGGACAAGAAACTCTAATAATCTCTAACTAGATTTTAACTAATGCACAGCATCGCGGGCTGGCTTGTAGAATTTGAAAGGGACTACGCGGCGAGCCTCGGCGGCGAGGACGGAACGAATACGGTCGTTTTGTGTATGCTAATTAGAATCGGGCCAGAGTGTTCGTACTATTTACGAACCCATTGACCGTCCTTATAAATGATGGCTATCTAGTTCCCTAGTGATGCACTCGTACCTCTTAAAGAGGGCACTGCATGAAGCGAGGTCGAGAGTGCCCGCATTCCGGATTTCAGCATCCAGAGCACGGGCCTGAGGGGACATGACGACGCCATAGAACCAAGGCCTTACATAACCTCCCTTTTTGACGACACCAGCGCCTTAAAATATTTTCCACATAAAACAAATATTTTCTCATAGTTTAATAAAAAATTGCGGTCACCAACCACCATTGTCCTCGCCTGTACTCACGTCTCGCTGACAGACGCACTGCACTTCTTACAAGAGTACAATCAAGCACAATAAAATGATCGCCCTATCCGCTATGTTATTGTGTTTTTTATTCAATTCAATGTTTGAAATAGCCGACCTCACCTGTTTTATTTACGGATGTTTTTTTTTAACCTATTTTTCATATTTCTAGCCAATTAAATAGGTGGGGACTCGATGTTTTTTGTATTAGTTATTGTGCAAACTGTATTAAGGTGCTCTTAAAAATACATTAAGTTGTTGGCTGCCATTTTAATTGTATGCCGGCAAAAAATAAAATGCAATAACCGTGTTGCATTGAATTAAGTTAACTATCCTTATTTTTGAACAGACTTCGCTTGGAACTGTCGCTCCAAGTGGTCCAAAAATATAGGCAAACAGCCCTGACAGAATAATCGACATTGGCTTTGATGCAGAAGAAGGAAAAAGACATCCTGTTAAGCTGGGAACAAATTATCGGACGCGGCTGACGGACGCGACTTACAGCCGCGGCTGATATGTGTGCAAAGTCGTATGGGACGCGGCTGCCAGATCTCTATCAGACGTCCGAACGCCCAAGGTCACGTCCGCGACTTACGTCCGATAGTTTGCACAATGTAATGTACATTAATTACCTAGATACTCTATAAGTCGCGGCTGTCAGTCGCGTCCGTAAGCCGCGTCCGATAATTTGTTTCCAGCTTTATAGTCGTCACCATAGACATAAATCTAACTATACTCTTTGCGCTGTAGCATGGTGCGGGTGACAGTTTCAATAGAAAAAAATACGCATATACGTATACGCATTTTTTGTAGTTTCACGTCAAACAGGCAACTATGGTATATGGTATAACTATGGTATGACGTTCAACTACAAAAAATGTTTATACGTATATGCGTAAAAAATGTTATTGAAACTGTCACCCGCACCATACTACAGCGCAAACAGTGTAATGACGCGATTGTATGTACTTCGCGTGCCAAAGAACGGAGTAAAGTTACGACAAATGATCGTAATCTGAGCTTTTCATCTAGCATTATCGCCACCGGAAATCCACAGAAATCTGGAAAATTACTTTTGCCATATTGAGCTGTAAAGAATGTACAGAAAAAGTTGACCGAGGCATTGGAAAGTAAATTTGTTTTTAAATTGTTTGTGAAAAAGTGCACACTTCGTTTTCATACAGATGGAGGGACTTGCGTTATCTAGTTAGATTTATGTCTGTGGTCGTAACAATATAAGAAGTCCGTTGACGTTTCTCATTTTTACATGCAACGATAACTTTCTCCGTAAAAAAATTAAAATGAAATTCATAATCCTAGTTAATTACTATGTTAAACAAAAAAAAATTAAACTTGATGTTTGCGAGTGATATTCGTTGTTATAGTGTATAAATATACTATAACAACGACTAACACAAGCATCAAGTTTTTTTTTTTGTAGCTGTCAAAACAGGCCTTTAATTTTTTAACAACTTTAAGATATCTTACAAATTGTATCTAAGTGCAAGAACAGCGCACGAAAGGGACAACTGCAGTGGCAAAAAATATCAACAACACCTTGACCAAGTCATCAAACTCCACACATTACGTGCCATCCAAAAGTTGATCATCAAAAACCGACAAAGAAAAAAAAAACGGAAAGCGACTCGTAAAAAAACCGGAAAGATTCACAAACAAGAGACCCGAATCGTAATTACGGCAAACGAAAAAAAAACTATGTCCCAACAAATTATAGGGCTAAATTATATACTCTGTACTACAGACATGTATAATTTTTAGTGTTTTTTTTTCTGTATTTTTGTATCCCGACGACCTTTCGGCAGGTTTTGTGTCATTTTTGGACACGCTCACAAAAAACACTGACGCCTTTTTTTTTTCTCAATCAAAATTGGTTAGACTCAGCTTTAATTGTGTGGTCAGAGAATCGTTGTTCCGGCCTATGTTTAAGTAATTGATTTTTAGCAAAGAAAGGACTGAATGAGTTTGTTTTTTTTCATTCACAGAAACCCTCAAATGACCACTATTGGATACGAAGGCGAATATCAACAGAATCGGAGCAATGAATTTTGAGTGAGGGTGAATGATGACTTAAAGTGGACAATAAAAAAATTACACGTTTTAAACGTAAGCACAGATTTTCTCAAGTATTTTTTTGCCACAAGACAGTCGTGTCAAAACTTATTAAGGCCCTTCCACCGCTTTACTGCCCAAAAACGGTTACTTTTTCAAGCATAAGTAATGTATAAATGTGGTAAAACATCTTTTTTAAAGAGTAAGTATGAAGTTTCTTGTCCTTTTGATAAAAAAATAATATCTTCACACAATAATTCTTTCATCACTTAAATGTGTTCTAGACAAAGTGACGATCCTAAAAATATTGAACATGTATTTACAATGCATGTCCTCGAAAAGAGAGTTTTCCAAGCAGCCAAACTGTGCGGAAAGTGTCACTTTTTTCACTAGTGCTTTTTACTTTCCTGTATTTTTTTTTTTAACTCCAACGGCAGTCCGATGCATAGACTTTTTTTTATTTGAGAAAAGTTTTACAAATTAGTTATGTACAGATTATCATTCATATAAAAGGTAAAACAAAACTAATACTTTATTTTAGGCGTTTTTAATTACTCTAGATTTAGATTTTGATTAATAAATTAATTTTAGATATTCATTAAATATGTTTGTCAGAACGTATATTTTGCTCGTGCCTTATTGCGTTACGATGTGACAGCTATTCGCACATGCGCAGTAGATATGCCCGAACTATTATTTAATCTTTGGATATACTGAACGCGCTTGAATATAAGCCTGCCATTTTATTAATTTCATTTTATTGATTTATGTATTTTTTTATTTCCTCGCACAATGCATAGTAAAATGTTGTATGATACACACGAACGTACGATGATTTCCGACTCGTGTCGATTTATCCACTCACTCGCTTCGCTCGCTCGTGAATGAAAAAATGTCACTCATCGGAAATCACCTACCTTCCGCACTTGTAGCATAAATAAAATTTTTTTTCCATGTAAACAAAAACATACGACGATACAGTGCGTTGAAATACCGTGTGACGTCACGTTGTGCTAATACACTTTATACTGACAAAGTTTATTTGATAAAACAAAAAATACGGGTCCAACATTATATGATAATCTCACTGAAGGACCAAATAGAATTATCATTTTTCAATCAATATGCCTAGCCTTTTCCCAAATATTTTGGGGTCGGCTTCCAGTCTAACCGGATTCAGCTGAGTACCAGTGTTTTACATGGAGCGACTGCCTATCTGACCTCCATAACCCAGTAACTGGGTAACACGGTAGGTACCCCTTGGCAAGACTGGTGTCAGATCTCAAGCTTCTGACGACGGTCAAAGATCTTCAAATGACAGCCGGGACCAATGGCTTAACGTGCTTTCCGAGGCACGGTGGAAACTCGGTATGTTGAAATGGTCACTCATCCACGGACTGACCTCGGCAAGCGTTGCTTAACCTTGAAGATCGACCAGTGCGGCTGTTATTATTTAGCCACGAGCTCGGCAATTTGGTACCAAGTATCTACCTATTTTTTTTTTCCGGGACGTTTATCCAACATTTTGAATATCACCATATTTCTAAACCATCTCCAAACTGCACCCACCTACCCCTATGTGCTAGATATGGAACGATAATAAGCAATCTGCATACATAAAGACTTGGAGGGTAGATAATGATTGCTAATGTTACCCGTGGACGGACTGTTTGCAGTATTTATGTGATATCTGTGTGCAATATGGGTACGAGACGTCTTGTAAGGTGCGTTTGACGGACAAATCACTATCACCACATAGTATTTATAAACTAGCGTACGCCTCGCGGTTTCACCGGCGTAGTTCCCGTTCCCGTGGGAATACAGGGATAAAAATAACCTATGTCATCCGGGGATAGTGTAGCTGCCCAACGGTGAAAGAATTTTTGAAATCAGTCCAGTAGTTTTTAAGTTTATTCGTTACAAAAATACAAATCTTTTCTCGTTATATTATTATTAGTATAGTTATAGATTAGGGTTTCACACGTTCTTAAGTCCGAATACTCAACTCAGAAACCCGCTATTTCTAGACAAGGTGTGACTTTTAATTTGTATTTTTCCTTTTCGTATTTTTCGTCTTTAGAAACCTACTTAACAGCCTTAGTTTCTTAATCAAAAATACCTTAATTAATGATAACAATGGAAACAGTTGCTTCTAACAAGCATTTCTTGCAATGATTTTTCATTCGTAGAAAAACCTTGATTTTTTTTTATGAATATTTAATTCGAGCTAGCCTTGTCCATGTCTTGTGCGAGGGAGACATTCATCGCTTCATTTTACTTACTTTGTCAATTTAAAGCTTAAGCTACACTTAAGAATCGAACTAAGAAAAGGAAAAAAAACCCACTGTTTTAGAAGCGAACTAAAAAACTGTAAACAAGAAAAAATCTGTGCAGTCCGAGGATACATATTCGCGAATTGCCTGATCCTCCGACTGCACAGCATGATTTTTTCTTTACAGCTTTTTAGTTCGCTTCTAGAACAGTCGGGATTTTTATTTTTAAACTAGCTTCTGCTAGCGGCTACGCCCGCGTGAATGTCGAAAATTTTCTTAAGGGAACATGTTCCCGGGATAATTAAAATTATCCTGTGTGTGCTATTCCAGACTATAATCTATCTCTGTGCCAAATTTCATCCAGATCCGTCACGAAAATTGAGCGTGAAGAAGTAATAAACATACAAACACACACACACACACAAACACTCATAAATTTTCGCCTTTATAATATTAGTGTGATGTGATATTTATATATAGTGTGTTTTTTGTTTCATTAACAACTTTTTGGTTATTTTTTTTTAATTACTTTTAAATATAATAATTTACAATAATTAAATTTTCATAATAAGAATTTTAAACACATTCTTGTAATCATCTCTTAAATCCCTTCATTTTGATACCCCACCCAATGGCTTTGGAAGCAAAAAAAAACTGGGTCTCGCAATCTATGGCGCACAAAATCCAACGTGTATTTTTTTTCTAACTTCGCCTATCTAAGAACACTTGGGCGGTCGGTGGAAGATGTATCTAACGATGTCTTATTTATATAAATCCGTCTAGTTGTTTGAAAGATATGAGGTAATAAAGAATATAACATACATACAAACAAACAAACATACAAGATACGCGCGAAAAACATAACCCTTTCCTTGCAGTCGATTAAAAAAGTTTTTATGCTAATATGCAAATATACTTTTTCATATAATCTTTTATTTAACTGGCCTTGTTAGTTAATATTTACGGGCCAAATTTTGATATAGTAGTCACAGCGGATCTTTGTGGCTCTGAAGTTGGCTCTGCGAACCATTGAATAGAATAGAATAGAAATATATTTATTCGACACAGGCACAACACAACAGCAACAAACATGGAGTAAAAGACAAAAAAGAAATGCATAGACAAATTGCGCTGAGCGTGCCCATACCGAAAGGGTTACCAACTCAGCATTTAATGGGCGTCAGACATCTAGCGCTGGTTTTCAGTTGGCACCCCGCAGCGACACATGGACGTGGGCAACAAAATAAAATAAAAAATATAATTTATACATATTTGACTTAGGTGATACAATAGGATGTGTATAAAGTGTAAATAAATAATGTACAATGAAATAATAGAAGAATAAGTGTATTGTGAACTACAATGTGTGTGTGTGTGTGTGTGTGGGTTGCAGCAAGAATCAGTTTGTCATCGAGTATACTGCATAGAGTACGTGAGATAGGACAATGCGACAAACGTAAGCGAGTGAAAGAGGCAGTTATACAATGCTATCGTCACCTTCAACATTGACACAAAAATAGCTATAGCGCAGGGTCTTGCAGACAACTTCAGAGACACAAAGATAAAGATCTGCTGTAAGTATTATGCTGCATTTTAAAACAGTTATTTCCAACTGATGAGCTGAAATTTTACATGCAAGTTTGTTTCAATGCACGATACAACATGAAATTAAATATTGAATAAAAGCTTGTGTGTGGAAAGTTTCTTGTAATTATAAATTTGATATCGGTAGATTTGATATCGGTAATAATGATTTGTATCGAAATAAATGGTAATAAAATGCCTGAATTGCTGAGGAAGACATTCGACAGACACCTAAAAATTGGTTGATTTACTAAACAATATTGCCAATTAAGTATGAGTTTGAGGCTGCGGCAAAGAAACATAATGTTAATCTTGACTACATTTCTGAGAACTTGGTTGTTTCAGAAACACATCTTTTCCATATCTAAAACATACATTTGTCGGGTTTAGTCAATAGTACGGAAGTCAAAACAAATCACAAGCACACCCCTGGCGGCAAATCAAGAATAACTACGCTTTGGCACGCTTTTCTAACCACTTGCGTGGTGGGGACAGCAGAATTTTACAGTTGAGTAGTCAGTACTCAACTTTTTACCTAGATCAGACTGACAGCATTGCCACGTTGTATGGCAATGCTTATCGTCTGATGGAGGTAAAAGTCAATAATAATATTTTTCTATATCTTACATAATCTTAAAAAAAACATCACGAACGAAGAATATTAAGTATCATCTGTATAATGTGTGTGACACAAGCTTAACATTTTAAAGTAGCATTTTCCCAATTAGTCTAGAATATTTTATTGTATGAAGTTCTACTTTTCCATGTCCGACCCATAATGATAAAATTGCTTCGTAATACGTGGACTTTTTATTTTCTATTATTAGATTACACTGGGCAAGTGGCTTATATCTTTAATAAATATTTTATTAATATTATATAATATAATTTTAATAAATAAAATGATGATTGTTATTCAAATTTAAAAAATCATTAAAAGAATTTGAGAGATAATTTTATAAGAAATGTAAATGTTTAATATAAGTTGTAAGTGATTTGCCAGAATTTAGAATTACTATAAATAAATTATTGACTTTTACAGTATTTCTTTATTACCAAGTTTCTGAAATGAGAATTTGGAGTAAAGAACGTGTCAAAATCTATTTTTTTGGCTGTAGTAGAGTATAACAAATACGCAACTTCTTTTTTTTAAATATTGTACAATTTATTTTTATACATAGACGACAATTTTTATTCAGAAATCAGGGTGTAGTCAGGTTATTCAAATATTCCTCAATGTTTTTATTTATTCTTAAAATTAGTAAATGTACCTTTACCTTCACTAACTATTCAAAGTCTAGAACAATATGCCTGAAAATACAGTTTTAATGTAAATTATCTAATAATCGAATGAGACGAAATTCAAAACTTGTATAAAACGCACACTATGCAGGCAGGCATATTATAGGTTGGGGAATTACATCGCTGATAAAAATGCTTGGCTCAACGCTAGTCTAACTCCACAGTCACTAGGGCACAATAACAAGTTATAAGCAGAAAAGTTCTGAAGTATTGTTGGACCTGCTGAAGACTGTATGGTGTGGTATTTATTCAAGATCTACTTACGTTTCATAACACTCCACAAACCATCTTCATATATTTTGTTATTGTATCAATTTTAGTAACTCTTTCATAAGTATTCTTTGATATTCTTATTACCTGTAAAGCATATTTTTAGTTATTCTGGTTTATTTATATTCTCTTACTTAATTTGTATTGCTTATTTGCAAAATTACGGAATTTTTTATACTCTGACACTTTCATCTGACATGACATCTGTCTGTCTAATTTATTTTCTTAAAGCCATAGACATACCATAGGTACCATGGACTACCTAGACTTTTCCTTAAGCTAGTTGTACATTATTGTAAGGTCAGAGCAGACTGACCCGCCTTTGTAAAGCCGTTTTTATTCGTTCTGGTCTTATGGAGATTTGAATTTGAAATTAAGAAGAAATGGTGAACGAATGAAAAACGGGCTTCAGCTTTTTAGTCTAGAATCTGGTCTGAACGCGGACAGTGGGTGATACTGAGTACTATATTACGAAGTGTAATTTCTATTCTTAAAACTCTTTAAAAGCCTTAAATCGAGCTTGTGTAATAATTTATGAAGTGCTCTAGTTTAAATATATATTATTATTGTGTTATACCGTGTATAATTTGCCTACCATGTTCCTGCATATCTGCGGCGTGTAACGTCACAGTCTGATTCCCGAAACACCTTGCTGCATATCTACTGCACGTGGTGTATGAGCTGTGGCAGTCAAGTCTACAGTGATGCACGAGACCACAGCGCGCCCGTTTCAGCACGCGCAGATTCCTGCTGCCTACTCATCTACCGACCTTCTGACTAGGTGCACACACTGATAGTGCACCATTAGCCTGACCATCACACCGTGCCACGTTTTCTTGCCTGACCTGCTGACTGGGTGCGCACACTGGTAACGCACCATCAGCCGTACCATCACACCGCGTCACGTCTTTCTGCCCGACCTGCTGCCAGATTAGCTTCCCACGTCGAGCGAAGCCAGCCCATAGTTTTTATACTTAATACCCTTTTATTTTTATAGCATTAATTTAATTTTTATCTTTTTATCTTGATTTTAATAACGTGGCTTACGTATAGCTCCACTGAGCTGTACGTAACGTTACAATGAACGTATTTGTGTTGTATAAACTCAATTTATTTTTGTATTATATGCACAGCACATATGTAAGTACTATGTACCAACTGTAAATCTACCATTTACTGTACCTTTGTGTCGTTCGTTGACTTCAGTGTGCCCTGGCAGTTGATACTGTGTCATGCTCTCTCTAATGTCTCTCTGATGGTGGCACATGTGTTGGATCATTCGGTTGCCTTCATGATGGTTTAACTGAGTGGTGCCGATCCATATGTTATGTTCGTGAACGGGCGCCATCAGTTGGGATTGGTCATAACTTAGCTGCCTCCGCCTGTTTTAAATTACTTATTTATTGTATTTTTTAATTGTTTTCTTTACTATAGAAGCTTTTAAGTGCGTTATTTTTTATTTTTAGATCGTTCTCACATATATGTATTTTTCCAACAAGAATAATGTAACCAAATATTTGTAAATTTTTAAAAGAGTAAGTTTCTTGTCCATTCTTCTCCATAACAAGCTACATTGCCGAATGGACGGTAGAATCAATTATTATTACTTTTTTTTTTTTGACGTTCGAAAGTGCCGCTTAATGGCCTAATTGAACAAAGAAATTTTGATTTTGATTGATTTTGATTTTAATCCATCAATTAATTTACCTTTACATTATGTCAACTATATTAAAGTCGGACTCTTGTTTAACCGGAAACAACGGAATACCAGTATTTTAATAATACCATACAACACATCCTATTAATTCCATATTATAAGTACCTTCACAATATGACAGACACAGTAAGTATTCCTTTCCTAACATATCACTTATATAACTAAATTATTTCCTATTTAATTCTAATAGCATGCAATCGCACCGATCCAATACATTTTACTAACTAACTACCCTCCGCGAAGACAACAATTACGAAATCTAATTGGCTCATTCGAATTTAGAATTGTACCGTCGCGAGCTCTGATTGGTGACGCGTGGCGGGTCTTCTTTAGAAAAACCGATAATTTTGTGTAATACCTATTTTGATCACCACTTTACAATGTCCTCTAATGGTAATAGCTCGTAGTGCTTTTTAGGGGTATTTGTTGCTGGTTACCTATCCTGCCAACCATTTTAAAATGACCTCTTATGGAAATAGTTCGTAGTATTATTCAATAGTCTTTGTTGCTGGTTGTTGTCTTATTAAGTATTATTATAGTATTGTAATTGACAGTTACTTATAATAAGTGGCTATTTAAACTATTATCTAGTTAAGAGACGCTAATTAGGCCGTTTTGTTTAGTTAATTTGATGTTATTTAGCAGTATGTCGGTGTTCCTAGCAGGTACTTATGTGAAAGCATTTTTAAGTGAATTTTGAAGTCGATATTAGATTTCCCTGGCAGAAAATTGGAAAGTTCATATTAAAGATGCATATTTAAGTTAGTTTCAAAGTCCATTGCTGGGCATAGGCAAGACCACAGCCTTAATAGAAGTATGAAAACCTAGCGTGGCACTTTTCACACACAATTTAGGACCAAAACTTGCCAATGAAGGAAAATGTTTACATTGTCCCGGTAATTTTTTTTTGTAGAGTTTTTATATCTCAATACGGCTGAAGTAGGCTAGTTAGTTATAAGTTTGACGTGTGTACCTCAGTGTTTGTGTATTTGTGTATATGTCTGTGGCATCATAGCTCCTAAATGGATAAACCGATTTTGATTGTTCGGTTTTGTTTGTTTTGTTGTTAGCTAGTATAACAAGCAAGTATAACAAAAAGCTAGTATAACATTATAAATGCGAAAATTTGGATGTGTTTATAAATGTATATTACTCAATCACGCCAGAACGGCTCAATGGATCTGGATGAAATTTGGCACAGAGATAGATTATTGTCTGGAATAGCACACAGGCTTTTTACCCCGGTATAATGGTCCCTTGATATGATAAAAAAAAAACAATCGGGCGAAGACGCGGGCAGAAGCTTATACTGCATTGCCATGTACAGCCTGAATTCCCCCACGGATGTTCGTAGGCTTCTCTTTTTGGTTTTGCTGGTCCTCACGCTCCTGTGCCTCTTTTATCTAGGTTTTTGCCGCGATGGCAACAATCTTGCTGCTGGACGACCATTCTCTGCTGGATCACCATTATTTCTGCCAGTCCTTGGTCGTCACTCCGTCACTACTTCATTCCACCTGGCATCTTTTCATGCTTCCCTATATCTAAAATAATCTCCTTTTCTCTCCAAAACACAGAATTATTATGATAAATATATACTGAGGTAAATACGTTTTATCGACATCTGCGCGGCAATACAAACACAAGCTGACCAGCTTGATTGAACTTAGTCCATCCTGCGTCTGGCAGCGACACGAACGTACGTTTGAACAGTATGTTTATCTCTTTCTGACAACGGGGTCCTATTTATAACTCTTTGATCTTTTAACCTACTCAGCGATAGAAATAAAGTTCCAAGTTCCATGAGCGAAGCTAAAATAAATGGAGTTTCTTGTGCATTCTTCTCCATAATAAGCTACTATCCGAATGCACGGTAGAATCTATTTTTATTCCTTGTAAATTTTAATTTTAATGTAACGTTCAAAAGTGCCGCTTTAGACCAGGGTCGATAATTTTTGAAGAGAAAATAAATTATAGTAGGATGAAACCCATTGGAAAAGGAAGAGAATACGTGGGACACTCAGAAAGTTTTGCGAAACTAAAAAAAATTGTTCTATACGTACATATATTTTTATTAAATCTTTTCAAAGTACTTTCCACCAGCCTCTATACAAAGATTCATGCGCCTAAACCAGTTTTCAAAACACTTTTTCCAGTCCGCCGCAGACACCTCGTTTACAGCCTGCTCGAACGCAGCCAGCGCATCTTCCGGCGACGAAAATTGTATCCCTTTGAGCTGATTTTTTATTTTTGGGAATAAAAAGAAGTCACACGGTGCTAGATCAGGGCTGTAAGGAGGGTGACCCAGGAGTTTGACTGGCGTGCTGTCCAGGAAGTCCCTCGTTTTGAGTGCGGTGTGCGCAGGTGCATTGTCGTGGTGGAGCAGTAGCCCGCGGAGCCCTGTGTTTGGTCGCTTGTTGCTTATAACAGAGAAAACTTCTGGCAAACATTTGGTAGTATACCATTCGGCATTAATGCTTCTTTGATCCCGTAAGGGAATTGATACCAAGTGGCCAGTCAAATTAAAAAAGCTAGCGATCAAAATCTTACCCCCGCTTCTAGATCGCTTCACTTTGGTAGGCGTTGGCTCATTTTGAAACACCCAAACAGTCGACTGGCGCTTGGTTTCTGGGTCGTATTGATAAATCCAGGACTCATCACCTGTAACGATGTCGTAAACACGCCGAGACGAGCCTGCTTCAAATTTGTTAAGCATATCACGGCACCATTCCACCCGGGCCTGCTTCTGAGCATCGGTGAGGTTGTGCGGCACCCAGCGTGATACTATCCTCCTCACGCGAAGATGGCTGTGTAGAATCTCGTGAACGCTTCCCGATCCAATCTTCAATATGTGTTGAATCTCCTGATATGTAATTCGCCTATTGTCTTGGATTAAATTTTTCACTGCTAGCACGTTTTCTTCGGTAACAGCCGTCAAAGGGCGACCGCTTCTTTCGTCATCCCCCAAAGTTGGTCGACCGCGCTTGAATTCGTTATACCAACGATACACGGTTGCCTTGGAAGGGCCTTCATCCATGAATGCCATTTGAAGTCTATCGTACGATTCATCCGGTTTCAGGCGACACTTGAAATCGTATAAAATCATAGCTCTAAAATGTTCCCGGCGCAGATCCATATTTCAGTGAGACACAATACTTTGAATTAACTCGCAAAAAATGTGGAGGGAAATTTTGAAATTGGAACTTACTTATTTTTACTTATAAATAATCATATTTTCGAAAAACATTATAACTGGCCAGTCTCCCATATATAAAAACTTTTTTTCGCAATACTTTCTGAGGGGCCTGGTATACCAAAAATTAAAGGAATAGTACATTGATCACCGAGAGGAGAAAGTGACCGATTACCGTCGAGGGTGTCGTTTGAAGCCCGAGCCGTAGGCGAGGGCTTTAAAACACCCGAGATCGGGAATCGCACTTTCTCTCGAGTGATACATAGTGCTTTATACTACACCTACGAGGAAAATAAAAAACTAAATCTTTACTAATTAAAACCAAAAATACGAGGAAAATAATGAAAATGGCGCCAATGGCGTCAGCAATTTTCACATGTTCTTTTTAGGGTTCCGTACCCAAAGGGTAAAAACGGGACCCTATTACTGAGACTCCGCGGTCCGTCTGTCTGTCTGTCTGTCTGTCTGTCTGTCTGTCTGTCTGTCTGTCTGTCTGTCTGTCTGTCACCAGGCTGTATCTCATGAACCGTGATAGCTAGAAAGTTGAATTTTTTACAGGTGATGTATATCTGTTGCCGCTACAACAACAAATACTAAAAACAAAATAAAATAAATATTTAAGGGGGGCTCCCATACAACAAACGTGATTTTTTTGCCGTTTTTTACGAAAATGGTACGGAACCCTTCGTGCGCGAGTCCGACTCGTACTTGGCCGGTTTTTTTTCAAATTGTTTGACACCATCCAACACACAGCTATTGGCCAGTGTCATTTTGCGAACTTGGAGATAAAAACTCACTGTAAAAACTTTTTGGCTTTTGATATTTAGGTTACCAGCGCATAGTCTTACCCAAAATTAAAAAAGAAAAACCACGTAAGAAATGGATTTTCATACACTTTTCTCTCCCGCTCAGATGCGTTTTCTCGCCGCATATTTGTTCGATATGCAATGACGTACTTTCTACCGTAAATTTGATAAAGTATCAAGGTACTTTCCGAGCAGGTGTAGTATAAAAATAATTTACGGGCGATCTGAAGTCGGGAAGGGGAAGGGGGTGAGTTTTTAAGGGTGAAAACGGTTTATCTCGATTTCCGGCAAAACTACAAGTCCTATGGAAAAAAGTGAAATGACAAAGTTGTAGATAATAAAAAGATCTACAACTTTTGTATTGACACTTTTTTCACATAACCTCAAAATGTATGTGCAGAATTCAAATAACCGAGTTTTTGCTTTTAAATTTTTATCTTTGACAACTTTTAATTTATTTTCACATAGTTTGGTAAAAACTGACCTTTTTATGTCCCAAACACACTGTTATTTTTTTATTTAAAATATTAATTTTTTATCCTTATTTTGACTTAATATCGAAAAATCTACCCTAATTTTCAATCAAAAATTCTCCTGTCAAAATATCTGCTTTTTTAAAAAGTCGGTGGACTCTTTATTAATAGTAGATTGATGCAACAATCTACTATTAATGATATCATTCTTTATTGTACAACAAGACATTACATTTTAACAAATTGATAATAAAATTCATGTACAAAGGCGAGCTTTGCGGTCTTTGTCTTTGAAAAATATCGCCATGTTCAATGATATTCAAATAAACAGATACGTTATACACTCACAAAACAATTGAAAAAAGTGTTCCGCGCAGCAGCGGCAGCACACATACACACTTTTCATTCATCTGACATTTCACTACAATGTCGAAAGGGATGGCTTGATAAAACAAACAAGAAAAAAAGAGACAGCTAGTGTTTGTCACTTGCGTGTGAATGTAAACAAACATTATTCTGACAACCAATGTTTTTTCTTTTTGTAACCTCCAAATATCAGAAAATTAGGAAAAAAAAAAAAAAAAATTAGTAAATTGAGGTGTATTGCGTATTTACATATGGTATGAGATCCCTTCTGTTTTATGTAATTTGTTATTATAATTGGTACACTTTCTAAATACACACGATGGCATTTTTTTAATTTTGTTTTTTTTTCAACAAAGCGTATCGCTCTTCGCCATGCGTGACATAAACTAAAGACTAAATCATACAATTGTCTACTATTCGAGTCTTCACAATGCGCGCGCTTATAACATATCTGTTTATTTGAATATCATTGGCCATGTTATTATTTCTTTATAATGAATATGACGTCTCTATTGGTAAAATCTCATTTGAATTATGCACATTTTTCCGTGCACAGTCCCCTGTGCAAACAAATTAGACGTCATTACGAGTGCACAAAGGACTGTCCCACGCTGGCCACTGATATGTGCAAATAAGCCTATTACAATTAGCACAGACACTGAAGGGAGAAGAAAATGGATGTCAAAATTGGATGCGGTAATTCGAAATGAACAACAAGCAATTTCTCGAAATAAAAACGTTCAGAAATAAAACGTTTAAATTCAAGTAGCAATATCATAGCAGCGACATGTCATCAATGTCAAAGACTTGTCAAAATGTCTGAAAATTTGAGGTGTTTTTGACAGATTGTGATTTTGCGATGCAATTGAAAAAGTGCCTTTAAAACCCGGGAATTGCCTCTCTAGTGATGAGGTATGCTTGCGTTTGTAAAATGTTCGTTCTTCCGGACGCACTCTGAGATATATACTAATAATAAGTGGCAATTATAGCTGTTTTTACTTAATTATAAAAACAAGGCACATATTTTTATAAGGCATTTTTTAAACAAATTTGTAAATACTTATCAAGTGACATCAAAAGTTGAGTTTTTTGTGTGCCAGGATGTACAAAATAAAACACAAACACTTTCATTATGTTTTATTATCTTATAATATTGACCTTGAGAGGGACGTCTCGGATTACTTCCTCAAGAATTGGCAAGATCAGGCACGACACCGAGGGTAATGGAAGAAATGGATGGAGGCCTTTACAATACAGGCTAAGGAAAAAAATCAAACAAGCAAGCCTCAAGCCACATTCACCAAAAAAAACAAAGGTCGGCAGAAGGCATGCCGCATCCACTGTGCACACTCTACACTCATCCGAACCCCTCGTACCGAATAGAGCGATTACCCGATTAAAGCCAGATCACACGGCTAGCACAATATTGTGACTGCACCCGCGCGTGTGCTCGCCCCCTAACACCCCCAGATTACGTAATGATTCAATGAGCAATAATAGTGTAATGATGTGCCATCATGAGAATTCTATTTGCATTTATTTTACTTTAAAATTCAAGCTCGTGGCTGAGTGATTTTAATGAATTACCTAAAAACTTTTATTTCAGACAAAGTCCATTGGATTAGTAACAATTTACTTAAAAACTAGTGTTAGTAGGTGCGAACACCATGGTCCGAAGCAACACGTAGCATACAAAAACGACCGTATTCGTTCCGCCCTCGCCGCCGAGGCCCGCCGCGAAGTCCTTGTCTAAAAACTCTACAAGCCAGCCCGCGATGCTGCGCATTAGTTAGAATCTAGATATTATTGGAGTTTCTTGTCCGTTCTTCTCCACGTAGGCTTTTCCGAACGGATGGTAGAATCACTTTATTAGATCCAGCCTTAGTTAGATAGATAGATAGATAAACCATTTATTCAGTGCACACAAAAAAAACAGCACAACACACAAAATCACATACATGTGGGTAGTTGTCCCCCCAGCGACGCCCTGAGCCGAGGTTCGACCCCAACTGGGGTAGCCCTCAGCGTTGTCGCTTAGGTTTAGTATTTTGAAGCCTGGCTGGAGGCTAAGAGATTAGTCTCCGCAGGGAAGCCCGGTTAAGCAGCAGTCGGTCACTTGACTGAGCTGCGAGACGCCCCACAGAAAAAGAAAAAAAAAGTACAGATATAAAACTAAAAACATACAGCTATACTTTATCGTGGAGCTGCATCCACCTCTGCATAATCGGAGTATCCCACCGATCTGCGAACACACTGAGAATAGTGTTGGTACCGCCGCGCACACGCGTCATCAGAGAGGAACATCTTTTTCTAATAATGGCGGCGAAATCATCAATGTTTGTGTCCGCAAACATTCCTGACATACTGCAACGCCATGGCAGCCTCAACAGTACCCTCAGTGCATTTTATTGGACGCGCAGATCGATGTATGCTCGCTGAGTGAAACTGACCCACAGGCTGCACGTGTAGAAGGACTGACAGTAAGCTTTGAAAAGCGTTTATTTTAACTCTTAGCGGGATCAGTCCGTGGATGGATGACCATTAATTACATACCTAGACCTTTGCGTGCCTCGAAAAGCATGTTAAGTGGGGTTTCCACTACCTTTGAAGATCTTTGACAGCGTCACGGGTAGTCAGAAGCTGACACCAGTCTTGCCAAGAGGTATCGTGTTACCAAGTTACTGGATTGAAAGATCAGATAGGCAGTCGCTCCATGTAAAATACTGGAACTCAGCTGAATCTGGCTAGACTGGAACCGAACCTGCTAGGCAGGCGAAAATGCTAGGCAGATTTATTTGTACCTTAATCATTGTTTTTACTTGGAGTTATTTTCTCAGACAGGCTACAAGATAAAAGCCAGATCACACGGCTAGCACAATATTGTGACTGCACCCGGACGTGTGCTCACCCCCTAACACCCCCAGATTATGTGCTGATCACTGAACATGTTGTATTGTAGTAAAAATGTTGTTAATAGATGTTAATAGTTTGATGATTTAACACTATATTTTAAAATCTTTTTCTTTCGAGACTCCTATTTAAGTACAAGGAAAGTGTAAAGATTTGCTGGGTGAGATGTTATTCCGAGACGCGTCGTTTACACACCATGTGTGCTCAAGCTATTGTTTTTCTATTGTTTCTGTAATTAGACGCTCAATAGGTTAAATGTTTAGGCACCCATACATGAAAATGTATTATTGTTAACTATATTATTGGCTGGCTGACCAAAATCTGGTGTATCCTCCGCCTGCACAGCATGATTTTTTCCTTGTTTACGACTTTTTAGTTCGCTTTTGAAGCAGTCGGGTTTTTTGATTTTTTTAATTAAGTTTTTTTATTTATAACTTTTTAGTTAGTTTTTTCGAATTAAATATTAATAGAAAAATTTGGGCCCCCACAATATGGCACCCAAAATCCGCCATTTTTCTATTATCTAATTTTAATGTAGCCTATGACACTCGCAGAGTTAAGACGCATCGATTGACGTACGAATCATCAAAATCGGCCAACGCGTTTGGTCTCTGGAACGCCACATAGGAACAAACATACATACATACATACATACTTACATACATACATAGACTGATAAACACATTACCCTCCTTCGGCAGTCGGGTAAAAATTGTAACATTAATTCTTACATGTCTTAGTTTTAATTAAAAATATAGAAAAGAAATATAAAATTAATCAATTATTTACATTTATCTACATTATTTACAAATTAGGCAAGTAACTATTTACAATACTGAAAAAAAAACAAAACAAAAAAGAAACTAATAATGAACGCACCAAATCAGAATTCTGCATAGCTACAATTTATCAACACGTTCGTATTCAAATAAGCGACATTTTGGGCACCCAGAGACAGTTCCTTTGTTCTCGGCGCAGGCGCATCGTTCATGTTGTTGATTCACGACAGAATGATTCCACGTCGCGGTCGCGGAGATTGATTCTTGGTGTCAAGGCGAACGCACGTCAATATTATCGCGATCTCTGATACGGACAAACCCGTTAAAAGAAAGAAACGGTCGTCATCGCGATATTTATTCTATTAACGGCGTCACTACCGTTCCCTCGACCATTTTATTTATATACTTAATTATTGTGTGTGTGATTTGGAAAACCCCATTTGGGGTTCAAGGATCACCCTTATCCTGCTCGCTTCCCCGCGGTGGACAGTAGCGAGTCAGCCCACCTACAGCTGCACCTGCATCCTGAGAGACCTGGCGATCGACACGCGAGCACTCATCTCCAGCAGTGGGCAGTGACGTCAGGGAAGTGCTGGACCAGTGGGGGAAGTTGTAATCGCTGTATAGGCCTTAACCTACTAAATCGACCCACCTACTGAGCTAAACTTTTTTATTAATATAAATGTTCCGAATTTTCTACCTACCTGTTTTTCATTTACTCTCCTCCTAGGAACCTATGCCTAGGTTAGGTGGAAAAGGTAAGAGGTAGTTCTAGAGACCGGGACAAAATAGACCTATCACATGTGAGATGAAAAACACGATGTGGTTTTCCGTCTATGTGATTTTTCATACTCTTGCCTTTTGCCTTGCCGAATTCATTACGCAATAAGGTTGCTGAATTCCAAATACATCAAAATCCATTTAGTACGTATTTAAAGCGTGATTGATTAGCAAACATACAGGCTTTTTCATTTCTAATAATAAAAAATAATATAAATAAAAATATGTATGTATGTATCTCACCACAATATTATACAATACATCATTTGTCTTAACAAGCTTATTACTATTGTGGGAGACTGGTGCCTAAACTAGGCTGCAAGCCTGTATTTCAGGACACCAGTTATAATATTAGTAGGAAGTAAGATACCTAAACTGCGAATTCATCAGTATTCATTTCAAATACAAACATCGAATAACCATGCCCAGCTTTTTTTAACCACAATAAAATCAATTCGCCACTAATATCAACATTACAGATTAATTCCCCTATATCCTTTTACCCCACACCCCCGGGGTCAATTCATATCGTCCTTATAGGGTATTCATAGGGTCACAGTGGGGGACTATGGGTTTATTCCATGCGGATGGATGGGAAAGGATCAAGTTATTCAGAAGTGTGAATTGATTATGTTATTTTGTATGGGGATGTGATTTCTGATGGGTAAGGTGGCCTTGTGGTGTGGGAAAATGGAAATAATGTAATTTTGTTGACGCAAAAATTAGGGGTTTCAAATTAGAAAATTTAGGTATTTTTTGTAAGTGTCATGAATTACTTATTGAAATAAACTTTCGTTCAAGTATCTTTAAAAGCTGCTGGCGATTAAAAACACTACAACGTGAAAAATAATTTTAATTTTGTAAGTCGGTGTCAAAAAAAGAAAAAACTAAACCATAAATACCAACTTCAGACATTGAAATTATTTTTCATTTTGTAGTGTTTTTAGTTGGAAATCAGTTGTATTTTTTTGTAAATTGAAACTACATTTAGTTTAAAAAGTTATGAAAATAAATAAAATATTGATTTATTTATAACCATTAAAACTATATTTTATTCTACTGAGTAGGTAACTTAGAAAAATTGGTTTGTTTAAATGTCCGGGTTTTAAGCTCCAAAATCCGGGGTTTTCACGCTTCTTGTCCTAGTTGGCAGATTTTAGAGATGGCAACCCTACATACAGGGATAGTTTAGTAGTTCAAGAATGCAAAAAATTGTATTTTGCACAGATACCAAAAGTCTGTTTATAAAATTTCACACGCTCGTCTTCGTCCTAAATCATCATCCATTTCGCAAAAAAATTACAAAAGTGTATATTCGTACGAACTAGCTTCTTACTGCTCATCATAGCATCAATCTCTTTCGCTCGTGTTGTCGGATGAGATAGCATGCATTTTAACCCCGCGCACAAAATAGTTCGTGCCGTCGACTAGAGCAACCTTAAGAGCCCACATTAACATAGGTATTTGGGTACTATGAAGCAATATGAAATAAATAAATTTGCTTTACTATTTTCACTCCCTAAGCATTTTAAACAAAACATCTTAGTCCCAGAACAAAACTAAAAAAATAATCCCAGAACCGTCTCACCGTGATCATCGCAAAATAATCAGGGGGGTAACCACAAGCTCTTAGAGTAAGGTTATTTTGAGATCGAGTAAGTGACAGATGTATACAAGTCAGATACATCTGTCCCTTACTCGATCTCAAAATAACCTTACTCTAAGAGCTTGTGGTTACCCCCCAGGTCATAACACAAAGGTAATTGTAGATAATAGTCAGTCAATACGCACAATGGCCTCTAATCAACGGTCAAAGTGAGAAGTCGAGCGAATGGCCACGTGTCTTGGCGTTGACGTCATGATGAAGGGGAGAGAAGATGCAACTAACTGGAAACAGAGGGTAGATTGGTTAAGTAGGGATGACATTAAGATGGTATTATTTTGGATAAAGTTTATTTAATTATTGTGTTTCCTGATAGCTACAACCTGAGGGTCTTTAAGTCAAGAGTGAATAGATTACTTCTAGGCAAGCCTGCTTCACCGTCGACCACATCATTGCTTACCATTAGGTAAGATAGTGGTCCACGAGTAATAATAAATAATAGTTAAAAAAAAACTAAAAAGTAGAAAATAGTTTTTAATAAATTTAAATTAAGAATAGTGTGACTGACAAAAAAATATATAAGAAAGCGTGGGGTGCTTTTAATGATATTTTCAAAATGATTCTACTTTTACCAATATACGATGGAAACATGTAATTTACCCCATAGACCAATTGGTCAAATTTCAATTGGTCCATGGAGCACCGACGGTCATTTTTATTTTTTTTGTTAATCACATTCTTCTTATTTTAAATTTCTGAAAATTATTTACTACTTTTTAGTTTGATTTTCTATTAAAGCGTGTTTTTTTAGTTTTATTTAAATTGTTTTAGTTAAATTCACCATTAAAGCGTGTTTTTTAGTTTTCATCTACCTCCATGTAAAGGTCGTGGGTAATAAGCGTGCCTACTGCCTTCCCTGCATGTGATAACCGTTTCTGAGGCACCCTCTCCGGGACATTTATTTAATTCGTGTACTTGGCATAAGGCACTACCGTGTCTTCGGATAAAACTAAAAATTAAGCCATGCGCATGTCTTAGCACGCGTCTTGGTACTTGGCACAAAGACACTACCGGATATCGGATATAAAAAAATCGCTAGTCCTGAAGATCCTGGTAAGGATAATGAAACAAACCATTTCTGCATTGTCATCGGTCCTTGATAAGAGTGCAAAGTTTAAAATTAATCCGACGTTTTGGAGAGGGTGAAAATCACGTTCAAAGATTCCGTTACATAGATATCTACTTCCATACATGCTAATAACATTGCGTTAAAAATAAACATTCATTATTTTTTTAAACTACCTTTTTTCGTATTCTTCTCAGCAATAACTTTCATTTGATACCCATATCATGGTAGTGCACAAAAAAAAAAACTAGTCCGCCATCTTGGGTCGGCCGCCATATTGGATTTAGAATGACGTCACTTAGCTAACCATGCATGCATTGTCATCCAAACTAAACGTTAATGCAAAATTTCATCAAAATTCATGAATTTTAAAGCAGTTAAAATTCGTTTAGCTTTAACATTCAGTTGCAAGATTTAACCAGAACACGCTTACATACATACGTACATACACATCATCAGCCTATTAATGTTCCCACTGCTGGAACACAGGCCTCCTCTCTGTGAGAGGGAATGGACCGAAATCCACCACGCGGGCCCAGTGCGGGTTGGTAGAGGTCACATGTCTTCGAATCTTTGGTTCTAGGACATGCCGGTTTCCTCACGATGTTTTCCTTCACCGTTTTGAGAGCAGTGGTGATGAAATAATTTACGCAAAGTAAAGCGCCTGCCTGGGCTGGAACCCACGACCTACAACATGTAAGTCGCGGCCGATACCACTGGGCCACCACTGCTCATACAAACATACATTGCAAGTTAAATAAAAGCTTGTAAATTACTTCGGCTTACCAAATTATTTTACAAGATAGAAATACTAAAGTTGAATCAAATAAGAAGATACACGACTAGCTTCTGAGCTACATACCGCGGGTTTAATTTCGGCTTTAAATACCTATCATGTTTATTTGGCCTACATATGCAATTTTTGTGTAATTTGTTGTTTGGAAACGCATACACAGGACAAATATACCTCTCCTCCTATTTTATGTCGATTAAAATGGTTACCCCACGTATTAGCTACCAATCTTGCCAAATGACATGGAAATCTTTTCACCACAACGTGAGACAATCTCGTATCGTTTTAACTCTCTTTATTGTTGATAAATCCTGTTGCAAAGACAACACAAAAAACACTTATACCAGTCAGTAAAAAAATGTATTCAGAAAGATAATAAAGTTAAGACAAACAGAGTCTACACAAATTTATATTCTAGCAGCGGCAACGACATCAAAAATATGAAAATGTAAATGCGCTACCGTATGTCACCAGATCAACTCAAAGCATTTCAGTCTTCTGGGATTCGTGATCTCTGAAAGCATATCACTTTGTCTATAGGTAGAGCTCCAGTTCGGCCAATGCCTTCTGCGAGCAATGTCTCATGATGGCACATTGCTCGCAGAACGATGGCCGATGGAGCCGATAAAATTCTGGAGTGGCGACCGCGAACCGGCAAGACGATGCGTTAGAAGGCCTCCCACTAGGTAGACCAATGACCTTGTTAAGGTTGCAGGAATGCGCTAGATGCGAGAAGCACAGGATCGGTCAATGTGGCGACACGCCTGAGGGAGGCCTATGTCCAGCTGTGGACGTATTTCGGCTGAAATGATAATTATATTAATACCACTTAACATAGGCTAATTTTTCAAATTTTTATTATCTGAATTTAAGGCGCTAGACAAGTGCCATTAGATATAAGCGATGGCAATGGTCGAAATCCAAAAATGTAAGGCATTGATCACTTGGCATTTCAATTACTTTTGACATTCCCATTCATTTGACATTTTTTCAATCGCTATCACCACGCTTTCGTTATTAGAATGTCACGTTGTTTAAAAGCTTTTGTATTTTCTATATAAAACCTGTCAAACCGCCATATTTATTCCTCAGTTAAAAGTTATCTTACTATTGAAAAATCGGCACTTAGCAGAACAAACTACATAAAGGAGGAAGCTGAACTGTTAAAAGTCCCAGTTCACAGCACAGGAAGTCAACGGAAACCTCAAAAGCGGTGTCCTATGAGCAAAAAGCTAAAAATGACAATTAATTATAAGCAAATCTAGGTGTTGAATGGGCTAGCCGGTGACTGCCAGTTTTTGCGCGCTACATCAAAAGCAAGTTACGGCGAAGCGACGTGCGGCGCAGATGTGGTAATGTAGATGGTGGAATAGGTATTATACCTATTAAAATGTAGGTTATTTTCCAGGGGGGCAATTGCTTACCCCCACCCCTGGGCTTTAACCTTGAGGCAAACTGAGTGTAAAACTATAAGTAAGACACAAACACGACAGTGCGTGTTCATTCAATAAATTCCAGCCAGCCCGCGAATCGCTGAGCAATAGTTAAATTATTAGATTTGAAAGGAGTTTCTTGTCCGTTCTTCTCCACGTATGTAGTTTCCGAACGGATGGTAGAATCACGTCATCATGGTCCAGCCCTAGTTGTCACCCCAGCGACGCCCTGACCCCTGAGGTTAGACCCCGTAGTGGGTAGCTCTCAGCAAGGTCGCTTAGGTTAAGCATTTGTGCCTGGCTGGAGGCTGTCGTTTAGTCTACACAAGGAAAGTCCGGTTAAGCAGTAGTCTTGGTTGAACTGGGAGACGCAACTCAAAAAAAACGATACCAAAAAACTTTAACCTGTATTTTACTTGGATGTAAGTTATTGATAAACTGTCGTCGCTCTTGAAACGGAGGCACAAGCTTTACTGTATAAGTCGATAAAAACAATTTTGCTCCTTGGTTCTTTTTGTTAATTCCCTTTCAAAAAAAGTATTTCTTCCTATCATAATATCATTCTTTATTTTCATCGTATCATCTTTATTCGATTGGCCTCTGGTATCTTCTCAGCTACCTATATGAAATAGGACGCCATCATTCAATTGTAAAATTATCGTTTTAAATTACTTTTTAAAACTCCATTTTGCGTAAAAATCAAAATCTTTGCAACCCTTCTCTACACACATACTCTTTGCCCTCCACTTCCCAGATATGCGAGCGTGGTTGCGCCGACGCAAGTTTTTCTCCTCCCTCTCGTTCACTCCTCTCGCCATCTCTGTCCCACCAAACGCACCGCGCACCGAGGTTTTTGCCCGAAGGTGCTCTTGCAGTTTTTCACGTGCACGAAGTTTTGAAATCACTGACCGACGTTCGAAAATTCGATTTGTAGTGTGCTCTTATGTATAAGCACGTATAAGTTTGTATTTTATATGAGTTGAAAATTGTTGGTGTATAGGAGAGCTGGTTATCGGGTCAGGGATGGAAGTTAGGTTTATGAAGTACGAGTTAGTATCGCATTTGGCCTTCATGGTAACTTTGGGGCATTCCTTCTCATAGAGAGGCGGTTTGAGTCCCTGCAGTGAGTACATTAAAGGCTGACTATGTTTTGTATTCAAGTATATAAGTCCTGTTTCAATCGGGTTAAAGACTATAGAGTTACTATTATTCTAACACATAATGAGGCTGCTACTAAATCCATGGATGGTTCCATCAAGGATCTCGAAGCTCTCACGAAAGTTATTAAGAAATATACTGGCTAGATAAATGTTTTAAATAGTGTCATATATTTAATGTTGCACTTTTTAAACTTTACAGGTGAGCTCATGAAGATTGTGAATTTTCAAAATAGGTACAATACATATAATAATTCGTTAGAAGAGCCGTTTTTGTACATCGATAATATTGCCAAAAAAATAGTCAGCGTTGTGAAAGGATAACCAACAGAACCCATTTAACAGCATTTATGGATTTTTTGGCATATCAATACAAATTTTGTGTAACTTAGTTTCTGTTTCATCGCAATCGGTTCACTCTATCAAAAGTTAGATGAATTAAAAGTTTTGAAAAAGTAAAATTATCACAACACGCGCAATTCAAATACTCGGACAGTTGAACTCCATATTCGATAGATGGCGTTGTGCATTTGAAGTCATTTTCTGAATGGTGGTGTTAAGATTTTCAGCGAAAGATTGACACTAGAAAAAGATATAGATAGGTAGGATAGGCAAGAAGGGAAGTAGTGCAGGTAGGAAGTTGACGGAAGCCAAGCCGCGGGCAGAGCTAGTAGACCCACAATATAAATAGGCTATAAGGAGAAGAATAAATAGTAGACAATTAGACAACTTTCAAATTTTAAGTACCAAACAACGCTATGCAAACGCTTTGAGAATGGAAATCCGACGACCTATTGCCCAACCATAATAGAAATGGATTTGAAAATCCTTTCACAACCTTTTTGTCAGTACCAACTCTAAAGGAAAAGTGACGTTACTTTGTTGAATATAGAACACCAGAAATCAGGTCTCAAGCGGTGTTTTCAAGCTAGAACAGCGCTTGAGAAAAAGCGACACATATACATTAAACATTTCGTTCCATTATGCATTAAGCGCTTTATATTCATTGATTCGCTTACTCCCACCATTTTCTTAGTTTATTTCTCAAGTCTGTTTTGAATATATGGGTGTGACTTCCTCGTTGGTCTAGTGGACGTAAGCGCTACTGCTGTGACTGAGGTTTTGGGTTTGATTCCGGAGTCGGGCAAAGTGTTATTGGGTTTTTTCATCTGGAATTTTGCAGTAGCAGCTCGGAGTCTAGACTTGTGCCTTGGTGGCAATATGATGGCATCGTTCTGAAAAACGGCGGCATATTATTAAAGATACGTGGGCCCATACAAAATATACTTTGGTGCAAAAGCTTTGTTTTACAGGCAACTGTGCGCAGCATGTCTTTGTCTCTGGTCCTAGTACAAAACTCAAATATATTAGGGTTTGATTTTATGAAAACTACAGTTTCATATAATTATGTATCCGCTAGGGAGAGTTAATATTTTTAAATTTATAAATTGTGGCCTGCATGAATCCGGGAATATGGGTGTGCTTACTTGGTTTGTAGTGAAAGGGTCCAGTTGGTACGTTTGAGATGAGTGGTCCAGTGCGCTTTCTCTTCCTGTTATAGTGTTTGTGTTTTGTCTTTAGCTCACATGGCTTTTTAACTTACAATGTATGACTAGATTACAGATTATACTGTGACACTTGAAAATTCTATCTCCATATAACTTAGGTCTATAGCTTAGCAGTAGAGCAGTGGTGGACCAGTGGTAACGGCCCCAAACCCAGGCAGGCCCTTTACTTTGTGTAAATTATTTCATCACCACTGCTCTTAAAACGGTGAAGGAAAACATCGTGAGGAAACCGGCATGTCTTAGAACCAAAAATTCGAAGACATGTTACATCCACCAACGCGCACTGGGCCCGCTTATTGGTTTAAGGCCCATTCTCTCTCTCACAGAAATAAGGCTTGTGTCTCAGCAGTGGGAACGTTCAAATAGGCTGATGATGATATAATATGTTTAAGATACTTCTGTTTATATATTCTGTGGTCATAATATTATATGGAATAAGACCTGGGGGGTGACCACAAGCTCTTAGAGTAAGGTTATTTTGAGATCGAGTAAGGGACAGATGTTTCTGACTTGTATACATCTGTCACTTACTCGATCTCAAAATAACCTTACTCTAAGAGCTTGTGGTTACCCCCCAGAACTAAATCTGGTTTATTTTAAGCTCTATAGGTAAAACTTATCTACTTTATTGTACACTAAAATTCTTTTACAATATTGTGAATTCTATGTCTATGGAAACAATGAAGGTCTAATCGCCGATAGTGATGTCTAACGACCTCCGGATAAACTGAAATAACTAAAAATAACAAGAGGTTTCATCAATATTCACATATATTCATATTTTTTTTGTTTTTTTAGGATTATAAAATAGATGTGTAACTTTTATGGTGTACAATAAAGTATATTCTATTCTATTCTATAACCGGGTGAAGACTAACAGTATTCGGGCCAATAAAAAGCCACAGAATCGTATCGATTGGAAATGGTGGCAAAATGCCCGACTTAGATAAATTAACTGAAGATTTATGTACCTACCTAACGCGGAACATGACGCGAAGAAAGTTTTGGCCATGCTGCGAAGAGAAATACCAAATAAATGATTATATTAGTAGAAACGGAGTGACTACAGTGTAGCCAAGTTGACAATCTACAATCAATAACGCTTGTAGAAAACGAATCAATACATGGGAATGACACATCTGAACGTTAAGTCACATGGTCAGACCATACAAATAGAAGGCGTTAACGATTGTAGAAAGAGATTCGATTCGAAACGTTTGTAACTTGGCTAGGCGGGATGAGATGCGACGCTTATTAAAGATGTATGAAAGAATATCAGCTGGTCCGACGACAACTGCTACTGATAATCAAGCACGGAAGGGATGACGGTGATTACTAAGAGCGTGTAGATAAAATAATCAGGTGCGTATAAAGATTTTTTTAAAGGCGTAAGGTTTACTGTAATTACTTAAGTAAAAGATCAAATAACTAGAGTTCGTTTTTATTTACCGACGCAACGTAGCGACGGTAAATACCATACTTGTTTTATGCTTAAGTATTGGTTAAACTACACATATTATTCTGCATTATCATCATCATATCAGCCGAAAGACGTCCACAGCTGGGCATAGGCCTCCCCCAAGCGTCGCCACATTAACCGGTCCCGTGCGTCTCGCATCCAGCGGATCCCCGCAAATTTCACCAGGTCATCTAGTCCACCTGGTGGGAGGCCTTCCAACGTTTTTTGGTTCGCGGTCGCCGCCACTTCAGAATTTTTCAGCCATGATTCATTCGGCCATCCGTTCTGCAAGCACATGCCTTGCCCACTGCCACTTAAGTTTGGCAATTCTTCGGGCTATGTCGGTAACATTGATTCTGTTGGGGATCTCTACATTTCTAATTCGATCACGCAAGGAAACTCCGAGCCCTCTCCATTGCCCTTTGGGTGACATTATACCATCATTAAATTCAGTTTATTTTAAACCTTATGGATACTTTTCTAGCGACGCATCAGTATCCTGCATAATCTGCCTGCCCTTGTCCCATGTTAGGTCGAGTTTTCTATAGAATCTAGGAGAGTGAAATGAGAGAGGGGTCGGTGCGTGAACAGTCGATTTCGGGGCTGGGGGGCAGCTCATACCTGGTTGCTATATTTACCAAGTAAATGGATCGTGGTTTGGGGGGGTCAGAAGTATTCCCGAGATCACTATTCTCTTCTGTACTTTAGGGTAATCTACTATGACTTGTCCTAAATACGTTAGGTTCAACTTCCATCCATCGGGATGCAGCTCAAATATACTAATATATAATACTTTTCGCCAGGTTTATTTACACTTATTCATTTAAACTATTTCATAACAAAACTGTCATAATATTTTTCTTTTGACAGCCGACCATAGATTTCTATTTTCTTCCGTATTTTTTTAATAAACCACTCTTTGCGCGCGCTCTGTCGGTTGTCTACGGTTTCGACAAATGATCTTTGAGCATCGCGTTTGTATATATGTATTATACTTACACATACTTTGACCCACATTCAGTGTTTCATTCTATTTTGTTTGTTATTTATATATTGTTCTATTTTATTTTATTATATAAGTCCTGTTTCCGTTAGTGTGTCCGTGGCATCAACAGTAGGTCCTATCAGAATATCAGCGCAGCGTTATTACTTTTTTTGGATATCGCTGCACATGCTGAGATAGGAGCCTTTTTGGTCTCGCACAGGGTTTTTATTTTATTATTGTTTAAGTGTATGCTTATTTTCTCGTGTCTCCTGTGCGGGTCACAAATAAATATTTTTCTTTCTTTCTTTCTTTATTTTTGGAATCAACGCCGCCACTTACGAACTAATGACATGACGTTACACAAAGCCTGCATCACGAAAGCAAAGTTTTCGGCACTATTTGAACACATACAACAGTCCGACATCAACCGTCGGGCCACAGTTGCCCGGACCAGACAAAACTCGTCTGGTCGGAGGATCCTCCCTTTTCTATGGAGGTTTGTGGGATTTTGCACCCTGTTCCACTTACCTCCAAACTACTATTGCCTATGTGATCTCCATGCACAATCCGGTTACTGAGTAACCCATATCCCTTGGTAAGACTGATTGTATATGGACCAGCAACAGCAACAAAATCTCCGGCCCGCGACGTTTTCAGAACACTTCAGACGCATTCTTTAAATTATTTTATTTTACTTTTATCAATAAGTAGTCAAGAGCCTCCGATTAAAGCGGATAGGACTTAATTTCAAGTAGGTAGCCTAATAGCTACTCAACTTACCCTTAAATACCACCACAATATTCAAGAATAAACAAAGAAATCACACAATAAACAAGACGAACTAATCTACGGTCTAACAGTTCAATCTGCTACATAATAGGCCAATCTTTAATAATGACTTCATTAACAACTGCGATTACCACGCGTTTCGGATACCATGCGACAAAAACAGAGTGACAGACGTCAATGGAGTTTATGCCGCTAATTTATATGCGTTTTAAGTGCAATTAAAATGATTTAATGTCAATTTAAAATGGTGCATGTTGTGAAGTTACTGGTGGCGCCATCTCTTGTTGAGTAGCGGAATTAAAATGTAGTTTTATGTGGTTTGATGGTGGTTTTTGAAGTGATTGCTGATAATGATGATGGCAATTGTAGGTTACATTAAAATAGCCAACATGCGTGGATTATGTGATAAACTGAGATGCCTTACATTAGATAGCCTTACAGAGATGTGTGGAAAGAAAATACATGCTGCACCGACGCCAAATAAAAGGGGACAAAGGCAGAACAATTATGGTTCTGTTTCACCAGCAGTAAGCATACCCTAGGCATTCAGCCTTGCTCTCTGGAATATATTTTTACCTGGTTTCATCTAATAGTTCGTGCTAATACATACGACGACGGAGTGTAATCATTTCCCCAACCTAGCTCTTGGTCTGCAACCGGGTTAAAAATGTCGAAAATGTAGGTTTACTGAAAACCTCTGCTTATATCCGTTTAGGAAATACAAGTATATATATATTTTTATTTACGATAGGCTCGCGTTTGACCACTATCTCACCTGATGGTAAGCGATGATGTGGTCGACGGTGAAGCACGATTGCCTAGAAGTAACCTATTCACTCAAGGTTGTAGCTATCGTGGAACACAGACTCCAGCAGGGAATTTCAAAATGTTCAGTGATTTAGTGCGTATGGGTTGTCCATCATGTACCGATGGCGCATTTCCGTACGTCTTGAATTCTGATGATGGAAAGGGCTAGGTATAACCGATAAAAAAGACATGCTGGTATATTATGACAGAATTAACTAATAATAATCTACAATTAATAAAATGATGAGACTGCTCTACCAACACACCGATAGCTAATCCAATATCATATTTTAATTACAACCAATTATAAACTTAATGCAATTAAAGCATTATGCTGTCCGCACTCCATCGGAATCATATTAAGTTATTAATAAAATATATGAACCCATTAAGTATATTAATATGACCTTTTACGTAAATTAACGTTTTTAGTAAATTAATGCTTATGTGGTCAGGGGTGAGTATTTTACATAGGTAGGTAATTACTATAATTTAATTAAGGTTTATGTAATGTTTGTGTACAGATCATTATATAATATATAGGTATGTACTTATGTATGTTTAGGTAGATGGTAGTATGAAGGTAAAGCTTAGGTACATAAAAAAATAGGTGGGTAAAGTAGTGCTCAGTAAATTGACAGATAATATATTTGTAAGGCATAATATTTTTATGGCGATGGCAACCCTATGTACATTATAGGGTTGCCATCGCTAAAATCGACCAACCAGGACAAGAAGCGTGAAAACCTCGGATTTTGGAGCTTTACTACCCGGACATTTGAACAGAGCATTTTTTCTAAATTACTCAGTAGAATAAAATATATTTGTAATGGTAATATTAACTTTTTTTCATACAATTTTAACTAAATTTAGTCTTAAAAAGAAACAAAACAGAATCTTCTTAAAGGTTTAAGTAACTATTTGCAGTCTTTTTTTTTTTATATTTTAAATAAAACAAAATTATACTCTTTTTACGCGTCTGCGGCGACGGCATGGCGACCTGTGGTGATTTGAAGACTGTAAAACTCGGGCTCCAAATAAAACACCGCCCGGACGCTCCCCGGGTGCCTTCTAAACTAGAACAAATCCGGACAGATGGCAACCCTATGTACATTATATAAGTTACATCAATCAATCTGTCTAGCCTTTGCCCAACTATATTGGAGTCGGCTTCCAGTCTTACCGGATTCAGCTGAGTACCAGTATTATACATGGAGCGACTGCCTATCTGACCTCCACAACCCAGTAACTGGGTAACACGGTACCCCTTAGCAAGAATGGTGTCAGATCTCAAGCTTCTGACTACTCGTAACTACTGTCAAAGATCATCAAATGACAGCCGGGACCAACGGCTTAACGTGCTTTCCGAGGCACGGAGGAAACTAGGTATGTTGAAATGGTCACCCATCCACGGACCGACCTCGGTAAGCGTTGCTTAACCTTGATGATGTATCAGTGCGACTTTTATTATTTAGCCACGAGCTCCTTCTCACATTATATAAGTTACATAAAATACAATATTTATTTATCTTCTGGCCACGATGGTTTTTTGGTAAAAAGTAGATTATTCTAGGTCCTTCTCCAGGTCCAAGGCTGCTTCTAATGTTCATTTTCATTTAGGTTTTGTCGCTTAAGTAAAAATTTAAAACAGACAGACAGCGGTACTATCGAATTTATAATATTAGTATAGATAATATCTATAATTACATTAAATGGTTATTTGAGTATATCGAGTTTGTGTTTTATTTCTACTAGCATCATCATTTGCTACGCTTTTTACCTTCCAGTCATACAAGAAAATGCTGTGATAACCTGTAAGTTAACCTGGAACTTACAAAATATGCAAATTTACAAAAAAAAAAATAACCGACTTCAAAAAATAAACACTATAAAGTGCAAAATAACTTTTTTTTTCCGACTTCCGGAACCGAGGAAAAAAGAAGCGGAAAGTAAAAACTTTTTAACAAAAAATCAAACCGACTTCCAAACAAAACAACTACAAAGCGAAAAATAACTTGCTTTTCCTAAGTCGGTGTCTTTTTTACCCATTGTTTTCCGTTATTCGACACCGTCTTCATAAAAGAAAGTTATTTTTCGCTTTGTATGTTTTGTTTTGGAAGTCGGTTTGATTTTTTGTTAGTGTTTTATTTTTAAAGCCGTTATTTTTTTTTGCGAAAAAGTTTTAATTATCCTGTTATAATGTTTCCATGGGATAATAATACCTACACTTTTTACGCGGGCGAAACCGCGGACTGAAGCTGGTATTAAATAAATGCTTTGAGTTTTAATGAAAACGCGCTGTCGCATTGTCGCTACGCCTGTCTGTCTGAACACTGTCTTTTTACCTCTAATAAATGATACATAGATACCTACCCTCTTTTTATTCCCCAAATATTTAAATTAAATATGACTGCTAGGGTGGGTACGTTTTTAATGCAGCCCCATATAATTTGCATGTGACAGGGGACACTGAAACCGTAGTCGTTAATTAGAGCCCGAAACTCAAGGTGTGGTGGCCGCCATGTTGGATGGGCATAGAGTAGGTAGATAAATTATGTAGCAGAAGAGGAAAATTAAAAAGTGATTGTGTGATTGCATATTTTTGATACCAATAGACTCTCTATTGGTATCAAAAATATGCAGTTAGAAAGTTTGCTATCTACCCTAATTTTATGCCAATATTTAAAAGTTTTGCAGACTTAAGTAAATGCATCCAAGATACAAGAGAAATTCGTAGTGTGGGACTAGGTTTTTGTTAATGAAAGAAATATGTTTTTGGTGAATGAGGAGCTCGTGGCTAAATAATAACAGCCACACGGGTCGATCTACAAGGTTAAGCAACGCTTGACGAGGTCGGTCCGTGGATGGGTGACCATTTCAACCTAGCAAGTTTCCTCCGTGCCTCGGAAAGCACGTTAAGCCGTTGGTCCCTGCTGTCATTTGAAGATCTTTGTCAGTCGTTACGGGTAGTCAGAAGCCTAAGATCTGACACCAGTCTTGCCAAGGGGTATCGGGTTATCCAGTTACTGGGTTGTGGAGGTCAGATAGGCAGTCGCTCCATGTAAAACACTGGTACTCAGCTGAATCCGGTAAGACTGGAAGCCGACCCCAACACAATTTGGGAAAAAGGCTAGGCAGATGATGATGTTTTTGGTGAATGATGCAAATGTCAATTAATTGTAAAACATAATTCTCGCCAATTTATTATTTAACACCTATTTTGTTGCACTACAAAGCAAAAGGTGTTGGAGAGGGCTCGGAGTTTCCTTGCGAGATCGAATCAGAAATGTAGAGATCCGTAAGAGAATCAAAGTTACCGATATAGCCCGAAAAATTGCCAAACTTAAGTGGCAGTGGGCAGGGCACATTGCTCGCAGAACGAATGGCCGCTAGGGCAGAAAGGTTCTGGAGTGGCGACCGCGAACTGATAGACGTTGCGTTGGAAGGTGACCTGGTGAAGGTTGCGGGGATCCGCTGGATGCGAGACGCTCGGGACTGATTAATGTGGCGACGCTTGGGGAAGGCCTATGTCCAGCAGTGGACGTCTTTGGGCTGATATGGTGATGATGATGATGACAGGGCAAAAGTTTCAAGGTTCCGGTCCACTTTGTTCGCAGAGCAATCTTCACCAATAGTTTTAAATTAATGAATATTGGTTTTTACCAACTTAATTTGTAACAATAACCGATACTCTAGTGTTATCTAGATGATAATCTACAAATAAACTTAATGTGGTTTTCAGATGATAGCTTCAAGCTGAAATCGGTAAAGAAGACAAAAAAAGGAATGCTGCTGAGGCTGCTTTGCTGCTGAAGCTGCTTTGCTGCTGAGGCTGCTTTGCTGCTGAGGCTGCTTTGCTGCCTGCCTATAAATTTTATGATGTCGTGGCGAATATAACAACATTTACACTGAGAAAAATAATTGGATCTTGAACAATAAAATTAGCTTTGTATTACATACTAGCGGACGCCTCGCGGTTTCACCCGCGTCTTTCCCGTTCCCGTGTGAATACAGGTATAAAAAGTAGCCTATGTCACCCGGGGATAGTGTAGCTTCCCAACTGTGAGTTTTTGAAATCGGTCCAGTAGTTTTTAAGTTTATATGTTACATACTCAAATACAAATATTTCCTCTTAGATAGATATAGATTTAAAGTTTGCTGTAAAAAAATACAAAATTAAAATTTTCTAAATTTTAAGCAATCTTTAGTTATTAAAAAATAAACTTTGACATTCACAAAAGTAACAATTGAAAACTAGTTTTGTTGCTCTTGTCCGTTCTTCTCCACGTAGGTACTTTCCGAATGAATGGATGAATCACTTAATCATGCCATAGTTTTCTCCCAGTGACGCCCTGAGCCGTGGTTCGACCCCATAGGGAGTAGCCCTCAGCGTGTGGTCGCTTAGGTTAAGATTTGTGCCTGGCTGGAGGAGACTATAGTTTAGTCACCACTGGAACGCCCGATTAAGCAGTAGCCAATCACTCTGATTGGAATGCGAGAGGTACAACAAAAAAAAAAATGTTCGTAAGTTCGTTTTTTTTTATTCAGAGCTCCCGTCCAAGTTTTCTTCACAAAAAGCTGCTAAAATAAAATAAAAAACCTACAGAACCGTAGCCCTAAAGCCAGTCGTCCTCTTCGCGGTATCGATGATTCCAAAATTAAATATATTTTTACCAGAATTCAGTCACGCCAACAGCGTTGTCATTTTCCTAAAGGTCTTTTAAGATGCAGGTGTTGTTGCACAGAGAGCACGACAAAAGATGAGGTTTGCAGGCCAAGAGCTAGGCTTATGGTCACATAGGCATAGCTGGGATGTGTTCATACTTGTGTACTTACATAGTTTGAGGTCTACTCAAACTATGTAAGTAGCTATAAAAATAACTCAACCTAGACCTAACCTATAGACCTTAACCTTATCCTAACTTGTAGACCTAAACTAAACTCACTTATCCCCTTGAGTGCCTTTTGGGAACTTTGGTTCCCAAGACAATTGTTTTTACAAACTTTTATTTGACTTGCAATGTATGTATGTAAGTGTGTTCGGGTCAAATCTTGCAACTGAATTTTAAAGTAGTTATCCTCCACCGATTAAGATGAATTTTTGTATACACGTTTAATTTGGATGACAATGCATAGCTAGCTAAATGACGTCATTCTAAATTCAATATGGCGGACGGCCCAAGATGGCGGACTAGTTATTTTTTGTGCACTGCCATGGTATGGGTATCAAATGAAAGGGTTTGCTGAGAAAAATACGAAAAAGTTTGTTTTAACAAAAAAGAGTTTTATTGTTTTTTTCTTTCTGTTTTGTCTGCTTATTAGCACTCGAGGGATTTATTTATTTATTTAATACTTCATGCACACAAACGTACAGAGGCGGACTTAATGCCTTAGGCATTTTCTACCAGTCGACCTTTGGGTGATGCAGAGACAAATAGTGGTAGGTGCAATATTTAAAGTAAACATAATACCTAAGGTAGGTTCATTCAAATACAACGCTATACATACATACTATAAATACATACAATACATACTCAACAAAAAATACATATAAACTAAATACACGAATATACTTACAAAATTAGTGGTAGCAGATGATTAACTCTTGGTTTGCAACCGGGATTAATTTGTCCAATAATATTATATTAATAACACAATTATATTTGTAATAAATATTCAATATCTTGTCCTCTAAAATGTCACGTTCTTCTTTTAATTGTTTTGCTACCTACCTACTTAATAATATCAGCGTTCAGAGCATTTTTACCTTCTTAACTTTATATTGAATTCTGGTAAATAAGTGACATAACTACACGGTAAGTGGATTATTAGATTCGTAGAAACTAGAAATATTGTCATTTTATTAAATTATTACTAACTGTTGCCACAGGGTGGTGACCATAAGCTCTTAGAGTAAGGTTATTTTGAGTGTGTGTAAGGGACAGATGTATTTGACTTGTACTTCAAAATAACCTTACTCTAAGAGCTTATGGTTACCCCCCAGGTTTCACCCCCATCTAGGACGGATATTATCCGGGCAGTCTTTGATATATCGGGATAATATCCTGATCAATGTCATCGTTTACCCGTGTACCAAGTTTCATCCAAACCTATTCAGCAGGTGTGTGGCGTGACTGCATGACTAATAAAGAAACATCTAAACATAGGTACAGACATTCATTTTATTTACAATATTAGTAGGAAGAAGGATAGGATATTAGAAAAACCTCTTTTCACTATTCACTAAGGCTTCAGACTGCTTTCAAAGACACCAACCCATCCAAGTTTCCACCAAACGAGAAATGCTTAACTACACCATAAGTTTAACTAGCTAACTTTTACTCTTATCATGAATTTCAATCTTAACACAAATTGAATTTTTGCAACAATTTATAGTGTTTTTTTTTTTATTTTTATGATGGGTTTGCTCTTGACTCTAGAGTCAAGAGCAAACCGTTCACCGTTTTGAGAGCAGTGGTGATGCAATTATTTACCCAAACGCCTGCCTGGCCTCGAACCCACGACCTACGGATACGCAAGTCGTGGCCGTTGTTACCACTGGGCCACCACTGATCTTACCCATTCCCAATACACCATAGGCAGAGACCACACTACTAAAATACCACCATATCATTTACCCAAATAAAAATGACTAAGCAACTATTATTAGTTGCTTAGCTTTATATGGTAACGACTTTAAATAGCCTCATATCAGCTGTAAACAGGTCTTATAGGGTCGCCAACTTTATTTAGAAAAAAATAGAGTGTATTATTTATTTATTTATTATATGCTTTATTAAAAGACAAAAGATATTTATTTCAACTGGGCCACCAAGCGGCACTTTTGAATGTCACAATTTAAATTTACATGGAATAAAAGTTGATTCTACCGTGCATTCGGAAAGTAGCTTGTTGTGGAGAAGAATGCACAAGAAACTCCATATATATGGAGATATATATGGAGTTACATATGTATATTATATACCTTACAATACAATTATATAAAGAAACTTAAAATTAATACACATATAATGGGCGGCCTTATTGCATGCCGCGATCTCTTCCAGGCAACCTGGTATGGACAGTAATTGTCTGGACATGAAGTGGGGCTGTCGTTGGTGTGACAATAACATTGTTTAAACACTTTTTTTTATGTAAGTTTTATGGTCTGGTTGCTAGGACCTTTTAGAAAGAGTTTTGGATCTTATATTTATTCTTTAGTATGCATTAGAATGCGTATGTAACAGATTCTAATGTTTTTGGAGTATTTGGCAGCAAATTGTATCGAGTCAGTCTTCCCAGTAAGCTTTGCAGAGGTCAATACTACAATAAAATACTCCGCTCCACTATCCCAAAATCGCTTCTGTCAATGATTTCACAAATTGTCCAGTTGCATAGACAGTTGAGACACAAAACTACACCAATAATATGTCACAATATCCACTAGGAATCAATTTGCAAATAATATTAACAGCCACTTAACTTCACTCAACAAAATCCGTCCAAAAACTCGTTAAAATACTATATTATAAATGATGCACAGATAAATAAAGATGCTATGTAATATATACATAAATACATACATACTAAATATAATGCCAATAAAATAAAATAAATGATGAATGACTCTATTGATAATCACAATCATAGTGTTTGTTTGAAATCAACACGCTAAGACGAAGACAGCGTATATATGATTTTAGTAAGGGGAAATGTTCTTGAGGAGCTCGTGGCTAAATAATAACAGCCGCACGGGTCGATTTTTAAAGTTAAGCAACTCTTGCCGAGGTTGGTCTGTGGATGGGTGATCATCTTTTCATAGTTCCTCCAGTGTCAGAATCCAATAAATCTAACACCAGTCTTGCCTTGGGTATCATGTTACCCAGTTACTGGGTTGTGGAGGTCAGGTAGGCAGTTGCTCCATGTGAAAAAAGCTAGTACCAGTCAGCTACACCTGGTTGGACTATAAGCCGACCCCATTATATTTGGCAAAAGGCTAAGCAGATTGAAATTGATCTTTTGCCTTTGTAGATTATAAAGTCATCATCATCATTTCAGCCGAAATACATCCACTGGTGGACATAGGCCTCCCCCAGGCGTCACTACATTGACTGATCCCGTGCGTCTCGCATCCAGTACATTCCCGCAACCTTAACCAGGTCATCTGTCCACCTAGTGAGAGTTCTTCCGGTTCGCGAACGCCTTTCCAGAACTTTTCGGCCCCATCGGCCATCCGTTCTGCGAGCAATGTGCCCTGCCCACTGCCACTTAAGTTTCGCATTTCTTCGGGCTGGGCGCATGTCGGTAACTTCGGTTCTCCTGCGGATATCCTCATTTCTGATGCGATCACGCAAGGGATACTCCGAGCATAGCCCTCTCCATTGCCCTTTGGGTGACTTAAGCTTTCTGATAAGGCTCATTGTAAGCGACCATCTCTCAATTCCGTAGGTGATCACTGGCAACACACACTAGTCACCTAAAATAGAGTACAATACTCTATACTAAAGTACAGTTGGTAACCCTGTCTTCAGATGATGATGACGGTAAACAGAATGATCATTATAGTATGTTTGGCGTGACCTGGGCTAGAGGCGAAGGTGTTTCCTTCCAAGTAACTCCGGGAGTTTTGAGAGCAAGGGTGGTTTCCATTGGGTACGACACACTGCACAAGTGCACGGTGTGTCGGTTGAGCTGGGGCGGTTTTCCATAGTACAGATTTTAGCTTCTAAATAAATTATTAATCCACTTCCGAAAAAGGAAGAAGGATGTTCTCAATTCGAATGTTTACTTTTTTTATGTATGTTCGGACAAAACGGATTTGCATAATTCTTTTTTTGACTAAATAATGATAAAATTTGAAAAGAACCTTGTAAATAAGATTAACATCAATTTTCCTCTTTCCAGCTTATAAGATGCATCTCACAATACGATGCTTCGGTTAATTAAGAATCTCAGCAAAAACTAAACAAATTTGTTTTGATAGGCTCGCTCTACGGTAATATTGTCAAATTAACCGGTACGCAGGAATCGAGGAAATTGAGATAGGTAAAAAATTGGTAAAATATGTATCGGGAAAAATTCCATTTTTAGGGTTCCGTAGCCAAATGGCAAAAACGGAACCCTTATAGATTCGTCATGTCTGTCTGTCTGTCTGTCTGTCTGTCTGTCTGTCTGTCTGTCTGTCTGTCCGTCCGTATGTCACAGCCACTTTATGCCGAAACTATAAGACCTATGCTCTTGAAACTTGGTAAGTAGATGTATTCTGTGAACCGCATTAAGATTTACACATAAAAATAAAAATAAAACAATAAATTTTGGGGGTTCCCATACTTGAAACTAAAACTAAAAATATATTTTTTCATCAGACCCACACGTGTGGGGTATCTATGGATAGGTCTTCAAAAATGATATTGAGGTTTCTAATATCATTTTTTTCTAAACTGAATAGTTTGCGCGAGAGACTCTGCCAAAGTGGTAAAATGTGTGTCCCCCCCCCCTGTAACTTCTAAAATAAGAGAATGATAAAACTAAAAAAAATATATGATGTATATTACTATGTAAACTACCAGCGAAAATTGGTTTGAACGAGATCTAGTAAGTAGTTTTTTTTTAATACGTCTAAAATCGTAAACCGCAATTTACCAAGTACGGAACCCTTCGTGCGCGAGTCCGACTCGCACTTGGCCGGTTTTTTTATTAAAGGACTATACAATACACATACACAGGGAAAAATACCAGTATGGTTCTTTTATTATTATAATTTGTCGAGTTCTCTGTCCAAATATAAATACCGTTTGTTTAATCAATTTCCATTTGGCCGAAAACCTTTCGAAACTTTTCTTTTCGTCGAATAATTACAATCCAAACATCGAATCGATTTGTATCGTCGATCGTCGGATAACTTACAGTAACACCAATGTAGCCAAGTTCATTTTGCCAACAACATTCGTGTCGAAACATCACAAAATCCGACAGTGGAAATCACCCCAACATTGCCGCAGGCTCGCCGTACCAATGGTATAATTACGACCAATGTTCGGGGAACCAGCAGCTTTTATTATCTGCGGCTACTGTGATTAGATGGACCACAGATAACTTTGGGAACCCGAGGAAAATAAAAAAAGATTTGAAAGATTCTCTCTGGTCTGTTTTGTTTTTGGTTCGGTTTTTAAAATGTGTTGTTATGTGTAATAGATATTTTTTTTGAGAATCGGTTTGTTGGGGTTGACTTCTGAAGATTCGTCTGTGTGCAAACATACCATCACGCGTGTAATGCTAAAGGAGTTTGCAGTAGTTTAGACATGTAGAGTGTAGAGGGAACATTGCGCCATTTCTAAGTCCCACACAAAAAAGGTGAACTGTCTATCTTTTTCCATAGAGTTGTCTAGAGAAATCTTTAAACTTTAAAAAATTTGGATGTTTTGTTTTTTCTATTATATTTTTTATATTATATAATGTTGGATTAATCGAACAAAACCAGCATTAATTAGTGAGATTTCATTTGTATGTCATGTGTATGTCGGGTTTATGTTACAATAATCTGTATTTATGTAACAAACTATCTACATAAGTAATAAGGGGAGGCCTATGTCCAACAGCGGACGTCTTTCGGCTGATATGATGATGATGAAGTAAAATCTGTTTTATAACTGTTCTGCCTACTCCTCTACTCAGCCTTTCACTAAGGCTACACTAAAAAAATAAAAAATATGAGTACTTTTACATTTATTTTTTGGTGTATGCTTTGTTGATTGTACTTTAATACAAAAAACCGCACCATTTAGATACGGCAAAAATATTGATGTTTTGTATGAGATTAAAATTTGCTTATTTTTTTTTGATCAACAGATAATATATTATCAAAAAATTGAGAATTTTGAAAAACATTTATGACAAAAGTTTGCTAAACTAAGTCACAGATAATGAGTAAATAATCATTTGAACTTCGGCTCAAAACTTATTGTTTTAAGGGCAAGCCAACAGAAAACTTTGTCCCTCACTGATTTAACAGATGATCTAAGAGGGGTGACCATAAATCCTTCAATTAAAGTTATTTTGAGTGTGCATCGGGACAGATGTAGCTATTCAAGTCATATACATGTGTCCCTTACACGCACTCAAAATATCCTTACTCTAAGAGGTTATCGTCACCCCCAGAACAATTACCCAAAATCTATGCATTACCTATTTTACCCATATATTTTTGGAATGGCGTCAAATCATATCAAGTGATGTTCATAGATTTGTGGTTTCGACTTTCGTCTGACCGAAATCCAGCTTCCAGATTTTATTTAAATAACAATACAGGTCCGATGACATTACAAACTCATAATAAAAATAAATTAATCACTCTTGCATACCGATAATTGGTGAACCGATACATAATATGCCTCAGGCCGGACTCGAACCTACGCCCCTGTGAGGTAGCACTACACAACACAAAAAAAATACACAGAAACATATTTTAATACCTCCATTTTAAGTAGTTTTTTATAACAAAAATTCTACTTACGCCATTTTGGTTTTGAGCGTAAATTCTCAATGAAGAAGCTTAATTAAATATTTAAATGATTAAATGTCTTATTCCGTGGCATTTAAGATCATTTTGCTTCGTTAATTTCAAGACTTATTGACTAATTTTTTTCTGAAATAATTTATGCTCGTCTTTGAGCGGTGTGGCTTTGACTTTTGAAACGACGCATCTCACTACATTTCCTCATTGGAATATCAACTTAACTGTCTTGAAAATAAAGTTGATTTTCAGTTAAAGGTAAATATACAGTTATTTTCAAGTGTTCATACTTTTTAATATGCATACATTGTTGTATAATTTGCCGGCCAGTATCTAGATTGAATTAAATAATAATACTTAATATGACATTGTTGACGCATTACATACTAAATAAACTGTAATTTTCTTAGCGGTTCAACTAATATTTGTAATAAAAACATATTTTTTTTAAACTAATCTGTAATTATGCCAATGCAGGGCACAAGAACAAGGAACAAGCTTCACCATGCTTGGTTAGTAAAGTTAAGGCGCTATATACATCCCAATGTTAACGCAGTACTGGCCGTGCGCCCGCTCGATGCCAAAATATCAATATTGAACCTCCTTTTGAACAGTTTTGTTTGCAAAATAATATTTGATTTACATTTGCTATGTTATTTATGAAGAAATTCCAGTCATAAATTTTTCTGTGTAAAAATATTTTTAAACCTCCAAGTCGTTTTGGAGGAGTTTCCAAAAGTTGCGAAAAATATCGTGTTGTTAATTATTTGTTTAAAGCAAAAAAAACTATTAGTTACACGAAATAACCTTGTGTTCAAAATTATGTACTTACATGAATCAATAATATTTTTTTTTCTTTTTCAAACCTTTTAACCTAGCCGTTACTAAGGAGAATGTTTGAGAAAGTTACCGTTTTAAGGCACTAAAGGGTATGTAGGCCCTTAATGCGTGTAGGCGATTTTATATGAAAATCTTTTTCAGAAAAAAAATAACCGACTACTAAAGCAAATCACTAAAAAACGCAAAATAACTTTCGTTTCGGAAGTCGGTGTCTTTGGTACCTCTTGTTTGTATCATTTCTCGACACCGACTTCCGAAAAGAAAGTCATTTTGTACTTTTTAGTTCATTCCAACAATATAACATACATACGTGTCGAATTAATTACCTCCTTTTTTAAAGTCGGTAAAAACTGGAGACAATAAATGCAACAAAAAATACGCTCAAACGGAAAATGATGTACATTTGTGGGTTGCAAGCGCGTCTGCTGAAAGTTGCCAAATTGAATTTACTTTGCTTTTGTCCAACAGAAAATTCTCATATAGTTAAATTGATTAACGATTATTTTCCCTATCTGCCCAATTATTTATGCCATTCTTCTTTTGTCTGACCTGTATGTGGCGACTTATTCAGCGCTTTCATTTACCTCTTTTGAATACTGGAAGGTGCAGGTGGTCGGGCACGAAAGGCAGACAAGGAGATGAGACATTTGCTCCGAAGGGATGCCCACAATGGCACTGAGTTTGAGATGGGTCTATGATACTCCATTTGGCCAGGTTTTGTATACAAACCATAAGAAAAGACCACAGACATAAATCTAACTAGATGACGCGATTGCGTGTCAAAAAACGGAGCAAAATTACGATCAAAATCGTAATTTGAACTTTTCATTTAGCATTATCGGCACCGAAACTCCAACAAAATCTAGGAAAATGCCTTCTTATGCCATATTGAGCTGTAAAGACTCTAGAAAAAGTTGGCCGAGCCATTGGAAATGTTTTCTTGCATTGGTAAGTAAATTTGTTTTTAAATTGTGAGTGAAAAAGTGGCACGGCTTGGTTTTCATACAGATGGAGGGACTTAGCGTTATCTAGTTAGATTTATGTCGGTGAAAAAGACTCATCTGCACTGAATATTTTTTTTTAAATGTTAAAGTAATTCAGAAACTTAAAAACAACGAAACTGTGCGCTGTCTTCCCGCATATCAATCTCAAAAAATCTTCGGCACATAAAAATACAGAAAAAAAAAGATCTTTTAAAAAGCGGCGTCGGAAGCCGAAAGAGGCTCCATTTAATATCGTACGTAACCGATAGATTAATACGATAAATGTACGTTATAAACCTGTAATTATGATTTTATTCACAACATATAACGTCCATGGGTGTTTTGTGAAGCATTAGAAACTTTAACAATTTATTGGCCGAAAAGAATGTATGCGTCAGAGGGCTTTTTTAGGCATGATTTTGATAGGATCGTAGGAAGACTGAAGTGGACTGTTTTGGTTGTTCGGTTGGAGTCTTGTTGAGGAAATGAAAATACTATCGTGATTCGTAGAGTGGAAGACCGACTGAAGTGGACTGGTTGCCGCGGATTCTTCGTTCTCGTATCCGGCTCGAAGGACCAGATATCCTAATGCCTAAGGCAAATATATATTATATGTTTTCATACTTTACAGGTCCTTGTTGTCGATTTGAGATTGATATGGTATGAGAAGACAGGACATATTTTAGTACGGTTTTTAATTAAGAATCAACGTGCAATTTTGTTCTTACTTACTTGAACAGTAGATACATACCTAATTCTGTCGTTTCAAAATAACTTCAATTTCGGAAGTCAGTGTTCCTGTTTTTGTTTCTTCTATCCGAGTCTCAACAATTCAGAACATATTCTTTCAAACAAAAATATATTCATCAAACTCAATTCAAAAGCGGCGGAGTAATCGAAACAAACATACAAAAAAAAACATACAGTCGAATTGAGAACCACCTCCTTTTTTTTTTAAGTCGGTTAAAAATAAAAAACTTATTAAAAATACTTTCTTTTCGGCAGTCTGTGACTTTGGTGCCTTTTTTTTCGTTTTTGACACCGACTTCCAAAAGGAAAGTTATTTTTCGCTTTGTAGTGTTTTGTTTTAAAAGTCTGCTTATTTTTTGTGAAAAATATTTTATTTCTCTCTTTTTAGATTAAGTACACTATCATTAAAAAATGAGCAAAGTCTATAGTAAGGTACTACCTAAAGGATTGAAAAATACTCATAATAACTTAATTTACACATTCGTGCTGATTGCCGCTAAGGAGTTCAGTTGTATGTTCCACATCTTGAAAACTGCTGAACCGATTTTGATGAAACTTCTACTGTTCCCTAAGTTGAGAGATATCTAATCCAATAAAAAAAGAATGATCACGATCAAATTACCAGTTTCGGAGATATGCGTGTACAAACATACTTCGATTCAATTATGAAATTTGGCACACGTGTTTAGAAGAATATACAGAGTAACATATGTGAATATTCTGCAATTCCAACAATATTAAATACAATCGTGTCGAACTGATTACCTCCTTTTTCGAAGTCGGTAAAAATTAAAAATACCCACGGGAAAATACAACATCACCTTTTCCCACAAAAGACAGCAGTGTCAATGAAAAAATATTACTTAAAACTTAATAAATCAATCAATCTGTCAACGCAACTTTAATTGCTATAATTTTTTTTCGACAAATTATTGAATTAAAGTACAATTTCAGTTTTATCACAAGCTTTTATTGGTCAGTCGCTAAAAACATTATTTATGTATTCGGTAGCTCGGAATGTAATTACAAATTTTGTAAATTATTATAATCTTATTTTAAAGAAAATAACATACGTACCTACCGTACTAAGTACTGGAACTGGGAGTGGTAGCAAAAAAATGTACCAACTTTAATTTACTTATTTGAATAACAAATTATTATTTTCTAATATTTCAGCGTTTACAGATAAATAAATATAATACTACAAATTATAGGTCAAAGGTTGGTAAAAGTCTTGATTAATTTTTAGATAAAAATCTCACTTTATCTTTTGTTTATATATATTATATTAGGCTCGCGCTTAACCACTATCTCACCTGATGGTAAGCGGTGATGTGGTTGAAGGTGCATCACGCTTGCCTAGAAATAACCTATTCACTCATGACTTAAAGACTCCTAGATTATAGCTGTCGGGAAACTCAGACTCCGGAATGTAATTCCACTCCTTAGCTGTACCTGCGCATAATAAAAGTGTTTCCAAAACGTTTTGTGTTTATGAGTGTGATGTTCACCATGTACCGATTGAGTATCGCCGTGCGTCTGGTAGACCGATAATGAAACTGGCTAGGTGGAATTGGAGGTATCTTAGGTAAATACCTGATAACTTTGTACGAGATAGACAATTTGTACAAGCTTTAGTTTAGTTTTACCTGAACCCCCGATGACAGGCATTGGGGATTCAGGTGAATGTTATCAAATCTTACAAGTAAAATTAGCATCAAAAGATAGGGGGACAAACGCGAGCATAAGACAAAAAATTAAAATAGCACCCACCTCTCGGGCAAGTGTCCCTTACAGCTCCGAAGATCCTTTTTCTAGAAAGAAAAAAAAAAAAAAGAAAGAACAAGTTTTTAACTGCCACAAAACTACATACAAACATTACACTAACACACACACTATTCACTATTTTAATAACGTAACATTGTTATAAAGAATATCAGATTAGATATTTGATGTGCCAAGGAGTTTTCTAGATGTTTACGGACCTAATCACATAACATAGGACGAACTGTGATTAGGTAAATCACAGTTAGGTCAAACTATTTAGTAATCTGTGGTTAGGTAGTCCTCAATATCTATAAATAAATAAATTAAAAAAAAAGCCTTTTATTCAAAAACCAGAGAAATACAGCTAAAAAACCGTAAAAACTTCTTAATTAGAGAATGTCCCTGATTTCAGTGTAGGTCTTGGCATAGGCCTCCTCTAACAGTTTCCACTGGGGTCTGTCTTGAGCAACTCGTCTCCACCTTGGTCCAGCGGTCTTTTTAATTTCGTCCTCCCATCTCAGACACTGTCTTCCACGGCTTCTATTCCCATCTCTTGGGTACCAGTCTGTTACTGCCTTGCTCCATTTCCCACGTATGTCGCGCATCATGTGACCGGTCCACCTCCACTTTTGCTGGTCTATTCGTGTGAGGATGTCAGTAAGTTTGGTTTTTCAATATCTATACTAATATTATAAAGAAGAGGACAGATTTGTATTTTTGTATGTAACGAATAAACTTAAAAACTACTAGACCGATTTCAAAAATTCTTCACCGTTGGGAAGCTACACTATCGCCGGGTGACATAGGCTACTTTTTATCCCTATATTTCCACGGGAACGGAAACTACGCGGGTGAAACCGCGAGGCGTCCATAAGTAATTTTGTAGAGAGGTAAAAGTTTGTGAGGTTGTAGGGGGTAATCTCTGGATCTACAGAACAGATTTAGGTGAAATTTGGCATGAAGAGAGTTTGAGACCCTTGGAAGTACATAGAATAGTTTTTATTCCCTTGGGATGATAAAACACTTTTTACGGGGGTGAAGCCGCGGGCAGAAGCTAGTAGACTATAAACTTGTCATAGCTACTCAATTTAACTACAAGCTAGATTAAATATTGTTACGAAAGGAATTTATATCTCCTAATTATATTTATTCACATAGATACAAGTATATACAGTGTATAAAATACTTAATTAACTAAGATTACAAACATATACACTTAAAACTTTAACTAATAACTAAACCTAAAAAGATACTAAACTAAAATATGGCATCGAAAGACTTCTCCACATCGTTAACCACTGGTAATGTGCACAAAAGACTGCCAGAATTGCCACGTTGTATGGCATTGCTTATTCTCTGACCAAGGTAAAACCCAGCCCTTGGGTCACGCGAAGTGTCAACTAGGCGTTTGGAAAGATCTTTAAACAAAGCGAGAGCACTCGGATCCCACGAACCAAGAGTTTCAACCCCAAACGGCTCGAAAATATAACTACCAATGAGGTTATTATATTTCCGCCGTTTTTAGGGTTCCGTACCCAAAGGGTAAAAACGGGACCCTATTACTGAGACTCCGCGGTCCATCTGTCTGTCTGTCTGTCTGTCACCAGGCTGTATCTCATGAACCGTGATAGCTAGACAATTGAAATTTTCACAGATGATGTATTTCTGTTGCCGCTATAACAACAAATACTAAAAACAGAATAAAATAAATATTTAAATGGGGCTCCCATACAACTAACGTGATTTTTGTGCCATTTTTTTGCGATAATGGTACGGAACCCTTCGTGCGCGAGTCCAACTCGCACTTGGCCGATTTTAATTTCTTTATAACTTAGGTACAAAGCGGATTTGCCGCTACTGAATACATAATTATGAATATCAATACAGCAATTAAATTATATTTTCTATAAATAAAAATAAAATAAAGCACTCTTTTCTGCTAACCATACTCTGACTGCCGAGAGCCCGCGGCCATTTTGAGAACGTTATCTTTTTTTTTTTAAATCTACCTCTACCATGGTCGGTCTGTTTAGAGTCCAGATTTTTTTTTTTCATCTATTTTTTTACACGAAAAATCTTACGTTAAAAGAACATTAAAAAGTCGTATAAGTTACGGTTTTTAAGATTCAAGTTCCTGTAATTTTACGGTATTTTTATATATCCTGTTACAAAGGTTGGACGAAATTTGCATTTTAATGTTCGTCATTTACTTTGTTTGATAGGTGATATAGGTACAAATATGGTTGAAGTTTTCAAATTTGTTTGGGTTTGGCGCAGCACGTCTTTTTCTTCTATACTTCTTTATAAACCGACTTTCCAAAAAGGAGGAGGTTCTATGTTCGACTTTATGTATCCAACCAAATGCACACACACACAAACAACAAAGTGTAAAACTACTTTTTTTCCAGAAGTCGGTGTTCCTGTTTTTTTTTACGTTTATTGACAACGACTTCCAAAAAAGAATTCATTTTTCACTTTGTAGTGTTTTTATTTGGAGTCGGTTGTATTTTTTTTTAATATAATGCTTTTTTATTTTTCAATCATCATTTCAGTAGTGATCGCCTTTCTATTCTTTCTATAAATTGTCCATTCATAATTTCTTTAACCTCTCCCCCTACTCCTATTATAATCTTCTTAAACAAAATATTAAATCACATAAACCCAAAATAATACATTCACATCCACTTTTGAATTGTTAAGTTCGATAAGTTGCACGTTCCAAAAGGTATGGAGAACTCTATGGAGAAACTTCATGGACGCTCTTTTGTTTTTAGCCATAATAATCTTACTTCTGGACAATGACCTCCCCCTCATTCCTACCTTTTCTCTTGGTGTTGTCCGGACGCTCTTTAGAATCAATAAATAATATACAAGATCAGTTAACTACCTACCTAAATTCCTGAATGTCAACCAAAGATCGAGAATGTGTCACGATTCTGAGAAACCCTCTGAATCGCCCACAGCGCTTCTGATATAATGATATACAGTCAATCACAACACGTCACTAACGATATCACCTCTCGGATCAAATATTGACAAGGTGGATGCAAGAACGAAGTTACATGCATGTTGTAGAAAATTTGACAGGATTTCTTAACGGGTTCAGGAATCCTGAAAATGAAGAAATAAACAGTTTTGTAGAAATATTTTTGTATGTATCACATTTAGAACTCAAAATACTGATAAATATTGCAAAGCAATTAAACTTAACCTACATTGTTAAAATCGTTTATAATTTGTACCTCGCTAATTCTTTTTGTGTTTTCATGGAAGCATTCTAATGGTGCTAACTTTACATCTTCATATTAGATCCGATTTTATCTATTTTACTTTTTTTGACATTGTTTTACTTTTTTTTTTGTTTTTATGAAAGTTTTTGAATTATTTATTTTACTTTTGTTGACATCGTTTCATTTTATAAGGATAAAGTCCATTCTATTGTGATTTTTGTATTAATTATATCTCACTTTGCTATATTTTAGTGAGTGAATCAATTTGTAAAACACATATTTGTAGGCCTCATTAGGCAAAACATGTTTGTAAGCAGAAAATAAGAATAAGAATAGAACATCTTGCATGCCTATAGTATTTAAACACATGTTTTGAAAAATAAATCACCTTTATCTTTATCTATCACAAATTTTGTACCATGCTACTAAAGCTAACATTCTACTTATTTCAAAGCGACTAATACTAAGTTAGTAACTAATTTATAATATTTCATGTTAGGTTACTTTAGGCCCTGTAGACAGAAAAAGGAGCCCCGTCGACAAACTTTAACTTTGAAGTCGCTGTTTTAAACATTTGTATTCGCCCATTGCTTGTTGTTCACTTAGTATTTCAATATTTATATTCAGTATTTTTTACACCTTTAATTTGAATTTATTTTCGCTCGTTTAAACACTATCCTCTCAATATTAGATTATACTACTGACGTTGGTACGGATTGGAACGCTATTTGCAAATTCTTAATACAACATACACATGTACATCTGCGTATGTATTAAAGTTCCTCAGAACTGCAACTGCAGCTATCATCACAAATTTGTTGTCAAGATAGAGCAAAGCGTTTTCAATCAAAAAACTTCTCGAAAGCATAAAGCCTCGACTAGAAACAGTGACTTTAGCTTTCAACTAAATACAAACAAACTAAATATTGTAATCAAATGATTATCTCTATTAATACCTCTGGAAGGTAAAACTCCCCCATAGTCTTCGACTCTACCCAGTCTGTTACCTTCTCCGACCAATCCGTCAAAGAACGATTTATCGATTAATTTTAATAATTCATCAAATTCTTCAATTTCAGCCGTCACCTCCGCATCAGGTCGTGAAGCCAGGACCGGCAGACGCTCCGGGCAATAAATCAAACCCATCGACCCTCGATTATAATGCATGCATTAATACGGAAAATAAAACTTGGGGAAACGATGCATCAATTAAAATATTAATTGGGAAAACTGCGGAGAGGATGTTGGCACTAAAAGTTTTTTGAATGGTCTTTTGTGGTTTGTTAGAAGAGTGTGAAATCAAAAGAATAATATTTAAAAATTGTGTTATGTTACAGGTTGTCAAACAGACCAAAAGGACCTGGAAGTTGAAAGGGTTTTACGTCTCCTACGACTCCTGCTAAATAATGCAAGCTGCCTTCGTTGCAGACTAAAAACTTTATCTACTATACTTCAAGCCATGCAAGCATTCTGCCATTACCTTTTCGTATAAGGAGACCTACATTTTGTATTATTCAATCATCGTGTTTTTTTATGACCAATTGATTCCAGAACAGAAAACTTTTATCAAGAAAAATTCATCGGTTTACCGTCTTAGCGTAGCTTTTCCGTGTTTATCAGCGATATTTTAAAATTCACACAGGAATAAACAAAAAAATACTAAAATGTCTTGAATCTTGCTGCCAGCGTTCTGGGCACATTTCCCATTGACATCGATGTGTACGATTTTTTTGATGCACAATGCCCTTTTCCCTCTCCACTTTGTATTTGAATATAATTATGTTTGTATAGAATATTCATTTGTATATATGTAACTATACTTGTTACTTAAATAAAGTTTGACTAAGAATCAAAAGTTCAAATAAAAATTGAAAAAAATTTTTTTTTTCTTCTGTGATTGGAGCAAATGTCTTGTGTTCTATTGAAATAAATAAAAAGTCTTGAATTATTTTTATTGATTACCTTTTACCATCTTTGACTGCTAACCTGTCCATAAAAATTTATCGCCTAACAGAGCTCCACCGCACCCCATCCCTAATCGATGACCTATCAATCAAGCACCTCTAATAAATCTGCCGATTGGATACCTACTCTATTATTACATCCAATAATGGTTCACAGTGTAATTAAACGTTCCATACACTATTGATCCTAATTTTGATAGTGCCGTTTTTTGTCAGTTTTTGTTAGATATGCCGTTTTTCTTTGTGTGTTGCTGTGTATGTAGGTCATGGTGTCAAAATTGTTTTTGGTAAGCGTTAAAAATTATGCAAACTGCAGTGAGGAGGAACTATAAGTTACTTAGTTGCGTAAAATTAAATTGAGTCAAATATTCATAAAAATATCGTTAGAGGAACCGGGCAAATATCTCTCTTAATTTGTTGTAGTGATTTAAATTGTCCTTAGTTACTCCATAACTACCTACAAAATAATAACTCAACGCTAACTCTGAATCAGATAATCAATAGATTGTGGTAGGTAAGTATTTCCTTACTGTTGTGTTGAATATAATTTTCTTTAGTGCAGTCTTTATTTATAACAACTTAATGATTACCTATTGAGCTGTGTGTTTTAGATATATTTACGGATGACAGTCAGTCGCTCCATATAAAACACTGGTACTCAGCTGAATCTGGTTAGACTGGAAGCCGCCCCAACATAATTGGGAAAAACGATAGATACACGGAAGTAAAATTTCAAAATTTAAAAAACCCTTGACACTTTTATCTTGCGAAAACACCCCGATAAAAACAGTAAAACGCCCATAATTTTTCGGCTGAACCGATTTTATTCAAACATAGCTACACTCTCGACAAAATCACCTTTCAAACAAAAAAAAAACTAAATCAAGATCAGACACACAGATACACAGCAACACACGTGAAACTGATAACACCCCTCTTTTTCCGGCGGGGGTTAAAAATAACAATTGTCGAAGAACTTGAGCCGCTTGGATACTGTGATACAGAGAACTTAATATTTAAATACGAAAAATCAAGACAATACTCTTAATTTCTTGTGGTACTTCCCGATCCCAAGATCGTAGGGCCAGAAATCGCCCAACAGGAGCATAATTCACACATACTATATGAGATATAGTATATTCTAACTATCTTAAAGGCACACACACATACACACACAAAGAGTCTCCACACACAGTCGTCACACACAAAGACACAAATAATCTTTATCATTTCATTCATTTTGTTCTCGTTTGTAAAATTTACATTAACTAGTTACCTAAAAATATGTATATTGATCCTAGGGAGCAGCGGAATCACCCAATACAAGCATTACTATATGCTTCCTGGGTAGTTCTAACCACTGAATAATATTGTAAGAGACACGTTAAAAAAAACTATTTTTATGTAAGAGGTAAGCCTATCCTTATAAACTGCACAAACCTCACTTCAGGCATCTAATATTACCTAAGTACATAACAACACTCAACAAATAAATTCCCGTACATACATAAACATAAAGATTAACATAAAATATCTGAGACTTAAAAAGACTGCAGCAATACAAATAAAAGAAAACCGACTGTGGCTCGCAGTACACATAATTGCCTCGGCTCACGCAACCTGGACACGCGAGGCGTATCTTCAAGGTACCTATGGGGTAAGAAGGTAGGTAGGTATCGAGATGCTTATCTGTTGGTAGGTACTTACATAGGTATATCCTGTGCAGGTAATGTTTTAAAGGAGGTATGCGGGAGGAAGTGTTTTGGAATCAATAATATTTTTTGGCCGTAATTTGGAAATCTGCTGGACGTCGATGTGAAGACACTTGGAGGAAGCTTATGTTAAACAGTGGTGAAGTTCATCATCATCATCAGCCTATTAATGTTCCCAGTGCTGGGACACAGGCCTCCTCTCTGTGAGAGAGGGAATGGGGCGTAATCCACCAAGCGGGCCTACTGCGGGTTGGATGATATCACATGTCTTCGAATTTTTGGTTCTAGGACATGCCAGTTTCCTCACAAAGTTTTCCTTGAGAGCAGGGGCGATGAAATAATATACACAAAGTAAAGCGCCTGCCTGGGTTCAAACCCACGACCTACAACTTGTAAGTCGCGGCCGATACTTGGCCATCACTGGTCTCTGATGATGCAATGATGTTGATGAGCCGAAATTTGAGAGTTTGTGAAGATTGAGGTGATTGGAGTGCAATGGGAGAGGCCTATGTCCACAGTGGACTATAATATGGCAGTTTTGTTGAATCTGCTTATACTGATAAACGCGAAAGTTTGTGACGATGGATGGATGGATGTTTGTTACTCTTTCACGCTAAAACTACTGAACGAATTTTGATGAAACTTTACAAAAATATTGCTTAAAATTTATAAAGATACTTCTGCCATGGGCTTCGCCCGCGTTACAGTCTAAATTTACCCAAAGGGGACATATTCCCGGGATAAAAAGTGTCCTATGTGCTACTCCTGACTATAATCTATGTCTTTGCCAGATTTCATCCACCCGTTTGAGCGTGAAGAAGTAACAAACGTACTTACAAACACACACAATTACAAATTTTCGCCTTTATAATATTATATAAGATTGGGAGTAGTATACCACGCGGCCATAGTTTTAAATTATATATAAATTCGTCCGATTTGCTGTAGTATATACAAAGTACCAGGCGAACAGAAATATTAAGTAGGTTAATAAAATCCGTGACTGGAATCATGAGTGGTAAAGACTCAAACTACTAGAAGAACAGAATTATAAAGAAAAGAGGTATTTCAGGGGATAGTATCATGTGTGCTAGATAAAAACTCACAAACTACTAGGAGAATAGCGTCATGAAGGAAAACATCTACGACTAACAACACTAACAATATGCAATTTATTTACATTAATTATAAAAGGATTAAGCACGTACTAATTCGTACGCAACGTAAGGTAGCAAAGTGAGTTATAATAAGGACTTGCTTCAGGGACCAATCCCATAACGAAAGTGTTGTGATTCTGGTGTCTATATGAAAAGAGACTGCCCAAAGAAAATATGAATGGATTGTTTGAGAGAGAATGTAGCTAGAAAAGAAGTGAATACGTATATGACATCTAATAGGGATGGCAGATATGATCAAACCAAAAATTCACTTCAAATTCAGACACAAAGCCGTTAGAAGATACTATGTCAAGCTAGACAACTGCCTGTAGTCTGGAGTAATATAAGTCAACACGAACAGTTTTGATACTTGGCGGCTGAAATACAGAACAATAATCCGTATAATTTTAGACGAAAACACAAACGGTAAATGCTAAATAAAAAAAAGTGTCAACTAACTGGTAACACCTGGATAAAAAAGTGTCAACTAACTGGTAACACCTGGATAAAAAAGTGTCAACTAACTGGTAACACCTGGATAAAAAAGTGTCAACTAACTGGTAACACTTGGATAAAAAAAGCTAGAAAGCAACGGATCTTTGTGGCTCTGAATTGGCTGCAAGAGGCTGCGCACTAGCTATTTTTCCGTCAATATTGAAAGTGAAAATAGAATTGTATAACTGTCTCTTTCACTCGCATACGTTTGTCGCATCGTCCTATCTTGTTTACTCTATGCAGTTAATCTGTTTCGTGCGCAATAGTTGACAGATCCAACTTCAGAGCCACAAAGATCCGTTGTGAGTATTATACTCGACTGCATAAAAAACAGAAAAGAGAGAAACTAGTAATAGGCATACTTTTAGACATATATGAGGTGCTAAAAGCGGTGAAAAACGATGTTTTGGTAGGATTTTCTTTAATTTTTGTTTGTCCCCGCCTATCTTGACTGTTCCCTAAGTTGAGAGATAACTAATCCAATAAAAAATTATGGTCCCGATCCGATTACTAGTTTCGGAGATATGCGTGGACATACATACATACAAACATACGTACACTTATCAAATTTGGCACACGTGTTTAGAAGCCCTCTTAGCGTAACGTATGTGAATATTGTGGCATTCCAACAATATTACATACATACCTATCGAATTTATAACCTCCTTTTTGTAGAAGTCGGTAAAAAATAAACTACGCAGGATGTTCCTGCGTAACCTAGAAAGTTAGCTTCGCTACCACTCTTCCTGTAATGACTTATCCATTCAACACAGAATGAGCTATTTCACCCATATTCCATGCTAACCCGAAGGAGACAACAATATACCTTATAATCGGCCACAGGAGTTCACCTACACTTTTGAACTCTTACAAGATCCACAAGTGAAGACGATCTGGCCTTTACTTTAATCATACAGCCTGTGCAATTTGCTACAAGCAAATTATGCGCCAACATTATAATCATGCTTCACCGGCGCTACTAACGCCATCTGTTATCGAGTAGCGGAAACTTAATGCGTTTTATTGATGGTTTCATTATAATTTTGCATCTGATTTGTGGTCAAAAACGAAAAAGCGGTTGAAAAAACAATTTGGTAGTTACTATCTCACCTGATGGTAAGCGATGATGTGGTCGACGGTGAGGGACGCTTGCCTAGAAGCAACCTATTCACTGCAAAATTTTAAGAATTTTCAAACTCATATTCTGTGTCTTGGAAACCATTTATTTTATTGGTTCAACACAAAAGTTCCAGAAAAGTAGTTAAACACCGAATTACTTGGAGATAGTTATCCATCAGATAATGCAGATAGCCGCAAAGAACAAAACAATCGACCATTGTAAGTACAGCTGTAGATAGTACGTTAACTACACTTTTCATTTAAAGTTTCTCACTTTCTGTATGTTTGAAGGAAATTAAACTTGTATTGCTGCACGGATTTCGTTGAGATTACTTAACATTTCAGACGGGTACATGTCTGTGAGCTACTTATCATGAGTTCTTCTCAACGGTAACTTTTAACATTATTCTGAGCCAATTATTTAAACCGTTTGGCCTGGTATGTTCAAATGAGGAGGGATGAAACGCATGTTACTAAAAGAGTTATGAATATAAATGTGGATGGATGGAAAGGGAGGGGACGGCCTAACAAAAGATGGATGGACTGTGTGAGGAGTGATATGAATGAAAAGGAAGTCAGTGATAGCGTGACAGGGGACAGGACGATATGGAAGAGGAAAACGTGTTGCGCCGATCCCAAGTAACATGGGAAAGGACAGGAAGAAGATGAATTATTCTGAGCCTAGAACCTTTATAAAAAGTTTATATTCCAGTAGTAGCACCCGACAAAATCATTTTAGCATTAATTGTAATGTTAGGTGGACATACCTAAAGAGCATATAATATGTGACTGTTCCTAAATTACCCTAGGCTAATAACATTTTAGTTTTTTCCTAAAATGTCTTAAATTTTGTGTTAGGGTCGGTGTTCCCCGTAACTATATTCCAACTATTAAAACATTTTTATTTGGGAAATATATTGGCATTTGGAGCAGTGGTGGCCCAGTGGTATCGGCCGTGACTTACAAGTTGTAGGTCGTGGGTTCGAGCCCAGCCAGGCGCTTTACTTTGTTTAAATTATTTCTTCACCACTGCTCTCAAATCGGTGAAGGAAAACATGGTGATGAAACCGGCATGTCCTAGAACAAAAAAAAAAAATCTAAGACATGTGACATCCACCAACCCGCACTGGGCTCGCGTGGTGGATTACGGCCCATTCCCTCTCACAGACAGGAGGCCTGTGTCCTAGCAGTAGGAACATTAATAGGCTGATGATGATGATTGGCATATAATATAACTAGTGTCACCCGCGGCTCCGCCCGCGTTGCATGTGTTCTTCTACCAATATATTTATAAATTATATTCTGGTCCTGCTCCATAGGGCAATCTTTGGTGTAGACAAAATCAAATTTGTTAATTTATATTCCCATTCATAGTTATTGTATTCATTGTTTTTTTTTTTTTAGAAATTGACTCACACACTGTTCCGTTGTTGTTGAATTAGGTATTTTACCTATGTTTGTAATATTTGTAAGTATGTGAGAACCATGTTCCTACTTATCAAATTAATTAATTTTCCTGTTAATGCTTTTTAATACTTTATACCTGTACGTAGTATAGTGGGTAGAGCTTTTCTGGGTGCATCGTCCTCACATATATTAATGTATGTACGTATGTAAATATTGTAAAACACCTATTTTTTTTAAAAAGAGTAAGTACGTAGTTTCTTGTGCGTTCTTCTCCATAACAATCTACTTGCCGAATGCACGGTAGAATCTTTTTTTACTTACTTGTAAATTTTAATTTTAATTTATGTGACGTTCAAAAGTGCCGTTTATTGGCCTAATTGAATAAATATATTTGACTTTGACTTTGATTATATATAGTAAGATAACAAAAGCAAGCAACAAATTGTCATGAGAAACTTACAGCTGATGTATTTCTGAAATTATCGGTAATAAGAGCCTTGGGTCTAGTTAGCAAGTTACCGGCACAGTATGCCACAGTTAATATTAAGGTAACTATTACGTTCTTTAACTAGTCATTCAGTTAAATCAAACCACCGCTTTTAACTTTTGAAATGAAAAATTGTGGGGGAGTTCGAGTTTTGAATTGTGGTGGATGGTTCCGTACGTAAATTTAAAACTTTTGTTAAAAGCACACTTTGTAAATAAGCATATTACAAAGTAGATGGTTAGATAACATGGGACTTATGCATAACTGGTGAAAAGTGGGCGTACTGTATATCACTGCCTAAACCTTCAGGGGAATACATAGGAGGCAGATATATCTTACGGTTATGAGTCTGTAGATACTTGGTAATCTATTACAAGCAAAATTCCAGGAACTTTTGGGGGTAAGTGGAACAGAGTGTAAAGTCCCACAAACCTCAATTGAAAAGGATCCTCCGACCAGACGGGTGTTGTGTCTGGCCCGGGCAACTGCTCAACGGTTGTTGTCGGACTGTTGTATATGTACTAATCGCGCCGAAAACTTTTCTTGCGCGATGCAGGATTTGTGTGACGTCATGTCATTAGTTCGTAAGTGGCGGCGTCTGTGCCGCTACAAACTAAATCTTAAATTAAATTTTCGGGCGTTTTTGCCATACCTATTATTGGAATCAAATATAGGTAAAAGGTTACAATGTTAGGTTAATGTTAATTTTTATCTGTGGTGCTAGGCAACTGGGCTCATCCCGACAAACCCACAAACATAAAGGACCCTTTGTGCCTATTGGCCTTGTTTGTTCTATCGCCTGCTTGATATGGGGAGAAGTGGCAATTATATTTTTGTTTTCCTATTCCTCCTTTATTCTTTTGTTGGGGGTTCCAAGACTCATTGTCCGGGACTTCGTCGATCTTCATTGCCTCGACGGCTCTTTACTGGTTGTCGCCACAGTTGATTCTGGCTTTCAGGAGTTGCAGTGGTTTGGGAATAGTGCGGTGGGATTGTCTCAAAAAAAAAGAACTAAAGTCTCAGTTAAAGATATGATTCGGAATATGTTATATTTAGGCATTTTTCGACTAACTCAAAATAGTCAATTGTATTTCATAAAAACTCTTTGATGGTTTTATTGAAATACAAAGTGACTATTTTTAGTGCTGGGTATTCGTTCGGTATGATTAAATTATAAAGTCACTCAAAGCATGGTTAAATGGAACTGCGTAGTTTTCAGTAGATACAAAATATTAATATATTTTTTTCTGAAAATTTCCTCTAAGTTAGCAAGATGATCAAACAATAGTGCCGTATGTTTTTTCTAATTAATTAAATCACCACCATTTTCCACACTACATCTACAAGCCGTTTCGCCCGGTTCCTACGGACCCCTAAAAGGTAGGAATTATGTCATAATTTATTCAAGAACTTACCCTACGTCTCGTCGGTAATACATGCCTTCTTTCCGTACGTTGTAATTTATCAGATTTTTCATTTACTGATAATACATAGGCAGGTTCATTGTGGTATGCAAGTAGGTAACTTTTTCTATGTATCTTTTTAAATTTCTCGAATATTGTGTACTTTTTAATGTCATTTATGTAGCCAATGACAAAAGAAGATTCCCTCTATCAAATTATGTACATAACTTACTTTACTTGTGTTTATTAGAATTAATAATTGTTTCGGGCTCTCAACCAAAATCAAAATATACATGGTAAATATCCCGAAACAAATATTAATTCTGTGTTTATTGTTTGATCCAGTTCAATAGGGCCAACTTCGAGAAAGAGGTCAACCGTCGAATCCGACTCGGCTGGGCAGCGTTCGGGAAGTTGCGCGGTATCTTCTCGTCCAACTTACCACAATGTCTCAAGACGAAAGTCTATGACCAGTGTGTGTTGCCAGTGATGACCTGCTGCCAGTGATGGCTCTGAGACGTGGTCGCTCACAATGGGCCTCATCAGTAAGCTCGTCACTCAAAGGGCAATGGAGAGGGCTATGCTTGGAGTATCCTTGCGTGATCGAATCAGAAATGTAGAGATCCGCTAGATAACCAGGGTTACCGACATAGCCCGAAGAATTGCCAATCATAAGCGGCAGTGGGCAGGGCACATTGCTCGCTCGCATTGGCGACCGCGAACTGGAAGACGTTGCGTTGGAAGGCCTCACACCAGGTGGACCAATGACCTGGTGTAGGTTGCGGGGATCTGCTGGATGCGGGACTCACGGGACCGGTCAATGTGGCGACGCCTGGGGGAGGCCTATGTCCAGCAGTGGACTTCTTTCGGCTGATATGATGATGATTGTTTGATCTATATAAAATAGGTATATGTATATTAAATTACAAGTGCTTCTGAATCCCATGGGCTACTTTGATCCTGAAAAATGAATGTTCTTTGTAGGATAGGGTAACGGAAGTGACGCCGAAGGGCTGGTTAATTTTTATCTTATATAAAATGGATAAATTAAGGTACTATTATTATTATTATTTTTCAAAATTCCTTTGAAAATTTTCTTTCTTCCTTAATTCTGCGCGTTTCAGACCACTTCAAAAACTCACTTCTTTTGTAACTTTATGCTATGGGTAGTATTAATAAATGAGCCTTTAGTAAAGCAATACACATTTCCAATAATTACTTATAACATTAAAACTAAACAAAAAGTTTTAAAACATTAGACCCAAACAGATCCATCCCAAAAAAAGTGCCTTCAAATTGCTCGCCAATTAGAAAACATAGAAACATCGAATTTCGACTAAAAACCCAAAACATCGGGATGCGAAATAAAAACTATGTTTGATGTACTTAATTGGGGCTAATTCCCGGCCTCGGGCTGAGATTACGAGCCGGGAATCAAATGCGGTACGTTGCGATCATAACTCATGTTGCAGTCAAGTAAGCTTTGATTTATTTTGAAGGCAAGTTCCTCCGTGATGTGCAAGATGTTATAACTACATATAAGTCACAAAAATATATAGCAACATATCAGTATAGTAGTATCATTGTTGTTAATCTTAGTTGAGTATGTACCAACCAATTTGTATTGTCTGGTGCCATTCTGCCGCAAAGAATCTTAACACTACCATTTAGAAAATGACGTCAAATGCACAACGCCATCTATCGAATATGGAGTTCAACTGTCCGATTATCTGAATTGCGTGTGTTGTGATATTTGACTTCTTGAACACTTTAAATTCAACTAACTTTTGATAGAGTGAACCGATTGCGATGAAACAAAATTTGAGTAATATTTCAAGTTACGCACAATTTTTATGTATAAAGGTTATCTACATTGGTTTTGTACATTTTACGTGCTCTTATCTTATCTTATGGAGGGGCCGAAAATAACTCGGACACTTCGACCCGTTTGGATCTATTTATTTATTTAACAATTTTGTACACACACATAATACAAAGACAAGAAGAAGGAACAGAAAATAGGTACAGAGGTGATGCTTATTTCTAATGAAATCTCTTCCAGCATACCTGCGAAAGGAATATGATAAAAAAGACATGTAGACATTGTGTGTGGAGGGGAAAGATAAAGTCATAAAACAATTCAGTTATTACAAACAATAAAATTATTAAATTAATTCAATTTAATAATTCAATTTAATTCAATTATTTATAACAAATAAAATATACTTTCATATACATACATATAAGCATACATATCATAACAACTAATACTAAATAAATACTAATATATATAAAAAGATAATTATACATATTATATGCAACTATGATGGAATGGAAAGGTAGTAACTCTTCTTTTGAAAACTGCAAGAGTCTATTGTGGTCTATTGTGGTCCCCTAGATAATTTACTCCTCCCTTATCTCGAACTCTTTTCATGAGTTTTACAACGAGACTAGGAGATATGAGCCTATAATCTTCCGGTTTTGGATATCCAACACCTAGGAGACGCATTCGCTTACCAGCCAGTGCATCGCGTATGCTCAGAAGGTGCTCCATGCGTTCCGTATGTTTCCCACACAACCTGCACGTGGGTGTCGCGGTTAGACCCATCTTCATGAGCATGTCGTTGGTTCCAAAGTGCCGAGTAGGTACGTATTTTACGTGATTTTATTTTTGCTTTGGTTTCCGTACGTCACGTCCTAGGCGACCACTGAAAATCAGCGCTGTGCTGTGGGTCTCCCACGGCACAGCATTATGCTGAGTGGAAGCCTTCTTGTCACAGTCACGACATGCATCTGCTTGTACTTACCTACTCATCATTTATTTATTTATTTATTTAAACTTCATGTACAATGGTGATACATAGGCGGACTTAATGCAGCAAGGCATTCTCTACCAGTCAACCTTTGGGTTAAAAAGAACACAACAGTGGTAGGAGTCCAAAATAAAAATAAAAATGAACAATAATTAAAATTGGATAATAAACTATCTAACTAATAAAATACATAAATAATTTCTAAAACAAATCTAATAAATATTATAATAAATACTATATTCTAAACGAAACAGAAATTTTAATATAATATATATGACATCTATCATCATCCTTGTACTGTACTCAAAATTGGTATTTTATTTTAACTTCCTTTACTAACATAATTTAAGTACTTACTAATACTACCGATGGGTTTAATTTAAGGAAAAATCAATAAATTGTATGTCGTTTTTGTGGCGAATAAACACTTTTTCTTTCTTTCTTTTGATGCGTGCACAAGTAAACAGACAAACGGATATATAAATAAAAAATCCAAAAATGCTGGAAATGGGTTCTGCTGGTTATCCTATAACACCCTGGCTATTCTTTTGGAAATATTTTCGTTGTAAAAAAACGACTTTTCTACAGATTTATTATATGTATTGATGTTTGTTATGGTAACATCATAACGGTCGGAGGTTGGCTTCTTCGAAACTTCTCTTTTAATCGTCATTTCATTAGTTTTATTAGTTTCACATATCATAATATTTCCCACAGTAAAACAAAAATACTCGAATTAATACAGCTTGCAGCGACCGCGGTATATTGCTTTGGTGTTAAAGTTGCCCTAATCGATCATCCTTCCATACAAACGTAGTCTGGCGATTACACCACTGTTTGACGATGTATGTTAAAAAAAAAAAAAAAAAACTACTTGTCTCATCATTATCTAGCCCTGTATGGAAACAAAAATGTTAGAAAAAAGAATATGATCGTCAAAAGTTCCACGTTTCAACACTAATTTTAACGCATCTTTGGGCGGAAATAACTACCATAAGAAGAAGGAAAAATTGCAAATCAGCCACCATACAGGGATAGATTAATAGTTCAACAAAGCAAATAATTTTATTTTGAAAATATACATATATGTAGTCGTTTTTTCAAGAAATCCATACTCCCAAAGGTCTGTTGAAAAAATTTCGCGCGCTCGTTTTCGTCCTAAATCATCATCCAATTCGCTATAAATTTGCAAAAGTGCTAATTCGTACGCGAACTAGCTTCTTACTGCTCTTCACAGCATCTATCTCTTTCACACGTGTTGTCGAATGAGATAGCATGCATTTTAACCCCGCCCACAAAATAGTTCGTGCCGTCGACTAGAGCAACCTTAACACCAGCTAGCCCAATGATCCGACAAACTGATACAATCTAACTCTACTTTGTATGCATCATTTGTTAACACTTTTTACTGATAACACACGTAACACCACGCTTATGAGCCGTAACGGGGTGAGCAGTGTTGCTACTGCAATTAGACAGTCGTTTAGCATATGACTGTTATGCATATGGATTTGAAATGTGGAAGAAATTATAATACCTGGGTATTAGCAGGAAGCGAAAGTTGGCATTTTTTGTAGATAAAAAAAACCATAGATACATAAAAAAAAACGTTTTGAACTGACCGCGACCTATGTCAATGTATCCCTGACACTTTTCTTACGACAAAGTTAACGTTGTCCCCCTCCATCCAATTTATCTCTTCGTTACAGCAATGTTTGGTGTCAACATCGTCGCCGAGTTGCCAGCTTGTCGGTTTTTTATCGGTTGCATTTCGGGGAGTGTGCGATAGAATTGCATGATCTAATTCCGCCAAGCCCGTTTCATCATCGAACAACAAGACGTAAGTACGGTGATGCGCCATCGGTACATGGTGGACATCCCACCCATACGCACTTAACGTTTTGGAAATATGTACTTTCATTATGCGTACAGCTAAGGAGTGGAATGCCCTGCCGGAGTCTGGGTTTCCCGAAAGCTACAATCTAGGGGTCTTTAAGTCAAGAATGAATAGGTTACTTATAGGCAAGCGTGCTTCACCGTCGACCACATCATCACTTACCATCAGGTGAGATAGTGGTCAAGCGCGAGCCTATAATTTATAAAAAAAAAAACCTGATTGTTTTGGGTGACATGTGAGTGTACTTTAGATGCATCTCTGCCTAGCCCTACGAGGAATACTGGCGTAAAGTTACGTTTTAATAATACTAGCTTCTGTCAGCGGTTTCGCCCGCGTGAAAAGTGTTTTATCATTCCAATGGAACATTATACTGGGATAAAAAATAGACTGTGTGCTATTCTCAGACTATATTTTTTTTTTTGTATTTTATTTGATGTATATTATTATAAATCTAGTACTTATATCGTGTGTCTTTTAGTCTGTGCTAAATAAATGTATTTTCTTTCTTTTTTATTCCAGACTATTATCTATATAAATTTCATCCAGATCCGTTCAGCCGTTCTGGCGTAATTGAGTAACAAACAAACATCCATACATACAAACTTTCGCATTTTTAACATTACGTTATTATGTTAATATGAGCAAAAAAAACCCGGTTTCCTTTCAAATAAAGTTAGTTCACCACAACCACAGCAAAAGGTGTCTTGGATAACCTTAACAAAGAATATTATGACATCGACATATATCTGGAACCTACATGGCAGGTTTTGGGCAGACATATAACAAATATGTATACATAAGCGGAGTGTACGTCTGTCCGTCTGATCTAATTGCGGTGTACCGATTGGTTGATTATAGGGGGTTCGATTCCCGGTCCGTGAGAACGGGTGGATGTATGGTAGGGTGTCTGTTAGGGGGCTATTTTCGGAGATTTTTAAGTCAGGGAATCTTTGGGTTTTGTATAAAAATTCAAAACCAAAGTGTAAAGGGCTGGCCTTTTCTTCGGCCAGAGAATCAGCATTGCCATTCAACGTGGCAATGCTGCCAGCGTTCTGGGCACGTTTCTCATTGACATCGAAGTTGGATGACTGATGCATAATGAGCCCTTTTCCCTCTCCCCGTATTTGTATATCAGGTTGTTTTTAGGGTTCCGTACCCAAAGGGTAAAAACGGGACCCTATTACTAAGACTCCGCGGTCTGTCTGTCTGTCTGTCTGTCACCAGGCTGTATCTCATGAACCGTGATAGCTAGACAGTTGAAATTTTCACAGGTGATGTATATCTGTTGCCGCTACAACAACAAATAAAATATATATTTAAGGAGGGCTCCAATACAACAAAAGTGTTTTTTTTTTTTGGCGTTTTTTACAAAAATGGTACGGAACCCTTCGTGCGCGAGTTCGACTCGCACTTGGCCGGTTTTTTTATAATATTGAATAGTATATATTATCTATACCAATACGAATATTATAAAGAGGAAAGATTTTTTTGTTTGTTTGTTTGTACCGAATAGGCTCCGAAAATACTAGACCGATTTAAAAAATTATTTCACCATTAGAAAGCAACATTATTCCTGAGTGACATAGGCTATTTTTTAATCCTAAAAACGGGTCCTGTGGGGTGTTCCACGGGAGCGAAGCTGCGGGGATCAGCTAGTGTTAATATATTCTTGAAAAAATATGTCTTGACTGGCTAAACTATTCACTAGAGTATGAGGTGTTTTGGTAAGGGAATGTCACCCCATTAACTTTCTAACTATACAGACTCCTACTGAGAATTTCTTGACTGAAGAACACCTAACTTGATTTTTTTATCGACTCGGGCTTTGAAGCCTGGATCTCGCAGCAATACGTTCATAACCTTGCTACTTTATCTATATACCAATACTAGAAAGACGAAAGATTTTTTTGTCTGTTTGTGTGTTTGTTTGTACCGAATAGGCTCCGAAACTACTCGACCGATTTCAAAAATTCTTTCACCGTTGTGAAGCTACACTATCCCCGAGTGACATAGGCTACTTTTTATCCCTGTATTCCTACGGGAACGGGAACTACACGAGTGAAACCGCGAGGCGTCCGCTAGTTTAAATATAAAAGCTTGTATGAAACAATTTCAATTTATTTATTTACTTGCTTCTGCTCGCGTTCAAAGTTAAAAAAAAAGTGCTCCGATCGCCACCAAACTACAGGATTATCCTCTGGGTCAATCTAAATATTGTCTGAAAATTCAGCCGTTTCACATACATGCATACTTTATCTTTTATATATATATACTTACGTATAGATAGATTATCAATATCAGGAAGGAAGGAAGGATAATCTTCATAATTTCTTTGCAAAGGATGCATCCTATGAATGGATAGACCTTTTTTTATTTTTGGTTCGGGACTTCATCCAATAACTGAAGCGGGATGTCTGACTTTAACTGACTAAAACCCACTCTTGTTCCTTCAGTTGCTAGTGCCAAGGCCGCGGTAACTCTCTTTTTCAAATTTATCCACGATGCAGACAGGTTTAATGGTCACCCTACACTATAAACTCGCGAAACCAATGAAAACACAATTACATGTTATTTTAGACACTCATCGAAAAAAAGTTAAAATATTCGGCCTGTCTCAATTATTTACTAACAAAACATGATGTATCGCCCTAGACCTTATTCAAGAGTTTTAGACCATTTCTCAATCTAAAATACTGCTTTCAGTGATTCAACAATAACTGGTTTTTGTGAAGAAATCAGCGAGTGATAATAATTATGGGTTTTTAATTGCTGTTTGGAGAGAAAAGAGGTTTTTCCCACGGGTGCAAGGTGCTTTTAAAAAGTAAAAGTGAAGAGAGCGGACTCTAGTCAACAGGAATTTGAAAAATTGGTATTTGAAGAAACTATTGCCGTCGCGTCACCTCCAACCTCACCCGTAAAGTGCGAAAGGGACAACTGCAGCTCAGGCTGATTTTACCTACAAAAACTTTGACTAAAAGACGTTTCGTATTCTGCTGTTTTCTTCATGAAAACTGGTCTGATCTAAAAAATTATTATATCAAAATTTAGAGGAAAAGTATATATATGCTCCTATCATTTCCTTTTTTGTTAAAAACTTATAAATTTTGTCTGAAAGTCTTCTGAACATGGTGGTAAAAACCACCAACCAAGATTGTCACATTTCTTTTTGTGATTATGTTTTGGAAAAATGGAAATGATACAGGCACGTATTAATTAGACCTAGATTTTATGGAAAAAAATCATTGCTCTAGAGGCATTATCCAGGAAGAAAACAGCAGAATGTGTTTGTATGGAGAAAGTCTCACTAGAGTCCCCTCTTAGGCACCCACCGATGCAATACGACAGATTTTCATAGAAATTGTCCCATCCGTAAACAATTTATTTAATAACTGGTTCTGCCCGCGACTTCACCCGCGTAAAAAGTGTTTTATCATCCCAACGGAATACAAACTATACTATGTCCTGCCCAGGGTCTTAAACTATCTTCCTACTTTTATGCTACTATACTATATATACATATCCAAAATAAGTTTGTTCCTACTAAGACAGTCCTTCACAGCTCATATCCTATTTGGTACTCTCCGGCACTCAAACGCCTGATTAAAGAGAAGGCTAAATACCTTCATAAATTTAAGACGTATGGCAGACTTTCCGACGAGGCGACCTTCAAACATTTACGTGAGCGGGTTAATAAACTTGAAGCAGATTGTTACACCAACTACTTAGCTGACACAGAGGCCTCCATTGAAAAGAATCCTAAACGCTTTTGGAGCTTTGTGAAGCAGCGATCTAAGTCCAATGCAATGCCCAGTTTCGTTAAGTATGGTGATGTCACGGTTTCTTCTCCCGAGTCTATTTGTAAAGCATTTTCTTCCCATTTTTATTCTACTTTTCTTGATCATAACAAAGATGTCCCTACTACTCATTGTCCTCCCCAAACTGTGATAAATCCCAACATACCTTCAGATATTCACTCAATTGAGATTGACCTTAATGTTATAGTCAAGCGTATTAGTGAAATTGATCCATTTAAATCTGCTGGTCCGGGCTACCTATCACCTAAGTTTCTGATTGGGTGCGCTAAAACCATAGCCTTGCCAGTATCTCTATTGTTTAAAAAATCGCTCTCTTCATGTTCTGTTCCCCAAATCTGGAAGTATGCCTTTATAACTCCGGTGCACAAAAAAGGGCACGAAAACGAAATAGTTAATTACAGACCTATTTCCAAATTGTGCATATTAGCTAAAGTTTTCGAGAGGGTGGTCTACAACCAAGTTTACGCAGCGTTGAGTCAGTCCTTTAGCCCTTCTCAGCACGGATTTCTTAAGGGCCGTTCAACAGTATCTAATCTGGCTTTGCTCAATAACTTACTCACGGACAGTATGGACAATGGGGCGCAGGTCGATGTCGTCTACACCGATTACAGTAAGGCGTTTGATAGAATTGACCATAATATTCTTAAATCAAAACTTTTTAACAACGGTATTAGAGGCGATCTTCTTCGTTGGTTCATTTCTTACCTTGAAAACAGATCTCAAGCTGTTGTTATCAGTAACTACATGTCGAGCTGGGTTTCAGTTCCCAGTGGTATTCCCCAAGGTTCCTTGATGGCTCCGTTACTTTTTATAATTTATGTAAGCGACATCGACTCGTGTTTCCACAACTCTAGTTTACTCTGTTTTGCTGATGATATGAAGATATTCTCTTCTATAGCATCAGTTGATGATATGAATGCTCTCCAATCTGACCTGGCGCGACTGGATGATTATTGCTTGATTAACAAACTCGATTTGAATCCTGTTAAATGCTCAGTTATCTCCTTTAGCAGAAAACGGGTCCCTCTCCCTACAACTTATAATCTTAAAGGGCAGCTATTGCAGAGATGCGATGGTGTACGCGACCTAGGTGTATATCATGACTCCAAACTTCTATTCAACGGGCACATTGAGCAAATAGTAGCCAAAGCTTCGAGGTCACTGGGTTTTGTTATGAGACTCGCAGGGTGTTTCAAGAGGGCCAAGACCCTTAAGATCCTTTATTGCTCTTTTGTGAGAAGTCACCTCGAATATGCATCACAAATTTGGAACCCTTGTTATGGCAAATACATTGATCGTATTGAAAATACACAAAAAAGATTTATACCCTTTCTATGTTTTAGGCTGCGTATACCGTACCATTCCGATAATTACTTAAATCTTTGCAAGAAATTTCATTTGCAACCACTTATAAATCGTCGTCGACTAGCAGATTGCACCTTTCTTTTGAAAATTATTTCTAACGATATTGATTGTCCTGATCTCCTGCATAAACTGCGCTTCAATGTTACCAGGAGATCAGTTATATTTAATCCGCCTATCTCCATTCCATTTTCTTATTCCAACAACAGGCGAAATTCATACATGGTGCGAGCGAGTAAGGACTTTAATATTCTTTGTAAGGAGTTCTCATTTGACCCATTTACCACTAAAACCTATTCGGCACGCACTCGGCTGAATGCTGACTTTTAAAAAAATGTTTAGTTCTTATTGTTTTTTATTTAATCATATAAATCGTGCTTGTTAGTGATCCTAAGTTTTCTACTACTTATTCTGTTTCTATCCGTGAGAACCTGTAATTGGCTCTATGTCTCATATACAATTGTTATCCATCTGTTATAGCTGTTGGTTCTCCTAGTATTAAATAAATAAATAAATAAATACCAAATTTGATCTAAATCGGTTCTGTAGATCCAGAGATTACCCCTACAAACTCACTAACTTTACCTCTTTATAATATTACTAGCTGACCCGGCAAACTTTGTTTTGCCATAAAAAGACCAAACATTTATCTACCCTACCCTACCCTACCCTACCCTACCCTACACTACCCTACCCTACCCTACCCTACTCTACCCTACCCTACCCGACCCTACACTACCCTACCCTACCCTACCCTACCCTACCCTACCTATATAGCCTATGTCCTTTCCCAGGTCTCAAACTATCTTCATACCAACTTTCATCTAAATCGGTGCAGCGGTTTAAGCGTGAAAAGGTAACAGACAGACAGACAGACAGACAGAGTTACTTTCACATTTATAATATTAAGTATGGATTAGTATAGATGATTTCATGTTTCGGGTAAGCTCAAATAGTTTTGGAGTCGAAGAAAGCCATCTAAAACGTGTATCTAATTGGAAATACCGAAACGGTCATCATTATGATCAACTTTTACCTGGAGACAAACTCTGAAATCGCAAAATTATCAACTATTCTTAAATGTAACAACTGTTTTTTTTTCTGGTTACAGCGATTTCAGGGTTGTTTTATTAGTCACAAGAAGAACTCGTTTTAGGGTTCCGTACCCAAAGGATAAAAACGGGACCCTATTACTAAGACTCCGCGGTCCGTCTGTCTGTCTGTCTGTCTGTCACCAGGCTGTATCTCATGAACCGTGATAGCTAGACAGTTGAAATTTTCACAGATTATGTATTTCTGTTGCCGCTTTAAGAACAAATACTGAAAACAGAATAAAATAAATATTTGTGGGGCTGCCATACAACAAACGTGATTTTTTTGCCGTTTTCTGCGATAATGGTACGGAACACTTCGTGCGCGAGTCCGATTCGCATTTGGACAGTTTTTTCTGGTTACAGCGATTTCAGGGTTGTTTTATTAATCTCATACATCACAATTAACCAACTCGGCCTATCGCAGTCCACAGCTGGACATAGCCTCTCCCAAGCTGCGCCACAACACCCGATCCTCCTTTTTCGAAATCCAGTAACTTAATTTTTTGGAAATTGGGGGGAAATTTTTAGCTTTAGCTTTTTTTTTTTTTTTTTTTTTATTATATTGAACACGAAATACACCATTGGTAGTATAAAGACTTGCCACTGCATATAGGAACCAACGTATTAGCAGATTGACTGTCCAATCTTTTGGAACCTAAACTCATTGACAATTTAATTTTTTTTTTTTTTGGGTGGGAAATATGCGGGATTAAGTAACAGTTAGGTGCCCAGCCCAGGTAACATCATCATTCAACTGCCTAGCCTTCGGCTCACTGTGATAGGGTAGACTTACAGTTTACATTGGAATAACCGAATGTCTCGGGTTTAGCTAGGTGATATAATATATTATATGTAAGAGCGGGCGTACTCAGGGTCCTCAAATGATAACGATCAGACATCTTGTATACACTTTTTATTACTCACACCAACAGTAAGTCTCACAACTTAATTTTATAATGAGATGTGCACAGTTCAATACAATTCAATACTGAGTTCTTTCGACTAGAACCAGCCTATTTATACGTTTAAACAATTATACATTTAGGTTTGTAAAAATACAGTAATTGTGTATATTATTTGATTAGTAATTTATAACACTTTTTACAAATATTTTGAACGGATTTAGCTACCAATCATATTATTTAAATAAACTAACAGTCAGTGTGATGCAATTTGGAATATGAGCAGGGGGCAAATCCGTTACTTGCTTGGGGCCTTTACTGGGCACTTTGGAACCAACGACATGCTCATGAAGATGGGTCTAACCGCGACACCCATGTGCAGGTTGTGTGGGGAACATACGGAACGCATGGAGCACCTTCTGTGCACATGCGATGCACTGGCTGGTAAGCGAATGATTCTCCTAGTGGTTGGATATCTAAAACCAGAAGACTATAGGCTCATATCTCCTAGTCTCGTTGTAAAACTCATGAAAAGAGTTTTCAACGAGATTGGAGAGGAGTAAGTTATCTAGGGGAACACAATAGATCCCATGGGTCGAAGTGTCCGAGTTGTTTCTCGGCCCCTCCACAAGATAAGATAAGATAACAGTGATCTACCTTCCATTTCTGATTTTAAAATATTACTCAAATAAAAATAAATCTTTACAATAACAATACATAATTCGTGTTTCCGTTATGCCTTTTTGATGTTTGATTTCGTCTGTGGTGCTAATTTCATTCACCAGCGCTATCATATATATATATTGATTAACATAACGGCCTCACCCGTTTATCAAAATAATAGACAGTTTTCTAAACCCTATAACCACCACAAATAAGAAGTTTAGGTTGATATATGTAGACCGGCAATTCGCATATTTAGGGTTCCGTATTCAACAAGGAATCCTTATAGTTTCGCCGATGGAGGGTAATGTGTTTATTAGTCTATGTACGTGTATCTAAGTTTGTTTCTATGTGGCGTTCTAGAGGCCAAACGCGTTGGCCGATTTTGATGGTTCTTACGTCATTCGATTCGTCTTAACCCAGCGAGTGTCACTGGCTACATTAAAATTGGAAAATAGAAAAAAATGCGGTTTTTGGGCGCCCTATTCAGAGGGCCCAATTTTTTTAAATCCCGTAAGACGTGCTTATGAGAAATTCGAAAAAGTACACTGCTTGTGTCCGGTCAGGCTATAAAACCCGCGACAATTAAAAAAAATGCAATCTACAAATTATAGTTTAAAAAAAAAGTTAATCAAAAATTCAAAAAACCCGACTGCTTCAAAAGCGATCTAAAAAAAAAGACGTAAGCAAGGAGAAAATCATGCTGTGCAGTCGGAGGACACATATTCGCGGGCTGGCTGACCAAAATCGAAGGTTACATCTTGTTTTGGTCAGCCAGCTCGCGCATATGTATCCTCCGCATGCACAGCATGATTTTCTCCTTGTTTACGTCTTTTTAGTTCGCTTTTGAAGCAGTCGGGTTTTTTGAATTTTTGATTTACCTTTTTTTATTTATGTTTTTTTTTTTTATTACGTACATTTAAACATATAAGTATTGTATATTTTTGAAATCACCTTTTAATACCCTTTATTTTGATACCCCACACGACGGGTTTGGAAGAAAAAAAAAATTGGGCCCTCACAATATGGCGCCCGAAATCCGCCATTTTTCTATTATCCTATTTTAATGTAGCCAGTGACACTCGCAGGGTTTATCTGCTACCAACATAACAACTCTGCACCCTAATTGAGTAATTTCAATGAACGCGTACGGGTGTGCTTTGCTTGCATACTACGTTTAAAACTCCATCTTTTCGACAGCGTAAAACACGCAATGAATGCTGCTGAATTGTCAAAATGCAAGCCTGCGCGCGATCTTTCAATAAAATTAGGCAATTAGGTTGCTGGTCTATTCCTACCCCTTCGGGATATACAGACGTGATATAAGGTAATTAAACGGAAGATAATGCCATTGTTTCTACAAAAAAAAAAAAAAAAAATATTATTAATCATATTAAGTTTCCAACATACCTTCCGCAGTAGGCTTTAAATAGTTTTTAATTGTTACTTCGATCCGTCACTCGAATAGCCCTTTAGGTTATAATATCAACATGGGTCAATTTAGACAATTATAAGGTTAAAAATAAGGTGGCTAAACCACCGTCAAAGTAGCGAATGTAAAAAGTAACATAGATATTTCCTAATTCCGGATATGTGTAGGTCACCCATGCGCCAAGTTTCAAGTTCCGTTAGGTGTCAAGGTAACAAACAGACAGACAGACATTAGTTTCCCAATTCGCTTGCCAAAGGGCCAAACATACATAACCTACTTATTCTACACATAATTAAAAAAATGCAAACCACAGCAACTCCTGAAAGCCAGAATCAACAGTGGCGACCACCAGAAAAGCGCCGAGGCAATGAAGCTTGACGAAGTCCCGGAGAATGAATTTAACTGTCTTGGATCCCGCAACAAAATTAATCAAAAAACAATAACGGAGGAGTAGGAAAAATACTAATTTCCACTTTCCTCCATATCAAGCAGGAGACAGAACAAACAAGGCACAAAGGACCGTTTACAACTGGGATAAGCCCAGTTGCTTAGCACCACGGATAAAATTAATGGGTCCCAACATTGTGAGCTGTTTATATATATTTGATTCCAATAATAGATATGGCAAAAGCTCTTGAACGCACGGAAATTCATGGGCGGTCTCTGAAATTCTCTCAACGTGCACTGGAATAGGTGTAAACCTGGTTTTTGGGGAGTTAGACAGTTAAGCAAGCGAATCCTATAGGTCCCTGACTCCATTTGGTATCGAAATCGTAGATATTTTTTTCGTATTACGCGCAAAATAAGAGCAACACTAAAAAACATTCCTTCGGAGAATACAGACAGTGGTTGACTTTATAATTCTATATGCTTGGTTAATAACCTTAGGATAGGATAGATGGACCCCTATTCCAATTAGACTCGCATTTGGGCCGTTGTACGTGCAGGCCTCCTCTCTGTGAGAGGGAATAGGCCGTAGATAGATAGATAGATAGATAAAACATTTATTTAGTGCACACAAAAGACACAGCACAACACACAAAATCTTAATAAAATTATTGCAATTTACATGTTTAAAAACAAGGTGCCAAAATAAAAATAAAAAGGAAACTATACTAACAGAAATAAAAGTAAAATTGACACCAGTAACATCACAGTAACATTAGGTATGACAATCAAAACACAGTGCGGTGTGCGTCTCAAGGTTGCACCAAATGGGAGTCCAGCTCAGCACGTGTCAGGCAGTTATACCTGACGCTGATATTCTGCTGGATCCCTGCTGTGACATATATGGTCGCCAAGCAGACGAGATATGCTGGTGTTGTTACAGCGTTATGCGAAGAGTATTCCACTTATGTATACCCGCAACTTTAATTTATTACTTACAGTAAATAAAAAACACCGTAATCGCTCACGCGGGCCCAGTGCATGTTGGTGGATGTCACATGTCTTCGATTTTTTGGTTCTAAGACATGCCGGTTTCCTCACGATGTTTTCCTTCGCCGTTTTTGAGAGCAGTGGTGGTGAAGTAATTTACAGAAAGTAAAGCGCCTGCCTGGATCCGAACCCACGATCTACAACTTGTAAGTCGCGGCTGTTACCACTGGGCCTCCACTGCTCTAGTGGTTAATAACCTTTTGATTAAGACAAAGCCGCGGGCAAAACCTAGTAGTTTTTGTGATAGTAATTATTTATATAATTTAATTACTGCCTACTGTGATTCTGAAGATTTCTTTTGTTTTTATTAATGAGAAGCGCTTTTGTGATTGATTGACTAACATTATCTTTGGTATATGTAGGTATTGTTATCTAGTGGAAGTAACTTTTTTTTCTAATTGATTATTTATATGAAAAAACCGATTACCGGACTCTACATTTAAAAAAAACGGCCAAGTGAGTCTGACTCTCGCACAGAGAGTTCCGTATAGACAGCTACATTCATCAAAATGTAATAGCTAACATTTCCTACTAACGTTCGTAAACAATGAAAGTACCGAACATTGCTCTAACGAAGCGACAAAGTTAACTTTGCCGGTCGAAAACTGTTGTCCCCATACATCAATAAACATTTTTTTTTACTTTTTCAAGTACATTTTTTTCAGTTGGTCGACTATTACTCGTAAACTTGTAAAGCCTACTCAGCTGTGATAGTATTTCTTTTAATTTCTTTATGTGTCCGCCGTGAATTTTCACATATCCAAAAGCAACCATTCAACTGGCAGGGGGGAGGGGGGGGGGGGGGGGTTACACTTTAGCCATTTACAGCTAAATTTTACGCAAACGAATCCCTGAATCGAAAAATGGTTCTTCAGTTCAGGGACGACGTGTACAGGATTTTTCTTGGTTTTATTTTCATACTTTGTCGACGTGATTAATATGTATATCCATGCCAAATTATAGCTTTCTAGTACTAAGAGTCTCTGAGCTAAGCCGCGGACGGACGGACAGACGGACATGGCCAAACTATAAGGATTCCTGGTTGACTACGGAAACCATAAACATAAAACTAACTAGATAACGCAAGACCCTCCATCTGTATAAAAACCAAGCGTGACACTTTTTCACACACAATTTAAAAATATATTTACTTCTTACCGATGAAAGAAAACACTTCCAATGCCTCGGCCAACTTTTTCTATAAAGTCTCTTTACAGCTCAATATGAATAATTAGGCATTTTTCTAGATTTCGGTGGATTTCCGGTGCCGATAATGCTAAATTAAAAGCTCAAAGTACGATCATTTATCGTAATTTTACTCCGTTTTTAGGGTTCCGTACCCAAAGGGTAAAAACGGGACCCTATTACTAAGACTCCGCGGTCCGTCTGTCTGTCTGTCGGTCTGTCTGTCACCAGGCTGTATCTCATGAACCGTGATAGCTAGACAATTGAAATTTTCACAGATGATGTATTTCTGTTGCCGCTATAACAACAAATACTAAAAACAGAATAAAATTAATATTTAACGAGGGCTGCCATACAACAAACGTGATTTTTGTGATGTTTTGTGCGATAATGGTACGGAACCCTTCTTGCGCGAGTCCGACTCGCACTTGGCCGGCTTTTTTTAACACGCGAAGTACCTACATACAATCGCGTCAACTAGTTATATTTATATCTGTGACGGAAACCTAAAAAGGTGCCAAAGAATAGATGGATGGATTGAGTGAGGTTTATTATATGCTGGAAAAAGCTTTTTTTACAAAGAAGGTACAACTTCCAAATAAAACACTACAAGGTGAAAAATAACTTCAATTCCGTAAGTCGGTGTTCCTTATAATAATAAATGCCTAGGCTTTTCCTAACTCTGTTGCGGTCGGCTTCGAGTCTAACTAGAGGTAAGCAGGTGAACTGGTTCCAGTATTTTTCTAAGAGCGATTACCTAGTTATATGTATTTACCATATGACTGCCACAAGTGCTAATAATTTGATTTCAAATATAAGTGTGACTGATTAGTTAGACTCCGAGAAATCAAACAACCTCAGGTACCTAACTAAACATTCTATACATACTTAACTTATTATTTACCAATACTATTACATAAGAGACACACACAAACACATTAAAAAAACGAACAGAACATTAGGACATGCATTCAAATATGGAAGGCGTCGAATCGTGACAGGCCTGAGGCGCGAACGGCTCTGATTGGCCGGTGCGTTCGTGACGCGTTTGCGCACGAGTTGAACAAAGGAAACGAAAGGAATACTTCTTTGATTTTAGGTGCAAATCGTTTTGAGAAACCTGTTGTGTATTGTTTTGTGTACCTATGGGCTCAACTGTATCTAAAGAAACTATCTTGAAAAGGATATCCTACAGTTAACAGTATAGACTGGAGTTGCTCCTGTATCCATAAACAAATTGGTGGATCTCTTAAGACGGTACCCTGACCAAAAAATCGGCATGAGATATGAGCATTTCTATTGGTCTAGCGGCACTGGTGGCGCATGAATTACAGTAGTGAATACGCCCAGATTTTAGAATAAAATCTTTATAAAATCGAATTTTGGTCTTTTGAAAAAAATAATTCTACAAAAATGTTCGTTATTAAATTGTCTATCCATTAGTGTTAGTACAAAAAATAATCAATGAACACTTTACGAGGAGATGCATAAAATCAATAATTATTTCTCATTTTTATGTTTTTTTGGAAGTAGATTAGTGAAATATATACAATATTTAAAAAAAAAACTAAATCTACCATTTTAGAATCAATATTATGTAGAAATTTAATGTATTGTTATTAATTGATATTTCTTTTTAAATAACGAGTAGATAGCTCCTAAAAACAGCACAAAAAACGACTTGCGCGGCGTTCACTCAGGGTACCGCATTAATAACTTCGTACTGCTAAATTATCATTTCACTACGCTGTATTTGACTTATATTTGCAGCAAAAATCTCAAAAGTTCACGATGCATGCAGACTAAAAAGGACTCACTTGCCACTTTGCATCGTCTTTGACTGAAAAGTATCAGTAGTCACAAGATCACAGCGGATCTTTGTAACTCTGAAGTTAGGCTCTGCGAACCAGTTTGTCATCGAGTATACTGCATATAGTAAGCGAGATAGAACGATCTGTCAAACGTAAGCGAGTGAAAGAAGTAGTTATACAATGATATCTTCTGCTTCAACAATGACACAAAAATAGCTACTGTGCAGGGACCAACTTCAGAGACACAAAGATCCGCTGTGACAACTATAGTCCGGAGAGTCCAGACTTAGTTGAACAAAGATACGGGGAAAAGGTTAGACAATAATGATTTACATGTTTCTTATTGTCTTTAGAGTGGAATGGTTGTACACCATATCTAGTGCAGCCTCTGAGCAGGTGGCTAGGTGTATGCAACTCATGACTGAAAAGTACACCTACATTGTCGCAATCCGAATACTCAGAAATTCACGAAACAAACACAGCGTCGCCTTTGGAAGACCTATGTCCAGCCTCTTTCGGCAGGGGATATTATAAATTGCATATCAAATAAATAATCGCCTATCAATACATACTCATCATTTATATTCTTATTTACATCTAATAACTTACTTCACTACAAATAAACTAACCCTCTTACAAATAAACGCAGAATAAAGTTATACCAGGTATAAACCTATGAAAATGTATGGGTATACCTTAGTTATACCTGGTATAACTTTATTCCGCGTTTATTAGTAAGAGGGTACATGTTTAACAAAACTCAAACTGCAGATAAAACGAAATTATACATCAATATAACATTACTTTTTTCCTCATAATTCAATACTGTTAAATTTATTTTTGTACAAAAATACTACATACATAGCATAAATACTGACTGCACAGCAAATTTTCCATATTTCATAGTCTATTTTAGTTGATCTACGAATAAATTATGGTCAAAGAATCAGTCCAAGAGCGAGCGAAGCGAGCTCGGGAACTTAGGGCACCCCGACACGGACAGGTTAGGTTCGAACGAGATGACGGGAGCTGAAGTGAGCGAGCAAAGCGAGCGAACTCAGCTCCCGTCATCTCGTTCGTGTTACTTTTGACCCTGCAGACAGAAATAGGAGCCCCGCGCAGCGGGGCTACGTCGATTTATTCGACAAATCGCTGTACGCTGCGAAAATAAATTGTAGTGTGTTTAGTGATATTTTGAGTTGAATATTTTGCTGTGCAATCAGTAATTTTGATGGGAATTCGGAATCTTATTGCGTAGAAAAAGGATATTTTTTGATTTGCGTTTAAATACTACCCTTTCGGCAGCAGAAATAGTGACGAGGATGTTGATTCCGATTTTCATTTTGTTCTCAATTAAATTTTTGACGACTGTATGCAGTACAACGTTATTTTTATCCGACTTCCCAAAAAGGAATAGGTTCTCAATTCGGACGTTTATATTTTTATTTTCTATTTATGTTCGTGCATAACTCCGTCAAAGGAATTTGCAAAATTATTCGAAATAAGTTTATTCCGAAATGGTCCCATTTAAATTTAGTAAAGATCTGATGAAGAACTTCAGAGATATTTATCAGAGCTCTTTAATAAATGACGGCAAATCTCTCGGGATTGCTGCAAATGCATGTCTGTTTATTGTTTACACCATTTCAGTATGCTCTAAACGGGTACGCTAATGTGTATAGTTCACCCTGGTACATTCTCATTTCACCGGTTATGTTCAAGTAACATGTTATTCGGGTAATCTTTACTGGTATCACTGTGGGCATTATGGGTACCTTACTGTAGAACTTATCCATTTTGTACCACTAAAAAGTAAAAAAACTTTATACAAAAAAATGCAACCGACTTCCAAATAAAAACACTACAAAGTGAAAAATACTTAACTTCAATTTCGGAAATCGGTGTCAAAAAACGAATAAACGAAAACAGGAACACCGACTTCCGAAATTGAAGTTATTATTCACTCCGTAGTGTTTTTATTTGGAAGTCAGTTGAATTTTTTTGTAAAAAAAGTTTTTTTATTAAGGGCCGATGCATACCTAAGGGTCTTTATACAAAACTGCGAATTGACGCGATGCGAATTCGCTGAACAGCAACGAGCTCGTAGATTTTACGATGCGATGTCGCACCGTAGTTTTGTGTACGGGCCCTAACACAATGCATAACCGTCCAAGCTTCCGAGTTTCTAACAATACCTAAAAAAAGACATAACTACTTAATTTAAGAACATACATCATTCAAAAATTATTGCACCGAATTAAATTTGACGGCAATAAAAATCCTTTTTCTTTAGAAGCTCACCCTCAGGCTACAACTAGTATTCTACAAAATCCGACTTATTTATAAAGAAAAATAAAAACACAAACGATTTGTAAATCACGAATGTGAAAATAGACGAGTTTTGATTGATGCCTCGCACAGGATCGAACCCGGTACCCTAAGGGAACGTCTGTCTTACTGTAATCACTGAGTGTGAGGTGATTGATTCATGGTTCTATGGCGAATATCGTGGGCAGGCGAATTTGGACCTTATTTGTATGGGGTAAGGTGAGGAAAAATTTTGTTTGGTAGTTGTGGATTGTAAGGATTAAGTTGGTTGGGGTGTGGTCCGAGTGTGAGCGGGTTATTCAGCGCATGAGAGAAGAAAATGTCTGTTTCGTTTGGAAAGTGCTTCCGTGCTGCGGTAACACCGCTGCGTCACATCGGAACTTTCAGAACTTTCTTTCTTTTTTTTTTAAATAAGAAACGACAGGAGTTTTTTAGAAAAGTTATGCTTTTTATAACGTCGTCTCTATCAGTCATCTTACTTATGAATGATTGATACAGGGTAGACTATGGACAGTGTTTTTTCCTAAATTCAACTATACCAACTGTTAATTTTTTCAAAAATACCTACCCATTACTTAATGGCTAAGCAGTTCTCGCCAAACTTCTGGGCCGCCCTGAAGTTGGCTTTCCGATGCGCAAGGCACGAAACGGTGCTGTTTTTGTATGAGATTTACTACTGCGCAGCCATTGTAGCCAACTTCAGAGCGGCCAAGAAGATTGGCAAGAGAACGAATGAAGACTAATGAAGAAGATAACGTACGCATCTTCTAGCTGGATTTAAGATACTCATCGTCCTCTTGCTTTTTATTTGGACACTAGCTGTGCCCGCCGCTTCGCTCCCGTCAAATGCCTACCCTACCGTACTAACTACTTACCTACCTACCCTACTTACCTTGCCAACTAACCTAACTAACTATAGGTCTACCGGAATCTCATGGCAAATGTGGAAATAAAAATTTGTTGTGTGCAATACTGGGGAAATTGGATTAAACGATCTTGATACTGTTTAATTTTTATTTATGTCTTTAGTATTAATGAACATGAGGTACCTATATTATAGTAGTCACAGCGGATCTTTGTGTCTTTGAACTTGGTCCTGCCAACCATTGAGTAAGAAACAGTTTGTCATCGAGTATACTGCATAGAGTAAGCGAGATAGGACGATGTGACATACATAAGCGAGTGAAAGAGACAGTTATACAATGCTATCTTCACCTTCAACATTGACACAAAAATAGCTACTGCGCGGGGTCTTGCAACCAATTCAGAGACACAAAGATCCACTGTGAGTATTTTAGGTATGTGTATGAATAATGTTAACATAGGAAAAATAAATCAATGGAATATTAATTTATGTACTAATTTATTATATATCATTTAAATCATACTAATAACTTAAAACCTCATTCAGAACTAGAATACGATTCCATGAACTCCACTGGCATTTCAAAAACTTGTATCTTTGTAGTTTTATGTCATCTCTCTCCATCAAAATGGTTCTTTTTCATTGGCATTTAACATATTCAAAACCAATATCTTTATTTATTTATTTATTTATAAAACTTTAACACAAGTACAAAGGCGGACTTAATTTTTTTTCATTGGCATTTTCTACCAGTCGACCTTAGGGTGGTGCAGACATAAAATATGGCAGGTGCAACTTAATGAAAAAAAAAAAATAGAGAAAAGAAATATAACTAAAACAATTTAATATATATATAAATATATACTTAGATACATACATACATAAAAATAATGTTAATGGGAGACCGAATCCAACAAATTAACTCTGTGTTGATTCTGCAAACTTCTTTCGAATGTGCTCGCGTGCCTTCAATTTGAAAGACAACCGACTGGTTGCCATCCTGATGTTCTGAGGGAGCGCATTCCAAAGGGAAATCGCCTGGACAAAGAAGGAGGAATGGATAAACCCAGAGCGGTGCGAGGGACATTGTAGAAGACGATTATTGGCGGAGCGAAGATTTTTACTATGGGCAGAACAAAGGAATTGGACATCTGAAGTCAGATAAGAAGGAGAAGTGGGTTTGTCAATAAAAGAAAACAGGGTAGTCAAGGCCCTCAGCATTCTACGCTGACGAATCGGTAACCATTTTAAAAGTGATCGATGTGCACATACATGATCATACTTACGGAGGTTGAAGACAAATCGAATGCAGTTATTTAGAAGGCGGTCAAGTTTGTTGAGTAGATCTGCATTCAGGTCATAGTAGCACACATCACCATAGTCAATTATGGGAAAGATAAGTCTGTAAAAAATAATAAAATGTATCATGTTACTTATAGTCATTCATCATCATCAGTCTATATATACTTTTTTATGTAAGTTTTATGGCCTGGTTGCTAGGACCTTTTAGCCACGTCTTTGGAAAGAGTTTTGGATCTTATATTTATTCTTATGTAGTTAACAGATTCTAATGTTTTTTGGAGTATTTGGCAGAAAATTGTATCGAGTCAGTCTTCCCAGTAAGCTTTGCACAGGCAGTCAATACTACAATAAAATACTCCGCTCCACTATCCCGAGATCGCTTCTCTCAATGATTTTACAAATTGTCCAGTTGCGTAGAGTTAGCGTTGAGACACAAAACTACACCAATAATATGTCACAATATCCACTAGGAATCAATTTGCAAATAATATTAACAGCCACTGAACTTCACTCGACAAAATCCCGTTAAAAACTCCCGTCTATATACACGTCCCACTGCAGTTAAAATCAATATCTTGTCGAAGAATTAGTAACAGATACTACAGAATAATTAGAATTAGTACAGTTTTAGGCCATCATTCGATGTGCCCTGTGTATTTACCATATAATAGTAATGGAAAGAAATAAAAATTAAGTAAGAAAAATATAAAATAAACTAAAAGTATCAAAACAAGTCAGTCCAACTTACCGGTCCACTCTACGACGCACTTTAAAATCAAAGATTGAGTTTGATTTACGCCTTCTTCTTCCCTTATTTTATGATACACATTGAAAACAATATGTCTCGCTTGAGATCGAAGTGGGTTTTTCGACATTTTCACAAAAATAAGAAATTTTCAAGATAATATAAAAAAAAATCAGCAGCGGTTGACACATCAAGTACTTTGATTTGACAGGTGACAATTGACATTGCCATATGAAAATTACAATTAAAAAAAAATAAAAAATGCCATGAGATTCTGGTAGACCTATACCAATTTTTTTCTAGGGACTTTCTTCCGCGGAGGATGTTAACACCGCCATTCTGAAAATGACATCAAATTCGCACCGCCATCAATCGAATATGGAGTTCAACTGTCCGAGTATCTAAATTGCGTGTTATGTGATTATTTTACTTTTTGAACACTTTAAATTCATCTAACTTTTGATAGAGTGAACCAATTGCGATGAAACAAAAACTAAGAAACTTCAAGTTACGCACAATTTTTATGTATAAAAGTTATTTACATTTGGTACCTTTTACGTAATGCGTGCGCAACTAAACGGACAAATAGACAAAAAAACTAATAATGCTGGAAATGGGTTCTGTTGGTTATCATTTAACACATTGGCTATTTCATTTTTGGAAATATTTTCGATGTACAAAAACGACTTTTCTACAGAATTATTATATGTATTGATGATTCTGTTCAGCCAATCACGAATACAAATCGCTTACGATACCCGCTTATCGCTTTTAATCCCGCTACAACTCGAACCTCACCCAAATCTCAATAACTATTCAACAGAATTTGTAAATTGCTCACAAAAATGTTGATATATTTTGATTGATCGGACCGATGTGCGTTTCCTTTCGAACCAAATTAGATGTGGGTCACAATAATTGGCATGTTTTGTATTATAAATCTAGGTTTTATAATGTTTTTCTTTAATGGCTGACACGTTTTTGAAGGACGATTAAAATACGTTTAGAAGTGCTTTTGATAATTGTTCATATGTATTGGCAGTTACGAGTATATATCTAACCATATATAAAACGTTATCCAATTGGCTAGAGAATTTCAAGATCCGATGGACACACATTCCAACGTGTGGACTTGGAATTCGTAAGACAAAATGTTCATTCAATCAAGGTGAATCTCGAATGTAAAACAGTTAAACATTATACTCATAACCAACATCTAGTATGTTCTATATAAACTGAAATCGCCAAAACACCGAGAGTAAAGTTTCTTGATCCTTTTTTTTTTTTTCAGATGTGTTTCCTAGGGTAGTAGGGCATGAATATCGGAATCTCGGCATCTCGTAATATCGGAATCTCGGAACGAAATTACCGATATTTAAATTCCGATACTGAGTGATCCAATATCGGAATCAGAAAAACCTTGTTTTAGCTCCTTGTGAAGCGTCGTGCGAGAAAGCGTGGACTATGGTGATTAGCAGTGGTCGGATAACCTGCTTATAACCGGGCGGTTACTTACTTAAACTTCACTTTATGAAAAAATAATAAGTGCCTTAACGAATGCCGATTTACAGTCACGGGATTGCTAAAAATGTTATCTTTAAAAGTACAAGTGAATATACAGTGTCATAGAACCCGTTGTGACAATGATGTTTTCATTGAATAATGCTTAGGTTACGGGAATCTGCTGGAGTTGAGACGCACGGGATCGGCCAATGTGACACACTTTTTTTTTATTTTTCTATTCATTAATACAGTCTTGAATACAATTTCACTTTAATTTTGTACCAATAAACCTGTATGGGTTTATTTATTTATATATTATTTATATACACTTTATTGTACACCAGAAAAACAAAACCAATTGAAACTTAAAACTAAAAAAAATATATACAATGGGCGGCCTTATCGCATTCTGCGATCTCTTCCAGGCAACCTGGAATGGACAGTGAATGCGTGGACATGACATGGGGTTGTCTGTGGTGCAACAATACCAACAAAAATACAATTATACAAAAATAAATATAATTATCAATGATACAAATATATATATGCCTTATAATAGATACATAAATAAATACATTTTTGTTATATAAACCGTAAAAATAAAAGTCGTATGACAATCATAGACAAAGTGTAAGCCAAAATACTAAGAGCACGATTACAGCGATAAGTAATGTTCCTTGACAAGTCTTTTAAACACAGGCAACGACTGAGCACGTTTAATCGGGTCAGGCAATGCATTCCACAGACGAGCAGCCTGGACAGAAAAAGATTTATCCATGAAAGTTGTGGAATGCATTGGCATTTTAAGTCGCAAGTTAACTGATGACCTTAGAGATTTCGTGTGGGAATCGCAGATAAACAGGAAACGCTCCTTGAGGTAAAGAGGGGTGGAAGGAGTAAAGAGCACATTAAACAGAAGAGAAAGAATGTGAGTATTCCGGCGAAGGCGAATTGGCAACCACTTGGGCTTTACACGGAATTCGGAAACATGGTCATATTTGCGCAAACCGAATATGAACCTTATACAAAAATTTTGAAGCCGCTCAAGTTTATCGAGTTGTTCTTGGGTAAGATCAAGATAGCTGGCATCAGCATAATCAAGGATGGGAAGAAGAAGAGATTGTGCAAGCGCAATCTTGGTGGCCGTTGGCAGAAAATTACGTAGTCTCCTCAAAGTCGCAGCAGATGCAAACAACTTGCGGCTAACTTCCTGCAGTTGGGCAGTCCAAGAGAAGTTCCTGTCGATGAATATCCCCAAGTTCTTAACTTTCTCACTGAAGGGAATTACTGCATTGTCAAAAATAACTTGGGGAAGAATCGTCCAGTTGATCCTAGAAACCATTCTAGGACTGCCCACTACTATTACCTGAGTCTTTATGGGGTTTACCTTAAGCCCATACCTCTTGCTCCAATCGCAAATGCGAGCCAGATCAAGATTGATGGTTTCTAAAGCTTCAGACAGCTTTCCGAGAGGAGCACGCGAGTATAATTGCAGATCATCTGCATAAAGATGGTAGGAAGAAATTAGTTCATTGGAGATAGAGTTTATAAAAACTGCGAAAAGTAAAGGAGATAAAACGCCACCCTGCGGTACTCCGGCAGAAGTACTACACCAGGAAGAGAAATTCTCTCCGATGCTTATACGTTGCCGGCGCCCGAACAGGTAACTACGAAACCAGTCAACTACTGATGGAGATATATTAAGAGAGCATAGAATGCCAAGCAAAACGTCGAAATCAACAGTATTAAAAGCATTACTGAAATCCAGCAATGCCAAGACCGTCAGATTACTGCTTTCCATGGCTGACCTTATATCATCCGTAATGTTGAGAAGAGCTGTAGTGGTGCTGTGACCAGGACGGAAGCCGGACTGGAAGGGATTGAGGAGATTATTTTTGGATAAGAAAGTGCTAATTTGATCATGAATTAACCTCTCTAGGACTTTGGACAAGAATGGTAAGATGGATATTGGACGGAATTCAGAAAAGGATGAGGGATTGGACTTTTTTGGGTTTGTGTCGGTACTCACATTCGCCTTAATAACTATATTAACTAACAACTCAACTATTCACTCATCCTAAAAACCAAACATTCACGCAATCCTTTATTTAAGCCGTAAACATCTATCAGCAAAAGAAAAAGTACAATTATGAGAGTGATTGTGGGTATGTGAATATTTTGTTAGTGAGGTTTCGTCCAAGCCGTGCGCCATTGTGCCAATCATTAGAAAACTGGTAGCTCAACAGGTTATATAGGTTGATACATTTTTAACTGAGTTTTTTTTTTTTTAATGTTTGTTATTTATATTTTTCTAACGTTCAACATTGCAATTATTAGTTAGACTAAGTTAATATGTTGTCATAATAGTATTTTTTTAATTTATGTTTATAATTTTTACAATTTACTTCATTTTTTATGTTTGGTGGGATTTCATTTAATAGAGTGTGAATCAAAAATTTTGTTGTTCGCCTTCCATAATAGTTTTTAACCTGAGGTACTATTAATTGATTATTTGTGATACTTCTGGTGATTATTTTATGCGATATGGGTTTTTGAATGGTTTTATTATTAAATTGTTCAATTAAGAGGGCCATGTTAAGTCTAGTCTGTACTGGCAGAATTTTGCAATATTTGAAAAGGTCCAGAATTTTTTCTTTGTACTGGTATTTTATTTTTGTGGGTACTATTATTTTTTTAAATCTGACTTGCAGTTTGCAAATTTTGTCGATATATGATTTAAAAGTTCGTCCATAGCTCGTGATTCCGTATGCTATTATCGACTCCGCCAAAGCTATGTACATATTACGCAGGATTTTTAGCGGCACTTTAGATTTTAAAATAAAGAACTTTGCCAAAATGGCCCGCAATTTATCACAGACTGAGTCTACGTGAAAGGCCCAGTTGAAACGATTGTCTACGATTAACCCCAGGTATGTGTGGTGTGTTACTTGCTCAATTGCCTCACATAGACATGTATTTGAAGAAACAGAGTGAAGACAGCTGTGAGTATGTGAGATTATCTTAAAAGAAGGAATTTGTTTTAAATGGCTAGAATGAACATGGATAATTTTGGTTTTATTTGCATTGAGAACCAGTCCAACATCGTGCGCCCATTTAGAAACTCTAGTGAAATCATACTGCAGCCATTGAGCAGCCACATTATCGTCTTTATGAGCAGCAACCAGGCATGAGTCATCGGCATATTGATAGACAGAACAGTGGTTGACCACATGTTCCATGTCGTTGACATATGTCAGGTAGTGTAAAGGTCCAAGCACTGAACCTTGGGCCGTCCCTTCAGTGACTTCAATGGCGTCACTGCTCTCATTACTGATCTTCACATTGTACTTTCGATTGTGGAGGTAGTCCTTGCACCATTCAAGTAATGGTCCTCGAACTCCAGAGTTGTCCAATTTGGTCAACAACGTGTCATGTCTAAGCGTGTCGAACGCCTTGCTGAAGTCTATGAATAGCAAAATTACATGATTTTTCTCATTAAGAGATTCGTTGATCTCGTCCGTGAATTTAGACAATAGCTGAGAGGTTGATTTATTGGGTTGAAAACCGTATTGTGTGCTGGACAAAACTTCATTTTTAACGTAAAATTCTTGAATCTGGTTGTAGACATACTTTTCTATTATTTTATCAATAACTGGTAGAATGGTGATCGGTCTGTAGTTTGCATAATCAGCAAAACTGCCTTTTTTATGTATTGGTCGCACTATACCAGTTTTAAGGTCATCTGGGTATTTTCCTTGTTTAATACTATTATTGATTAGTTTGACAATAACGCCAGTTATCTTGTCGCAGATGGATTTTATGTCAACACACCTAATATTATCCACCCCGGCAGCTTTATTAGTATTAAGGTTTTTAATTATCTTGCTTACACTGTTAATTGTAGCTTTTTTGAAGTACATTGTTTTGTTATTAGGAAATACATATTCTGCTTCGTTCAGAAGACGCTGTGTACATTTTGGCAAAATCTTTATAACACTATTTCTAAACTCAACGGCAAAGTTGTCAGCTATGGTTTTTATATTTGAATTATTATTTTTGAAAGCTCTTAAGATTGTTTCGTCAACTGATTTTTTGTTGCGACCCGACATGTTATTCAGTATTTGCCATAATTTTCTAGGGTTTATTTTATTATTGTTTATTTGTTCTATATAATATTTATTTCGATATTTTTCAATTGTTTTATGAGCCCTATTTCTTATTTTATTATATTCTAATCGTAATATTTTATTAGTCGAATCGTTTTTCCATTTTATAAATAACAAATCCTTTATTTTACACACTTGAGGGAGCTTATGTTCAGCAGTGGACGTCTTACGGCTGTGATGATGATGATGAACGCTAAGATAGTTCTTCAAACTTTTGAGAGGGCTGTTTCGGAACGAGTACTTATCCTTGTTAAACTTTATTTCAAATTCATAATGTGTTACTTGGAAACCTAAAAAAAAATAAAGCTTAATATTTTTCAGTGTACTGCTAGTATTGAATAAAACAAATTAGTCTATCCGATCACTAATCTGTTGGATAAATCAACTTCCACTACATAATAATTATATTCATATATATATAATTTTTATAAACATATATACAATTGAAAATTCTAAAAACAAAAACAAACCTTTAAACAAATACAAAAGGCAGACGGAAAAGACCTCATTGTGCATCAAAAAATTCGTCCACATCGATGTCAATGGGAAACGTGCCCAGAACGCTGGCAGCATTGCCACGTTGGATGGCAATGCTGATTCTCTGGCCGAAGAAAAGGCCAGCCCTCTGGTCACGTGAAGAGTCGACGAGCTTTGTACTAATTTCTCGAAAAACTCGATACGCACTCGGACCCCATGGACCTAATGTTTCAACCCCAAACGGCTCAAACATATAACTCCCTATAAGGTAGTTATATTTTCACTTCCACTACTTGAATACCTTGTTTCTAATCATCATCATCATTTCAGCCATAATACGTCCACTGCTGAACATAGGCCTCCCTCTAGGAGGCATCGTCCCATTGACCGATACTTATACTGGATTTATAAATCATTATTACTCAATTACACTTATCGGTACTACTTTCAGATTGATCGATCAATATTTATTTTCTGTTTTTTTTTTTGGATTATAATTTTTAAGAAAGACATGGCTTATATTCTTTCTTGGAAACGAGTGTGCAATTTAGGTAAATAAGCGCCAGATTACCCAGTCACGTTTGATTAGAGAAATAATAATGCGCGACACAATAGAAAATCCTATTGTGTCGCGGCATAAGTGTTTTTTAGGGTTCCGTACCCAAAGGGTAAAAACGGGACCCTATTACTAAGACTCCGCGGTCCGTCTGTCTGTCTGTCTGTCACCAGGCTGTATCTCAGGAACCGTGATAGCTAGACAGTTGAAATTTTCACAGATGATGTATTTCTATTGCCGCTATAACAACAAATACTAAAAACAGAATAAAATAAATATTTAAGGGGGCTCCCATACAACAAACGTGATTATTTTGCCGTTTTTTGCGATAGTGGTACGGAACCCTTCGTGCGCGAGTCCGACTCGCACTTGGCCGGTTTTTTATTTTACTCAATACAAAATAACGAATTTGTGCAATTTACAAGAAAAAGGTGCGATATTTAACAAAAGTGCGCAATTCGATATTAATATCAGAATTCAGATATTCACATATAATATCGGAAATCAACATCAGAATTGAAAAACTTGCGATATTACATGCCCTATAGCAGGGATGGCGAACTTATGGCACGCGTGCCTGTGGTGGCACACGACAACATATTTTGGGCACGCTAAAATGAGGTTACTTAGAATCTAGGTAATTTGCAACAGCAGAAACGACACCTGCCACATACTTTTATTTAAATAAATCATAAAACTGTAAATAAATATTAGGATTGCTGTATAATTTTTGGGTAAATAAAGAATTGATAAATTCATAGCATTTTGAGTTTTATTTTTTGACAATTAAGACAAAGACATAATTTTTTGGTGGCACTTCATTGTCACATAAAAAAAGATATAATTTAAATGGCACGTTTTCTAATAAAGGTTCGCCATCCCTGCCCTATAGGGTACTCTAGGTCAGGGGTCACCTCCACGAGCGAGAGAATCGCGGCGATATTATCGTCCGTGCCTTGTTTTTCTATACACTCTCTTAGGGATAGACTCCACGAGCGAGAGAATCTTGGCGATATTTGACGTTATAGGGTAGTAGATGCGGAATTGAAGCGCAAACCATGCTCGGAGTAGGATGTGTCCTATCCTGTCCTCCTGGCCTGTGTACCAAAAATGTAGCCTAAATGATCAATGCGCTGTAGCCGACGATGCCGTGGAAGTGGCATAGATTTGAGCTGAAAAATATCTAAATTGCCTACCGAATCAAGAAGATTGTCAGCTGGGCTCTTTAAACCAAGCCACTTAAGGGCCGATTTCACCTATGAAACTATTCGCGATTAGTTCAATTAAACTCAGTTTATGCAAATACAGCGTTCGGATTAGTTTTGACCGCTGAGAAACCAAACTCAGTTCCGTTGAACAAGTCGCGATTAGTTTCATTGGTGAAATCGGCCCTAAGAATGTAAAAGAAAAACCAAATAGATTTACGAAAAACACGTTAGTAACCAACATAAACAAAGGTGTTCGTGCTAGGGTTACAGCAGATCAAGATTTAGCTACAGATAACAATGTTTGGTATGTAGCACGACTTGTAAGTAGATACTCGTACTTAGGTAAGACGGGTCAAGATCGCAAGTTAGAATGGACGAACATTCAGCATTGAAGTGAAATGGATGCGGAGAAAATCTGTGTATTCTGTTGTTGTGTTTGTGTGTTTCTACTACTATTACTACCACCGGACGGTTACGCACTACATCCGAACTCTATCCATCATAATCTATATCTAATCTATATTTTCTACTAATATTATAAAGAGGCAAGATTTGCATTTTTGTATGTAACGAATAAACTTAAAAACTACTGGACCGATTTCAAAAAATCTTTAACCGTTGCGAAGCTACTCTATCCCCGGGTGACATATGCTACTTTTTATCCCTGTATTCCCACGGGAATGGGAACTACGAGGATGAAACCGCGAGGCGTCCGCTAGTCTGTCATAATTCAGAACATTTTGACCTCGGAACTCATATCACAAACACGGATTCTGTACATGGACGTGTAGTGCTTAAACCCTTATGCTAGTACTAGCTGTTGCCCGCGACTTCGTCTGCGAAGCATTAGTAATTCGAATAGCTTATTTTATATATCGCAGCATAATATTGTGGGTTTTTCATACAAACTTCTACCCCTCTTTCCACCCCCTTAAGTAAGATTTCCGGGAGAAAAACTATGCTCTGTCCTGCCCAGCGTCTCAAAATATCTCCGAACCAAATTGCATCTAAATCGGTTCAACGGTTTAAACGTGAAAAGGTAGACAGAGAGACAGACAGAGTTACTTTCACATTTATAATATTAACTCCGCCCGCGACTTCGTTCGTGTGAGGGCAACCAAAAATAAGCTGCTATTAAACCTACAAACAAACGGTCCAGTTTGGTAGTTCTAAATCGATGTAGAGGTCCCCATCCTAGTACCATTTGATTCTTTAAAGAAACTTTGACACCCCTAAATCGTCTTCTGGGGGTAAATCCGAAAACTAATGATGCCATCCTTTATTATTTTGCCAAAGGAATAAGATTTTTATACAAATAAATGTCCCCCTTTTAACCCTTTAAAAAGTTGAATTTCCAAAAAGCCCTCCGAAGTGATCCCCAACGTCATAAAAAGAAGCTATGTGCAGTAAAAGTAATCAAAAATCTTTACCACCAAGAAGTCGTATTTTAAGGGTAGTTTCGAAAAACTAATTATTGAAAACCTTTATTGTTTATTAAGGTTGGTATTTATGTCAAGTTTCATGTTTATTAACCCAAGAAATCAGATTCTTCAAAAAAAATAACATCCCCTAAATCTTCTTTTGGGGGTAGTTTCAAAAAAATAATAATAGCGACCTTTATTATTCATTTAGGTTAGTATTTGTGGCAAGTTTCAAGTTTATTGACCCAAGAAATTAGATTTTTCAAAAACACTGTAATACCTACCTCCTAAATCGTCTTTTGGGGGTAGTTGCAAAAAACTAATAATAACAACCTTTATTGCTTATTTAGGATGGTATTTATGCCAAATTTCAAGTTTATTCACCCAAGAAATCAGATTCTTCAAAAAAACTAACATCCCCTAAATCATCTTTTGGAGGTAGTTTCGAAAAACTAACAATGAAAGTCTTCATTGTTTATTTAGATTAGTATTTATGTCAAGTTTCAAGTTTATTAACTGAAGTAATAAGATTCTTCAAAAACACTGTAATACCTCCTAAATCGTTTTTTTGGGGTAGTTGCAAAAAACTAATAATAGCAACCGTTATTATTCATTTAGGTTAGTATTTGTGGCAAGTTTCATGTTTATTCACCCAAGAAATCAGATTCTTCAAAAAAAATTACATCCCCTAAATCATCTTTTGGGGGTAGTTTCGAAAAACTAACAATGAAAGTCTTTATTGTTTATTTAGATTAGTGTTTATGTCAAGTTTCAAGTTTATTAACTGAAGTAATAAGATTCTTCAAAAACACTGTAATACCCCCTAAGTCGTCTTTTGGGGGTAGTTTAAAAAATAATAAGAGCAACCTTTATTATTAATTTAGGTGAGTATATTAGTGGCAAGTTTATTGACCCACGAAATCAGATTTTTCAAAAAGACTGTAATACCTCCTAAATCGTCTTATGGGGGTAGTTGCAAAAACTAATGATGACAACCTTTATTGTTTATTTAGGATGGTATTTATGTCAAGTCTCATGTTTATTCACCCAAGAAATCACATTCTTCAAAAAAAATAACATCCCCTAAATCGTCTTTTGGGGGTAGTTGCAAAAAGCTAATAATGACAACCTTTATTGTTTATTAAGGATGGTATTTATGTCAAGTTTCATGTTTATTCACCCAAGAAATCAGATTCTTAAAAATAATTAACATAGGTACCCTAAATCGTCTTTTGAGGGTAGTTTCAAAAAATAATAACAGCAACCTTTTTTATTCATTTAGGTTAGTATTTGTGGCAAGTTTATTGACCCAAGAAACCAGATTTTTCAAAAACACTGTAATTCCTCCTAAATCGTCTTTTGGGGGTAGTGGCCTAAAACTAATAATGACAACCTTTATTGTTTATTTAGGATGGTATTTATGCCAAGTTTCAAGTTTATTCGACCAAGAAATCAGATTCTTTAAAAAAACTAACATCCCCTAAATCTTCTTTTGGGGGTAGTTTAAAAAAAAAATAGCGACCTTTATTATTAATTTAGATTAGTATTTGTGGCAAGTTTCAAGTATTGACCCAAGAAATTAGATTTTTCAAAAACACTGTAATACCTCCTAAATCGTCTTTTGGGGGAAGTTGCAAAAAACTAATAATCACAAACTTTATTGTTTATTTAGGATGGTATTTATGTCAAGTTACATGTTTATTCACCCAAGAAATCAGATTCTTCAAAAAAATTAACATCCCCTAAATCTTCTTTTGGGGGTAGTTTCAAAAAATAATAATAGCGACCTTTATTATTCATTTAGGTTAGTATTTGTGGCAAGTTTCAAGTTTATTGACCCAAGAAATCAGATTTTTCCATACAAATTTCAACAACCCCTTAATCAATATTTGGGGGTAGTTTTGAAAACCTAATACTGTCAATCTTTATCATTTACTTAGAATACTATTTGTGCTAAGTTTCAAGAATTTCGGTAGAAGGAATTAGATTTTTCATACAAACTTTCAACCCCCTTTTTACCCCCTTAGGGGTGGAATTTCCAAAAATCCTTTCTTAGTGCACACTTACGTCACTTGAGGAACCTTTCTGCCAAATTACATGCTTCTAAGCTTAGCAGTTTTGGCTGTGCGTTGATTGATCAGTCAATCAGTCACCTTTCGCTTTTATAGATATAGATTAGTACTTAGTAGCATCTGTGCTACAGTGTTGGCAGAAGCGAAGGGATCGTTTGCGATGGTGAAGTGTTGTGTACGCCCTGTGCCCCAGCTAGGGGTAGTTCCGGTCATCTGTCCACCAGACCGAATCGGATTAGAACAATGGTAATTTCTATTGTGTCTGGAAATGGACAGTTGAAGGTCTACTATTCTGAAAAGATAGCCTATACAATATTGCGATACTTGTAGTTATAAAACTTTAAGGTCGCAATATACATTTTGTCGATAGTTTTATCGACAAAATTAAGTGCTTTCAGCAGCCTAATTGTGTAAGTGAATTCGGCAAAGGAAACAATCTGTTTCTTTCCAAAAAACGATTTTTTGTATTGCGAAAAGTCGTTTTTGGGAAAGAAACAGTTTGTTTCCTTTGCCGAATTTACTTACACAATTAGGCTGCGGGACTTTTTTGTGCACAATTGAACAAAGAATAAACTCGCCCTGAGCACAAATTGCAGCAAAAAAAAATTAAGCAAAAAACTAATTTTGGGCCCTTTGACTGACAGCTCATTTTTAGGGTTCCGTACGTAAGGGTTAAAAACGGGACCCTATTACTAAGACTCCACTATCCGTCTGTCTGTCTATCACCAGGCTGTATCTCATTAACCGTTATAGCTAGGCAGTTGAAATTTTCACAGATGATGTATTTCTGTTGCCGCTGTAACAACAAATAATAAAAACAGAACAAAGTAAATACTTAATTAAGTGGGGCTCCCATACAACAAACGTGGTTTTTGCGATAATGGTACAGAACCTCAGCGCTCGAAGAGCGCGAATCCGACTCGCACTTGGTCGGTTTTTTTTTGCTGTGATGGGCTTTTTATAGATTTTTCAGGCAACATTAAATACTACTACCATAATGCAAATAATTCTGGAACTTAATTAGATTTTTTTTCGCAGATTGGCCTTTCAGTTTTTTTCCTGGGCTATACAGGTACTTAATAGTATTCGTTAAATTAAGCTTCAAATTGTAAACGAAAATGAATAATGTTGGATAGTTTCCTACATCTAGTGGGTACCTACTCGATTGCTTACCTTTCGATTTCGTACCTTCGCCTATCTATTATTATCTGTAAAATGGTTTACACGTGGCATTCCTCAAGTAGGTCTTTACTTACTTTAGTCACAGATAATATAATACTAGCATACAGATGCCTCATCCCATACAAAGAAACGGTGCCGACGTAACTAGCGTTTTTCATCTGATTAATCTTGTTATTTTTGTGAGTAGATCAAACGCTTTCGATCCCGTTTCACGGCAATAGATGGTGTTAGCAGCGCCTTGCAAGTAAAAGGGTTTACTAGGTTCGTGAATATTTTTTTCTTTAAATACAGTGAAGGTTCGTTTTATAGTATTTTTTTGTACGTTGTTACAGTTTTTTTTGCTCCAAAATGTGTTAAAATGCAAATTTTAACAATCGAGTTGAATACCTCAGTAATTTAAAAATGCGCCATCTATGGCATCAATTTTAAATGATCCGTTCAAATATTCTTTGAAATGTGAATTACGAGCCCAATATTCCACAATTTTGTACTTAGGAGAGTTGATTAAACAAGATCATACAATGTTTATGTTCAATTCCAGAAAATGTTAATTTTACACACAATTTATTGAATTGTGTGTAGGTACATGTCGCGCCATCTAGTGAGATTTATTTGAACCAAATTTTGTTTCTTAGCAAGCAGCTTCAGACCCCGTGCTTTAGTTACCAGCTTGATGCTGTCGCCGCTGTCGGTAAGTATTGAAATTTCAATTGGGGTGCTTTCCACCAAAGATACGCGCTGGAGCATCCCAGAATCTGGGTTTGTGCTCGGTTGGTGGCAACATGCTTACTTAACTACCCACTCTCTATTACAATCATCATCCTATAACCATCATAATAGTATCTACCTAGATCTGTTATGCTTCGTAGGGTACGTGTGCCACAGCTATTCCACACAAATTCGTGTGTCGTCGCCTCGGCAATGCTTACAACTCTCACTTCTTGGAGCTTGACATATTTACTTTCTCCAAACATCGTTTCAGGGCGGAGTATAGAGTTACAGAATTCTTAAGTATATATAAATTGATTTTATTTCTTATTATATTTTTTTTACGATGCACACTACTTGTTTGTTTTCTTTTGACTTTTTTTTTTGTGAATTTGTGTACAATGTTTTGGGTTACATGTACAACATAAACATGGAAAATTTTATAAATGTATTTCTAAGTATTGTACTAATTTAAGAATATCTAGTTATGCTTGGCATTTATTTATTTATTAAAACTTCATGCAACATAGGCGGACTTAATGCCAATGCATTCTCTACCAGTCAACCAAGGACGGTGAAGAGATAGCATGGCAGGTGCATAAAAAAAAAGAAATAAAAATATTATGAACGCAAATTTAGTACAAAAATATATAGTTAAAATAAACATACTTAAATATGTACTATAATAAATACTATATATAAAATAATATATATATATATATGGCATGGCATGGCATGTAACTGTTTTTTGTCCCTAACAAATAAAATAAAATAAAAATCATCATCATCATCTTCCTGCCCTTGTCCCATGTTATTTGGGGTCGGCGCAACACGTTTTCTTCTTCCATACCGTCCTGTCCCCTGTCACGCCATCACTGACTCCCTTTTCTTACTTATCACTCCTCACACAGTTTATCCATCTATTCTTTGGCCTTTCCCTCCCTTCATCCATCCACATTTATATTCATACTCTTTTAGTAACATGCGTCTCATCCCTCCTCATCACATGATCATACCAGGTTCGTTTTCATCTTTTCGGTCACTGGCGCCAATTTCACACTTCCTCTATAATACTCATTTCTCACTTTATCCTCTCTCATCACTCCGCACATCCATCCATTCTGATCCATAGGTACAGTATGACAGATCTAATCACTTGGACTTGTAGATTATCCCCTTTAACTTGAGTGGTATTTATCCGTGGGTCGCAAATGTAGTCCCTATTTCATTAAGGGACTAAAAAACTTTTTTTCAAAAATTACAACCGACTTCCAAACAAAAACACTACAAAGTGAAAAATAACTTCAATTTCGGAAGTCGATGTTTCTGTTTTCGTTTCTTGTTTTTTGACACCGACTTCCGAAATTGAAGTTATTTTTCACTTTGTAGTGTTTTTGTTAGGAAGTCGGTTGTAATTTTATAAAAAGATTTTTTTCGCTTTTTAGTTGTGGTACTTAATGTACCAGTTCTAAAGGCTAGGTGAACTGTTCACACCTGCGTACCCTTTTAGAGCGTACCAGTGTGATGTTATGTTATGAAATGGTGTAAACAATAAACAGACATGCGATTGTAGCTATCCCGAGTGATTTGCCGTCATTTATTGAAGAGTTCTGATGTATATCTCCGAAGATCTTCATCAGATCTTGACGAAAAATTAAACCACATGACAAGCACCAGCATTCAAATAAAAAAAGAATCATCAAAATCGGTTCACCCAATAAAAAGTTCTGACGTAAAACACAAAAAAATTAGGCAGGTTCCTACTACCTCTCGTCGTCTGGGAGGAACTTTTATCCGAATGGCAATGTAGCTTGGATAATTCCATGAAAGGCCGACACCTCCAACAATTCTTTCCATCCGTGTGTTGACCAATTTCTCATAGGGCATGGTAACTTTAAAAGTAAATTATTTTCCTTTAAGCTCGTTGCCTCGCCTTTATGTCAGTGTCCTACATCTGACTGCGAATATGTACAATCAGCACATCATATCATATGGGAGTGTATTCTTTGGCAGAATGAACGCAATATTATGTTGAATAATGTACAGGCTGCATCAGGAGCAGTTTACTATACGGAACTTGTGGAAACTAGAACAAATTTCCGTGCGTTCAAGCCAGTTGCCATATCTACCTATTATTGGAATCAAATATAACAGCTCACAATGTTAGGACCCATTAATATTAATCCTAATTTTTACCCGTGGTGCTAGGCAATTGCTGGGCTTATCCCAGTTGTAAAGGACCCTATGGGCCTATTGGCCTTGTTTTTCTGTCTCCTGCTTGATATGGAGGGAAGTGGAAATTTATATTTTTCCTACTCCTCCATTATTCTTTTCTGATTAATTTCGTTGCGGGATCCAAGGCAGTTAAATTCGTTATCCGGGACTTCGTCGAGCTTCATTGCCTCGGCGCTTTTCTGGTGGTCGCTACTGTTGATTCTGGCTTTCAGGAGTTGCAGTGTTTCGGGAATAGTGCGGTGGGATTGTCCCGTTTACGTCTGCACCTGCCTACTGTCGGTAACCTACTGCCTAAACCTTCAGGGAGTGCAGGCATGATGTTCTATTCAGCCAGCTTCTGCCAGCGGATTCGCCTGCGTGAAAATTGTTTTATCATCCCAAGCCTCCCCAGGGAACTATAAACCGGGATAAAATTAGCCTATAGCTAATATAGAATAGCACATTCTACACTGTCTCTGTGCCAACTTTCATCCAGATCTGTTCAGCCGTTCTGGCGTGATTGAGTATCAAACATACATCCATCCAAACGTTAACATTTATAAAAATAAGTAAGATAATAGGAAGGATGTACAACGAAATTCTAAATAAATCTGGTTTGCTTACTCGTGAAATACTTTTGTCATTGTTACAAGGAAAACTTGTGTTTTTCTTAGAACGAAATTACTTTGATGAGTAGGCATAATTATCGTGTAATTTCGTTGTCAATTACACTCACGATCTACATGGATTTCTTAGAAAATACATACCGTTGTGGTACCTACTTAAGTAGCTTAAAATGAGGATGTTTTTGAAAAGGCTGACTTTCGACATGCGAAGTCACGCATGTTTTGTGTTCGGGGTCAAAGACACAGCATTCTGGTTACACCCTCAACGGTCCAAGGGCTAGTCTCCACGCTAAAGTAGCAGTCTGGTGCAGGTTCGACTCTCGATAGCCTCTATGTCGCCCATCGCACCTTGTCGTCTTTTAAGATGCGATCCAGTGGCGACTGTTTTCATTCTACTTTGTTCGATTGTATATAATTCCAGACCATCGACCGATATGGCATAAGTTTTGTGGCGAATAATATCGAATGGTCGACATCGGTCAATCACAGTCTGAGTTTACTTCAGTGAATCACTTGCTCACATCCAAAAAAAGGAAAACATTTTTAAAAAAACTGACCAGGTGCGAGTCAGACTCGTGAATTGAGGGTTCCGTACAAACAGCTACATTCAACAAAATAATTAAATAACATTACTAAAGTTCATAAACTATGAGGGCACCGAACATTGCTTTAACGATAGGATAAACAGAATTAAGGGACAAAATTAACTTTGCCGTTGGAAAACTGCAGTACCCATACATCTACATAAGTCGCGGTCAGTTTACCAACTGAAAATAAGTACTTTTTTTTAATGTAGGTACAAATTTCGGATTTTGCTCCTTTACTTGTGCTATAAGACATTGCTTCTTGCAAAATTTCATGTTTCTAGCTCAACGAGATGTACTTACCCTGTAGATTTTGATTCCCTTGCGAGTGGAACCCTAAAAAAGGAAACATTAAAAAAACAAGTCAAGTTCTCCATCATCTTTCTGCCTTTGTCCCATGTTACTTGAGGTCGCCGCAACTTTTTTTTTTAATCTTACGTTGCCATACACTACGAATTTCTTCCTGTATCGTGGGCGCGTTTACAAACATTTAAACTCAAGTACACAAGACACCTAAATCCGGAACAGCTATCTGTAGGCCATACAAATATTTGCACCTTGCGGGAATTGAATCCGTGACACGCAGTGCGTAGCCGATAGCTCAACCACTACGCTAACCTTGTCGTCGATTTCTTCTTCCATTATGATCTGTCCACCATCACGCTATTACCTACTCCTTTACTTTCATTTTACTCCTCACACAATCCATCCAAAAGGAAATACGTGGGACACTCAGAAAGTTTTGCGAAACTAAAAAAAATTGTTCTATACGTACATATATTTTTATTAAATCTTTTCAAAGTACTTTCCACCAGCCTCTATACAAAGATTCATGCGCCTAAACCAGTTTTCAAAACACTTTTTCCAGTCCGCCGCAGACACCTCGTTTACAGCCTGCTCGAACGCAGCCAGCGCATCTTCCGGCGACGAAAATTGTATCCCTTTGAGCTGATTTTTTATTTTTGGGAATAAAAAGAAGTCACACGGTGCTAGATCAGGGCTGTAAGGAGGGTGACCCAGGAGTTTGACTGGCGTGCTGTCCAGGAAGTCCCTCGTTTTGAGTGCGGTGTGCGCAGGTGCATTGTCGTGGTGGAGCAGTAGCCCGCGGAGCCCTGTGTTTGGTCGCTTGTTGCTTATAACAGAGAAAACTTCTGGCAAACATTTGGTAGTATACCATTCGGCATTAATGCTTCTTTGATCCCGTAAGGGAATTGATACCAAGTGGCCAGTCAAATTAAAAAAGCTAGCGATCAAAATCTTACCCCCGCTTCTAGATCGCTTCACTTTGGTAGGCGTTGGCTCATTTTGAAACACCCAAACAGTCGACTGGCGCTTGGTTTCTGGGTCGTATTGATAAATCCAGGACTCATCACCTGTAACGATGTCGTAAACACGCCGAGACGAGCCTGCTTCAAATTTGTCAAGCATATCACGGCACCATTCCACCCGGGCCTGCTTCTGAGCATCGGTGAGGTTGTGCGGCACCCAGCGTGATACTATCCTCCTCACGCGAAGATGGCTGTGTAGAATCTCGTGAACGCTTCCCGATCCAATCTTCAATATGTGTTGAATCTCCTGATATGTAATTCGCCTATTGTCTTGGATTAAATTTTTCACTGCTAGCACGTTTTCTTCGGTAACAGCCGTCAAAGGGCGACCGCTTCTTTCGTCATCCCCCAAAGTTGGTCGACCGCGCTTGAATTCGTTATACCAACGATACACGGTTGCCTTGGAAGGGCCTTCATCCATGAATGCCATTTGAAGTCTATCGTACGATTCATCCGGTTTCAGGCGACACTTGAAATCGTATAAAATCATAGCTCTAAAATGTTCCCGGCGCAGATCCATATTTCAGTGAGACACAATACTTTGAATTAACTCGCAAAAAATGTGGAGGGAAATTTTGAAATTGGAACTTACTTATTTTTACTTATAAATAATCATATTTTCGAAAAACATTATAACTGGCCAGTCTCCCATATATAAAAACTTTTTTTCGCAATACTTTCTGAGGGGCCTGGTAATCTATACTTATATATAATATTATAAAGCTGAAGAGTTTGTTTGTTTGAACGCGCTAATCTCAGGAACTACTGGTTGGAATTGAAAAATTCTTTTTGTGTTGGATAGTCCATTTATCGAGGAAGGTTATAGGCTATATAACATCACGCTACGACCAATAGGAGCCGAGCATAAATGAAAAATATTGCAAAAACGGGCAAAGATATTCCTTTTTGAGAGCTTCCATTGCGTGCGCTGCGTAAACGGTTTAAGTTACGCAAATATCATGTATGATGGAAATGTTCCTCTTTAAAAGTTCTACAAAAAAGTCCGCGACAGCATATGTCTATCTTTTAAGTTTGACTCACAATAGGAGTTACGAGTTGGTAGGTAGGTAGGGTAGGGTAGGGTAGGGTAGGGTAGGGTAGGGTAGGGTAGGGTAGGGCAGGGTAGAGTAGTGTAGGGTAGGGTAGGGTAGGGTAGGGTAGTGTAGGGTAGGGTAGTGTAGTGTAGGGTAGGGTAGGGTAGTGTAGGCTAGGGTAGGGTAGTGTAGGGTGGGGTGCGGGTCAGGTAACCTCCACGTTGGCCTAGTTGGTTGCTGGTCTCTTTCGGATACGTCCGGGGGGAAGAGCAACCCGCTGGGCTGGTGCACCCTGGGCACCGTCAATAACTTCCCATTCGTGGGTTCTTGTTGGCGGTGGCGAATACCTGACGGGGGGGAGGGGGGGGGACTCGTCGCTCTGGGTGTTCCCCTGATTAACAGGTGACACTCCAGATGCGACGAAGGGGTAGTCTTGGTAGGTAGGTTAGGTGTGTTAGGAAAGCGGTGGGGCTCACTTCTTGGCCTCTTTGCGGGCCGCCTTCCCCTGCGGGGGGGAACGCCCGGGGCACCCCAGCTCTGCACCCTGCACTGCCCGGCTCTGCAGTGACCGGCTCTGCCCGCTCTGCACCTGGCTTTGCACTCGGCACTCGTGCGGTTTGAGTTGCCCGAGTGCACTGACCAGCTCTGCACCCTGCTTTGCCCGGCTCTGCATCCGGGCTTTGCCCGCTCTGCACCTGGCTCTGCAGCCCGGAATCTCTCCTGTGGGTGGGGGTGGCCGCGGCTCGGGGGCGGGAAGTGGGCCCACGAGGAGGTGATGACTTGTCGTTGCCGACCCTCCTTTGACGTGGGATGGTCGGCAGGGACAAGTCGGTGGTAGGAGGAGGCGGCGGAGCGTCGGTCTCGACGCTTCGCCGCACACGCGAAGGGCGGCGTCTGGCCTTCGCGGGCCAGATGCCGCAACGTAGTAGGGGACCGTAAAGGTCCAGCGCGGTGTGGGCACGGCGCGGCACACCGTCTAGATGTGCCCAGCGGGGGCGTAGCTGCGCCGTGCCCTGAGGAGGTTGACAGCCAGGTCCTCTCGCTTCCCGGTGTGGTAAATCCATGCTGGGGAGCGGGGAGGCCTGGGCGGCGGTTGCCTCCTTTTGCGAGGACGCCATGTCGCAAAAGGAGGCAGCGGTGGGGGTGGGAGAGGGCGGTTGTACGATCGCCTGCGCCCGACCCCTGGTGGTGATTAGCGGACGGCAGGTGCGGGGGCGCCTGTCGTCTGCATTGCACAATCACCACCCTCGTCGGGCGGGAATGGCCGATCACTCACGGTCATTCCCGGGCCCCTCCACTGAGGGAGGGGCGTGCGGGGCCCGCCATTATGGTGGGCAGTCGTCGGCGGAGGACTGGGCGTAAAGGCTGTGCCGGTTTCCCAGTCCTCCTCCACACGGACGATGCGGGAGTGCGCTGGTTTATTTTGGTGGGTATACCGGGCTTGCCCGGGGAGTCCCACATAGCCCGTCCATTCCCCCGATGGGCGGGTATGCGTAATGCATTTTTTTCCAGCGTTATCAAAAAAAAAAAAAAAAAGGGTAGTGTAGGGTAGTATAGGGTCGGGTAGGGTAGTGTAGGGTAGGGTAGTGTAGGGTAGGGTAGGGTAGGTAGTGTAAGGTAGGGTAGATAAATGTCTGGTCTTTTTATGGCAAAACAAAGTTTGCTGGGTCAGCTAGTCCAATGATAAAAATATTCCTACAGAGGGCAAATGATATGAAAACATTTAAGAGGGTATGTAGGTAGAAATTAAATACTAGATATTCAATCAAAATCGTAAATAATTTCAATAATTTGTATATAAAATACAGACACATGTATTTTTCTTGTAAACAGTACAATATAATCTTAATCTAAAACATAACACTAGGGTGAAAAGGACAATTGTCAACCATACATTATTCAAATATCAAAATCACGAAACTCTCTTTTTACTCAAATTATCCTCTTCACTTTTTCTCTTAAATCTATAGTTTGTTCATAATACAATTTTCATTTATTTAATTACCGTGACATTTTAGACGTCTTACAAAGGTGGTCCACTCAATGCATCCGACATAAACTTAGTGATTTTTTATTTCGTAGACAAAACTGACAGTTGTCAATGACCTTATTTTTTTTTGTTGCAAGCGTAGAGCATAGTTTTCAAAATCAAAATCAATCATTTTTATTTCACATAGGCATCAGTTATTCATCGAATCAATGTGACATGCATTGCAACAAGAAAAACATTTTTGCGCTAGGGTGAATGAATTTTGATAAAGATGTCGCCGTCGCTGCCCCTTGGAACGCAAGCACCGCGCTCTCTATAGTGTTCCATATTAAGCCATGCGTCATAATAATGTTCTTTTTTTTAATTATTCATAAATATCATTTATTTTTAATGCATTTTAGTAGTCATTGGATACATGAAGCGGGCTACTTTTGTAAGACGATTAAAATACCACGGTGTATAAATAAATAAATGTAAAAATATCATTATCTATAATACGTGCGTTTACTAAAAGCCAAGCACATTTCTTTCAAAAATTTAAAAATTACAACCAATCTCATAAGAAAAGTCCAAAAAAACATGGAAAAGTAAAAAATAATACTGTCATTTCAGTTTTATACTAATTTAGACATTATTGAGATTCATTACTTTTGTATTATTGCAATGTCTTCTTTGCAAAGACAATAAAGTTTAATTTTATTAGTCAAAATATTAATCATTAAAAAATTTAGTAATTGTTAAATATATAGACATTTACAATGATACAAAAGTCATCAAAATAATATTTTCAAACCAAATTAATAATTTAAAAATTAAAGCCAAAGGAAATTATTATGGCACCTAAAAATAATGAAAAAAAGATTGTGGTACTAAAATAATAAGTTAATACGATAATTTTAACAAAATAAATAACTTATCCAGGGTGCACAACCAATTTTTAACCGGCTTCAAGAAAGGAATGAAGTTATGTATTTGTTTTATTAGACAGTAAATATAATTTACCTACTCGAAAATGTATTATGCTTTTAACGAAAGTGATGCAAATGCTATATCAGCTTTAATATCAGTCATCAAATCACTTCTTTTTACTTAATTAACTGGTATGAGAAAAGGCACCTCTTATCATAAAAGTTACTGTTCCAATTTTATAACAAAAAATATTAAATCTAGTGCCAAAAATTGGTGTGTTCACCCTACATGTAACTACGATAAATACTATAGCATAAAAAATAGTGAGTATTTACTAAACATTTCTTTGATTATGTTTGTGACTAAATATTAGAAGACAGCCTAAATAGGAAAAAATACTTTTTAATATAATATAGTTCTTAAAAACATTGTAGAATTTTTATCTTACCCTTAAATCTCGAAAAAATCTGTGTTCCCAAATAAATTACGACATAAAGTGGCAAATTAGGAGACGGCCTACCTGACGATAAGTGGTCTTTACCGTCTATGGACAACTACAATACCAGCACCCTAATGCGTAACTGTTTTGACAGCACGAGACACACGGGCTCGCTTTTATTTTGACAGCTCAGAGGCCTCAGTGCGAGTTTTTACTCTCACTCACTCCTGATAACGTAAACGATCTCTTATGTCAAAATGTATACAAAAATGAGGTTTATCCTTACCGTCGTTAATTTGATGTTTACTCACGCTCACTCGTGAAACGTAAACGATCTCTTATGTCAAAATGTATACAAAAAAGAGGTTTATCCTTACCGTCGTTAAATTGATGTTAACGTTAACGCGATTGAGCGTGTCAGAGGCCTTAGTGCGAGTTTTTACTCACGCTCACTCATGAAACGTAAACGATCTCTTATGTCAAAATGTATACAAAAAAAAGAGGTTTCTCTTTACCGTCACCACACTGCGCTTATCCAGTTTCAATACAAATTTATGTTTACGTTAACGCGATTGAGTGTGAGTAAAAACTCGCACTAAGGCCTCTGTAGTATTCATTGCGCGTTTTACGCTGTCTAGTAGACAGACTTTTGAACGTATGAAGCAATAAATGCAAGTATGCATGCCATTCTTTGGACTTACGCAATTAGGGTGCTGGTGTACCAAATCTGCTTTGAAGAAGTCTGTCTTAAAATTTTGTGTTTTGCTCTCCATGGTACTATAGCAAAACCTCAGAAATAATTTGTGCTGCAGCAGATTTTATACGCGTCTTCAGAGTTTAGTAGAAAAAGCTGTCCATATCGATAAGTGCAACGAATGACCCCTTCCGATCTAAGGGCAAACTAAAAATAAAGTTAATTAGTTTTATGCAAAACAATATTTCTATATCTTAATCTATATATATAAAAGAAAGTCGTGTTAGTTACTTCACTTATAACTCAAGAACGGCTGAATCGATTTAGCTGAAAATTGGCAGGGAGGTAGCTTAGAACCAGGAGAAGGACATAGGGTAGGGTAGGGTAGGGTAGGGTAGGGTAGTGTAGGGTAGTGTAGTGTAGGGTAGGGTAGTGTAGGGTAGGGTAGTGTAGGGTAGTGTAGGGTAGTGTAGGGTAGTGTAGGGTCGGGTAGGGTAGGGTAGTGTAGGGTAGGGTAGTGTAGGGTAGCGTAGGGTAGTGTAGGGTCGGGTAGGTTAGGGTAGGGTAGGGTAGGGTAGTGTAGGGTAGGGTAGGGTAGGGTAGAGTAGGGTAGGGTAGTGTAGGGTAGGGTAGGGTAGGGTAGGGTAGGGTAGGGTAGGGTAGGGTAGGGTAGGGTAGTGTAGGGTCGGGTAGGGTAGTGTAGGGTAGGGTAGGGTAGGGTAGTGTAGGGTAGGGTAGGGTAGTGTAGGGTCGGGTAGGGTAGGGTAGTGTAGGGTCGGGTAGGTAGGGTAGATAAATGTTTGGTCTTTTTATGGCAAAACAAAGTTTGCTGGGTCAGCTAGTTTAGAATAAATACAAGTTTATATTCGACGGTTGTATACAAATTTTATAACTAAAATGTTGTAATTTTGTTTTTAAATGGAATTGAAATTTTCAGTCAGTGGTTTCCATTCAAAACTAAAACTAATGTGATGATTCTAGCATCTCTATAATGTGATGTTCAATGAAGGTTTTGGAAAAAGGATTCACTAGTTGAAAATAACTCATAATATACATCTCTCCCGGTTACAAATTTAACAACCTTTAATATGAATGACTTAAATAATACAATCTTTATTGGCATAGTAGGTGTGGTGTGGCACGGGGTCCCAGCGCTCAGAAAGAAAACTTGCTTCAAATAAATCTCACTAGATGGCGCGATATGTACCGATTTGTTATTGAATTGTGTGTAAAATTAACATTTTCTGGAATTGAACATAAAAATTGTATGTTCTTGTTTTATTAACTCTCCTGAGCACAAAATTATGGAAAATTGGGCTCTGAATTAACATTTCAAAGATTATTTGAACGGATCGTTTAAAATTGATGCCAATAGATGGCGCGATTTTAAATTTCTGAGGCATTCCACTCGATTGTTTAAATTTGTATTGTAACACATCTTGGTGCAAAAAAATACTATAAAACAATTCGTCACAGTATTTAAAGAAAAATAGTCACGAACCCAGAAAACAAGTCGCTGCTAACACCATCTATAGCCGTGGAACGGAACTGAACGTGATCGAAGTACTTATAAAAACAATCATCTTATTCAGACGAAAAACGCTAGTTACGACGGCACAGTTTCTTTGTATGGGATAAGGCATCTGTATGCTAATATTATATTATCTGTGGTATAGCGTAACAAAAAATTCAATCCTGACTCCTGAGCTAGAGTACCTGTGTTGCAGTGATTTCTTCTACAACTTACAATAGTACTTTCAATTGAATCCTTTTTCCAAAATCGATATCAAATATAGGCAAAAGCCAGTGTGCTTATAAAAAATAATGTTTAAAATATATAGCTTTAATATTTTGATATACTTAATAGCTTGCTTAAAGGTAAAACAAAAAAAAATGTACCTAGTATCTTGTGTGAATAAATTAATTGGTGAAACGCCGCAGACGTGAAAGGTATTATAAGGTAAACGTGGTAGTATCGAATGTCGATACTACCACGGGATCTCACAGCAAAAAAAAGTTGGCAAATAAATAATCTAATTAGTGACTACAAAATTAATCGTGATTAATGAATAAATTAAATTAATTGTAAACGAAGTTTAATGATAACGATTATTAATTGTAATAATTCTTATTCTTGTTTTTTAAAAAACGTTGCCCCACACTAGGAATTTCTTCCTGTATCGTGGGTGCGTTTACAAACATATAAACTCACATACACAAACACCCAGAGCCGGAACAACTTATCTGTAGGTCATACAAATATTTGTTCCGTGCGGGAATCGAACCCGCGACACGCAGCGCAGCAGTCAATCGCTCAACCACTGCGCCAACCGTGCGCCCAATTGTTGATCCCGGTAAAAAAAAACTATGATCGTTGAAGTTTAGACCTGTTTCGAGAAATCGATCACTGATATTTAATTGTACTGTCAGCATGTATTATCTCACTGGTGGGCAAAGGTTACATCTCAGCCCTGTTGTTAACTATAAGTAGCGTCATCATGGCTAGATTTTGTCTGAAAATGTAGGGTACTGGTTATTCAAAATATCTTAATCTCATATTCTATATATATATCTTAACATCATATTTATCGTGACTAATTTAATCAAACTAATCGATTAAAAAAATAATCAATTAACGCCAACACTGTATCGATACCCATTTGCGGCGTTTCGCTAATTAATTCAATTTGACATTTGTTTAAGTATATTTATAGTTTTATCTGTTCGATAAAACCAAGCAAGATAAGGCGCATCTGTAATATATTTCTGTAAACAAACCGTATATTGATTAAAAACATATATTACTGGTATAAAAATCAGCTTGATACATAACTGTAGCATAGCAATATTGTATGTTTTTATTTTAGTTTTCATATGGACGAAATATGAGATTCAGTCAATGTGATCAGTCATATTCAAATCATACAATAATAATCCTAAAACTATTGTAATTTTCACACATTTAAAAGCTTAATATACGCGCATATAAGCAAAAACCGCCAAAAAGCAGTTACATTTAAAAAAGTTGTATAATGTTTTTGTGGACAAGAAGCCATTATTCTGTGTACAACTCATATTGCAATAAGTTTCATTCAAAACATGTAAACTATGGTATAAAAACCGGCCAAGTGCGAGTCGTACTCGCGCACGAAGGGTTCCGTACCATTATCACAAAAAAACGGCACAAAAATCACGTTTGTTGTATGGGAGCCCCACTTAAATATTTAGTTTATTCTGTTTTTAGTATTTGTTGTTATAACGGCAACAGAAATACATTATTTGTGAAAATTTCAACTGTCTAGCTATCACGGTTCATGAGATACAGCCTGGTGACAGACAGACGGACCGCAGAGTCTCAGTAATAGGGTCCCGTTTTTACCCTTTGGGTACGGAACCCTAAAAAGTATAACTTTTTGTTTTATTTTACAATTTCTACTAATCATCAAGAGATGGCGTTGTTAGTTTATTTTGTTCACCATGTAAATTTAAATTTAAATTTCTGTAAATTTCCTATATGCGCCAAGAGATGGCGCTGTAAGTGTTGTAGCTTAACCATGTTTAGTAGACAAAATAATGTTTAATTTGCCATATACATACCTATAGGGTAAATATTTTTGAGGCTAAATGTAAATAATTAAAAAGGTTTCTCTTATTCATGCAAGTGCATGTCTAAGTAAATTCTAAAACTTTTTTGACACTTGGTTTGGCTTCCAACGATTTCAACCACACGTAAGATTTTTTGTATAATGGTCGTCAAGAAAACGTTGATTTATTGGACTTTGTCACGCAAAAAGATATTAATTGTTTATCACTTTAAGGCTCAATATCACTTGAAAATGATGATTTCTATTACTAAAACGACAAGCTCTACGTTCGATTTAACTTAACTAGTGACTCTAATATAAATTTAACTCATTTGCACAACATCAGGTTATAATACAATGAACATCCTTTGTACCATTTCTTTTACGTGTAGTTACTGGGAATTTCCTAGTCAATTTGAAATCACTTTGTCGTAAAATTTTGCAAATAAATCATTTGATTTGATTTGCAGTTTCAACTTCAGTATAATTTGAGTTTACTGGGAATTTTCTAGTCATTTTGACATTGCTTTTTCGTCAAATTGTGCAAATAAATCATTTGATTTGAATTGCAGTTACAACCTTAATATAATTTGTGTTTACTGGGAATTTTCTAGTCATTTTGAAATCTCTTTTTCGTCAAATTGTGCAAATTAATAATTTGATTTGATTTGCAGTTTCAACCTTAGTATATTTTGAGTTTGCTGGGAATTTTCAACTCATTTTGACATCGCTTTTTCGTCAATATGACAAAGTATGATCAGTATGATCAACGTTTTCACAAACCAACACAACACAAAATCATTGGGCAGTATTCGACTTAAATAACTATATCAAAATTTGTACGTCATCACGTAGTTAGTTTCTTAAGCTAAACAGATCAGCTGTTTTCCTTCGTCCATCTGAAACTGTACCTTATCTGAGTTAGCTGCCTTGTCTGCAGTCTTCGAGAGAGCACTCGCGAGAAAGACTTGAGCGATACCTGTCGCTGTCACGAAGAGAGCCCAGCCTGGAAAATTATAAAACACAACAATTGTAAAACACTTTTTTTTTAAATAGTTAATGTGGTGTTTCTTGTCCATTCTTTTCCATAACAATCTACTTTTTCGATTCGACAGTAGAATTAATTATTATTACTCGTTAAATTTATTTTTTTGGCATTCAAAAATGCCTCTTAATGGCCTAATAAACGATATGATTTTGACTTTTATAAGACCTCAAAATGACCATGGAGAAACCTATGCTCGGAGTTTTCTTGCGTGATCGAATCAGAAATGAAGCCATCCGCAAGAGAACCACCAAAGTTACCGACATAGCGCGAAGAATTCTGCGATGAAGCCGTGTCATTCTCCCTTGAATGTCTCTCTGATGTTGGCACATGTGTTGGATCATTCGGTTCCCTTCATGATGGTTGAGCTGAGTGGTGCCAATCCATGCGTCATGTTCGTGAACGGGCGCCATCATTTGGGATTGGTCACAACTTGACTGCTTCGACCTGCTTTTAATTACGTACTTATTTTATTTTTGAATTAATTGTTTTACTCTAGACAAGCGTCTAGAGTCTAGAGTATATAAGATAAGAGTATATAGAGTATAAAGACGTGCACTTAAATGCACGTCTTTTTACATCGTTCTCACATATGTATTTTTTTTTCCAACAAGATTGATGTAACCAAATAATTGTATTTAAAACTGATGGAAAAGAGTGTCCGTGGAGTTTCTTGCACGTTCTTCTCCGTAGACCTACTGACGCTTGCGAATGTACAACTAGTTTTTTTTTTTTAATTCGATAGTACCTATAAGGTTTATTTGAAATAAAATATTTGTTAGATTGATTGATATATAAACGTCAACTTAGCTATTATTAAATTGTGTAAACACAGAATGTTGTTTTAATTGTTGAGTTAAGGAAAAACAGGCTAAAACATCAATGAAGCAGGATGACTAAGTCTTATGGGAATAAACTTGGACAATATTGACCTACAAAACGTAGGTATTATTTTGAGGAGGGGCCGAGAAATAACTCGGACACTTCGAACCATTCGGATCTATTGTGGTGAACGTAGGTATTACGGGGATAAGTATTTCCTTTACGTCATCAAATAGTTGGGTATTTTATTAATAAACACAATCATTTCAGGTTTGCATTGTTGAATTAACTCTGTCTGTCTGTTTGTTACTTTTTAGGGGATTAGGGGGCGTCCATAAATTACGTGAGGTGTTTTTTTTAAATTTTCTGTCCCTCCCTCCCCCCTGGTGAGATGTCGTGAGATTTTATTCAACCCCCTCCCCCATGCCCCAACCTCACGTGAGTATTTTCAAAATGTAATTTCAAAATTAAAAAAAAAGATTTCATGCTACATAATTTATCTAGTACATAGTAGATATGCTTCGATCGACAATCTATTGAACATGTAATTATGACACGATATCTTGCGAAAACACCCCGATTCAAACAGTAAAACGCCCATTACTTTTGAACGGCTGAACTGATTTTGTTCAAACATAGCTAAGAACACTCTCGACAAAATCACCTTTCAAACAAAATATCAAAATCGGTTCACCTGTTTGGACGCTATGATGCCACAGACAGACACACAGATACACAGCAACACACGTCAAACTTATAACTCCCCTCTTTTTCCGTCGAGGGTTAAAAACGAAGTCAGTGATAGCGTGACGGGGGACAGCACGGTATGGCAGAAGAAAACGTGTCGCGCAGACCCCAAGTAACATGGAACAAGGGCAGGAAGATGAAGATGTCCGTAAAATTTAAGAGCTTACCAATAGAACAGTCGCCGGGTATGTAAGGCTCGGAATTTTCGCCACACAGCCGTTTGACCCGTGCGGCACCCCATCCCCACGGGTAAAGGAGCAGTCCTAGTACGCCGAATAAACCTGAAAAATCATAAGAAAGGTATCAAAGGTGGGGTACAAAAGTTGGAACAAAAGGAGAGGAGACTTTACTGAAAGGACACGGCACTTATTTGTGGTGTTCTTCAAAAAGATTAAGTGCGTAGTACTCATAACGGCGTTCTGTGGCGCGAAGCTATTTGTTATACGCAACAACCATGTTTCACAAATAATGTACATGAAACAATAATATTTTTATATTTTTTTCAACCTTTTAACCTAGCCTAAAAATGCGCTCCTTGCGGAGTATGTGTGGTGTAACTTTAAATGATAGATTGAGGAATGAGGTAATAAGACAACGTTGTGGTTTAAAAGAAGATGTAGTGACTAAAATTGAAAAGAGTATGCTAAGATGGTTTAGCCATGTTGAGAGGATGAATGAAAAGCGATTAACGAAAGGTATTTACAAGGCAGACGTGAAAGGAAACGCCGGGAAGGGACGCCCTAGAAAGACATATTTAGACCTTATAGGTGATGTTCTTCAGAAAGGCCAAGTGCGCAGTACCCATAACCGGCGTGTGTGTATGACTAGATGTATGAATGTGTGTGAAGCAAAAGAAGTATGTAGGGATCGTAGCAGGTGGCGTTCTGTAGTTTCTGCCTACCCCCATGGGAAAAAAGGCGTGAGTTTATGTATGTATGTATGTAACCTAGCCTAGTTACTAAGGAGTAAATTATGCTTTAGAAAGTTACCGTTTTACGGCACTAAAGCGTTTGTATTTTGCCATTAATCATCACATCTGCATTCTCAATAAAATGATTGATTCAATGAGCATTGGTTTTTAACCCGGGGGTTTTTAAGGGGGTTTATTATAAGTTTGACGTGTGTACCTGTTTGTGCCTTTGTGTATCTGTCTGCGGCATCATAACTCCTAAACGGATGAACCGATATACCTTTCATTTTTGTTTGAAAGGTAACTTTATCGAGAGTGTTCTCAGCTATGTTTGATGAAAATAGGTTTAGTCGTTTAAAAGTTATGGGCGTTTTACTGTTTGAATCGTGCTGTTTTCGCAAGATTTTCTGTCATAATTACGTGTTCAATAGATATCGACAATCTATTGAACAACGAAGCGTGTCTACTACTAGATAAATTAAGTAGCATGAAATAACAATGTGTCGGGGGCCTTTTAAATTTCCAAAGGAGAACGGCAGGTTTGTATGGGCATTTCGTACCGCTAATAAATTTTCTTGTTTTGGGATATTTTTTGTCTTATTTGGTACTTTATATGATAGATAATCCATGTTTAAATTCTTAGATTTTTAGAACTTGGGACATAAAAGTTATAACCAGTTTTAAGTTTTAAGGTTATGTACTAGTGTACCAATGTTACATATAGGTAAATGTTACATAATGTGTACAGTAAATGTTCTAAATAGTTTTTTGCTATCTTTGTAGTGTTTTACTTACCATTAAGTAGGTAGATTGAGATGAGGATTGTACCTACTCAGGGCATTATAAGATACCTATGTCCAGCAGCGGATGGCAACATTTTGATAATGATGAGTTTGATTATATTTAGTGTTATTTGTATTTCTAAATAATTAATTATCATTTCAATATTTGTGTTATTTTAAACAAGGCAACTTCTAAAACATAACTGCGTTTAATGTACGATCTTATTACGTTTATTTATTAAAATCTTTTTGCTGATATTATTAAGAAATCCGAAGTTCTAAAAATTGTCCAGTTACATAAAAATAAATGGCTTAGTTGCCTTAATAAGTGGTACAAATTCTATAACCGAACAACAAAAAAAGTATGCGGTACGAAATCTGCCGTTCACCTTTGTATTATGTCTAGTAGATATTTGAAATGTACGAATACAAACTGGAGACCTGTTAGTGATTATGATGCAACCAAGTCCCAAGGCGAGATTAGACCACAACTTCTCACGTGGGTGTAATAATAAAGGATTGGTTTATTTCTGGACTGTTGCGAACTACAGCATAGATATAATATTCACAGCGGATCTTTGTGTCTCTGAAGTTGGCTCTGTCAACTATTGCGCAAGAAACAGTTTAACTGCATAGAGTAAGCGAGATAGGATGATGCGACAAACGTAAGCGAGTGAAAGAGACAGTTATACAATGCTATCTTCACTTTCAATATTGTCACAAAAATAGCTACTGCGCAGGGTCTTGCAGCCAATTCAGAGACACAAAGCACCGTTGTGAATACTGTGTTTATTTTGAGATTATCATTTCAGTAACATAAAAACACTTTCCAGTATTAGCTTTTCTCCTCTCCTCTTTTTACCGACAGTTAGAAGCCAGACATCCATTAAACATCACCTTTTCCTCATTAAATTCGGTATCAACGGAAAATAAAATCACATACCTCCTAAAGCTTGCGTAGCCCCCGCCAGAGAAATGACGCTCTTCTTAAATACTGATTTTATGCAGCATGCCATAACTCCGGCTAGCACTGTCGCAAATTGGATGGCTGCACCTGTAGAAGATATTCAAGATTATATAATATCAATTTGGCCAATTCTTTTTAGGGTTCCGTAGCCGAATGGCAAAAAACGGAACCCTTATAGATTCGTCATGTCTGTCTGTCTGTCCGTCCGTATGTCACAGCCACTTTTTGCCGCAACTATAAGAACTATGCTGTTGAAACTTGGTAAGTAGATGTATTCTGTGAACCGCATTAAGATTTTCACACAAAAATAAAAATAGAACAATAAATTTTGGGGGTTCCCATACTTGAAACTAAAACTAAAAATATTTTTTTGCATCAAACCCATACGTGTGGGGTATTTATGGATAGGTCTTCAAAAATGATATTGAGCTTTCTAATATCATTTTTTTCTAATCTGAATAGTTTGCGCGAGAGACACTTCCAAAGTGGTAAAATGTGTGTTCCCCCCTCTGTAACTTCTAAAATAAGAGAATGATAAAACTGAAAAAAATATATGATGTACATTACTATGTAAACTGCCAGCGAAAATTGGTTTGAACGAAATCTAGTCAGCAGTTTTTTTAAGGCGACAACACGCCCCAGCGACCTTGAGCGATTGGGAGGAGCTTGCGCCGCACCCCCGCGACCCCGCAACGACACGCTCGTAATTTCGTAGGGTAACCATACGCTTCAGACGGCGAGGACTACTGACTGTTTTTGTTTTTATGTAGTGAGAAATAATAGGGTAGCATTCTGATAATAAATATTATTTTATTAGTGGTGAGATCCTACGAATATTAAAAATGCGAAAGTATGGATGAATGGATGGATATTTGTTCCTCAATCACACCAGAACGGGTGAACGGATCTGGGTGAAACTTGGCACAGAGACAGATTATAGTTCGAAATATCACATTTATTTCATCCCAGTAAAATGTTCCCTTGGAGCAACAAAACACAACACGAAACCCGCGTGTTGTGTTTTGTTGCTCCAAGGGAAACGAAGCCGCTAGCAGAAGCTAGTGGTTTATATATTTACGTAAGTAATCAATGTGCTCATTCATATATAGGCAACTAGCTGTCCCACGCGGCTTCGTTCCTTACCTACTCTACCCAACCCACCTACCTACCCTACCTACTCCACCCAACTCTACCATACCCTACGTACCTACCAATAAAAACAATAAAATACTATAAATAGCCTATGTCCTTCCTCAGGATGCCATCTATCTCCTTGCCAAATTTCATTGTATTCCGCTTAGTGGTTTAGACGTGAAAAGGTAACAAGTAACGTAAAGGTAACAAGTGATAGGTAAATAGTGTAAAAATAATAACAAGTGATAAAAACATAAAATAAAGACATGTGATTTGTGTGCATGGGCGGATCCAGGAGTGGGGGGGGGATACTTGAAATAAAATGATGTGAATTATTAACATTATTTTATTTTTAACAAGTGATAAAAACATAAAATAAAGACATGTGATTTGTGTGCATGGGCGGATTCAGAAGGGAGGGGGGGCACGGGACACTTGAAATAAAATGATGTGAATTATTAACATTATTTTATTTTTAGCAAGTGATGAAAACATAAAATAAAGACAATTGATTTGTGTGCACTGGCGGATCCAGGAGTGGGGGGGGGATACTTGAAATAAAATGATGTGAATTATTAACATTATTTTATTAGCTTTAAAACTCCTCAAAATCGAGAACACTTATATCTATACGATGTGTTTCTTTGTATTGTCCTGTCTTTCTTGTATTATGTCGTCTTGTGTACTAGTGTCTATCGCTATTGCTCGGTTTTTCCTTCGTTTATTTGTCTTTTCTTATTCTCCTTCTTGTATTCTTTTGCGTTCTACAAGAATATATCATATAAATATTCATATGAGCCGACTATGTTAAAATCATTGTTTACCTAGTAGGGACTGTTCCTCATTTTCGGTCACTTTGTGAAAGGATGATGGATCCCCCAGATATAGAGATATAGTTGTTTAAATTTCTGCAGAACTGAAATATAATTACAATGATAAATACACCAAAACAATCTATGCTGTATCAGCTGGGGCAAAAAATAAAAGATGAACAAACCATAATAAAGGTTTTAACAGTGTCTCCTTTGCTGTCAGGTTGTCACTCAAACATCTAAAATAAAAACATCATGAGATGATTATTTCATACAACAACCAAATACCAAACACTCATATGCATAAATATGGCAATTATTATTTAAATTATTATTTTACTAACTATATTTTAAAATAATATTAATATTTTAATGTTTAAAAAAATAGGTATTACTAAAACCAAAAGCAATAAATAGCCCACATGAAAACTATTACATCTCCGCATCCGGAGATGTAATAGAGGTACAACACGGTCAAAATAAATGTGCACCTCGCTGGATTGCGAACCCACTTCTGCCTACCCGCGCGGCGCCCTACGTTTGTCCCGAGCAAGACGAACGACAGAGTGACGTGACAGCGCCGGGTGCACAGTTATTTTCCCCGAGCAGTACGTACTTGGAGTGGAGTACTATACTTACAACTATGCCAAATTGCTAATAATTACATTCACATAATTTTTGAACATGTTATCCGGACTGTCCCTACTAGGATGGTGGTATGGTTACATTGAATGCAATGGCAATACTCACCTCGTCTCTGCATTTATATCTAGATAATCTTTGTTATTTGCTATTTTGGTAAAACAGAAATAACATAATTATTTTAATAAAAATAAAAGTATGTTTATTACAAATTTACTTTATATTTATGTTATGTGTATTTTTTTATTTAGTTACCTATACTAATTTAAACTTTAGGAATACATTTTAATAAAATGAAAGTATGTTTATTACAAATTTTCTTTATATTTATGTTATGTGTATTTTTTTATTTAGTTACCTATACTAATTTAAACTTTAGGAATACATTATTGATAATTAAAATATGCCACTTACCTAAGTAATCAATTTTTTTATTCATTATAAGCCATCTCACTTTCAAAAATTTGAATTTACCGCCCATTTTAGCGCGAACCTTATAAACAAGCAAATAAAATAGTGTCCTTTTGCTCCGAGCGCGCGAGCGTCAGCGTCTACCCGTGACAGTGGTCAGCGATGCACTGCCGCCCGTCGCCCGATGGGGCCCCCGCTTCAACGCGCACCAAGTTTAGTCGGCAAAACTAATAACATTTATTTACTAATAATAATTTAAAAAAAAGCCCTAGATTAAAATTTTGATAATTAAATTGCCTTTTAGATGTTTCATAAAATACGTCCAATGGTTTTTGCGTGATTGTCGATTTTTGGTCCGCGTTAGACATTACTTTGCAAATTAATTAAACTATGTTACACTAATATATTTTAAAATGTATTCAGATGAAATTATTAAGGAAACGCTCTAGTATAACATATATTTTTTCCAAAAAATTACGACTAGCCGTTTAGGCGTGATTCTCATTTTAAAAGCAGCTACTCAAGGGAATCTGCGTCTTAATACGTCATAAATCGTAAACCGCAATTTACCAAGTACGGAACCCTTCGTGCGCGAGTCCGACTCGCACTTGGCCGGTTTTTTTAAATGTTCGTGGAAGTTCAAAGATGGTTTTTACGGAGTGAAAAATTCTAATAATTGCCGGAAAAAAAACAGCCCTTTTCTTTTTCCATTCAAAAGTTTTCTAACTAAAACGTAGAGTTAATTTGAGCTTTATTGCTATTGTATAAGCTATTTTTGCTTTGTGTAGGGTAGGGTAGGGTAGTGTAAGGAAATGTAGGTAGGGTAGATAAATGTTTGGTGTTTTTATGGCAAAACTAAGTTTGCCGGGTCAGCTAGTAATAAATAAATATAATATTAACACAATACTTTGTATAGATTGGAATCTGAATAAGTCACACGTTTTTCCCGTGTTGGCAATTGAGGAATAATGCCAAGAGGATTGCTCAAAATGTAATGGTTGCAACATTCTTTCTTCTTTATAACAGTCTTTTTACTCGACTGCCGAAGGAGTCGAATGAGTTTATCAGTCTATGTATGTATGTTTGTTCCTATTTGGCGTTCTGAAGACCAAACGTGTTGACAGATTCTGATGATTCTTACGTCAATCGATTCGTCTTAACATTGCGAGTATCACTGGCTACATTAAAATTGGAAAATATAAAATGGCGGATTTTGGGCGGCATATTGTGGAGGCCCAATATTTTTTTTCTTCCAAACCCATCGAGTGTGGTATCAAAATAAAGGTTTTTTAGAGTTAATTAAAAATATGTTTAAGAGTAGAGTAAAAAAATACAACTAAAAAGTCATAGTTAAATAAAAAAAGTTAATTCATTAAACAGCATGATTTTTTCTTGTTAACGTCTTTTTAGTTTGCTTCTTAAGTCGGCTTTTTGATTTTTTGAATTAACTTTTTTTTCGTAGGGGAATGAGCTGATGACAAAAGGCAATTCATCCACATCCAGCCAAGATGTTATGTGTGGTCAAGCTTCGGAGGTTAATAGGGCACACTTTTAACCTCTCACGCAAAGAGAAGTCACAACTCAAGCTCAAGCTTCTTCCTCTTCGCTTTCTATGTGTTATGGACATGAGCATGAGACATTGGTTACAAATAACCATCATCATCAGCGTCGCCACATTCATCGGTCCCGTGCGTCTCGCATCCAGCGCATCCCCGCAATCTTCACCAGGTCATCGGCCCACCTGGTGGGAGGCCTTCCAACGCAACGTCTTCCGGTTCGCGTTCGCCACTCCAGAACCTTTCTGTTCTGCGAGCAATGTGCCCTGCCCACTGCCACTTAAATTTGGCAATTCTTCGAGCTATGTCGGTAACCCTGGTTCTCTTGTGGATCTCTTCATTTCTGATTCGATCACACAAGGAATCTCCGAGCATAGCCCTCTCCATTACCCTTTGGGTGACTATAAGCTTTCTGATGAAGCCCATTGTGAGCGACCACGTCTCAGTGGATATTATGTCATCACTGGCAACACACATAGACTTTTGTCTTGAGACATTGTGGTAAGTTGGATGAGAAGATACCTCGCAACTTCCCGAACGCTGCCTAGCCGAGTCGGATTCGACGGTTGACCTCTTCCGCGAAGTTATCCCTATCCAAATGGATCGTTTGTCCCAGGTAGACATAGTCGCCTACAACTTCGAGTACAGAATCTCCGACCTTGATAGGAATGGGTGTAACATGGTCATTCAACATCACCTTGATTTTGTCCATGTTCATCCTAAGACCCACTCTTTCGGAAGCTCTACTGAGGTCATCGAGGATTGTACAGAGGTCCTCCATGGTCTCAGCCATGACCACTATATCGTCGGCAAACCAAAGGTGAGTGATGTATTCGCCATTGACGTTGATGCCTAGCCCTCTCCAGTCCAGAACCTTGAAGACATCCTCCAGTGCAGCGGTGCACAGTTTCAAAGATATGACGTTTCGTGAGCTGGCTCTGCCCAATAGACAGATCTCTTCCAAAGACCTTGGAGCCCTTATGCCAATAAATCGCGTCTTCAATACTTTCGGTATTAAAGCGGCGGAGGTTGCTTTTCAATGACTTTGAGATCCGTCTATTTAGCTGCCGGTATTTCAACGCATCGTCTGAAGACTGCAGGATCGTCTAACACCTCTCCTTCATGAGCTTGAGAGTAGGATCAGAGAGCTTTTTGTTCCTAACTGTACAGCGGGTTTTGACCCGAACCACGGGGTCTCATTGTTAAGAAACAAAATTTGGTTCAAATAAATCTCACTAGATCGCGCGACATGTACACACAATTCAATTAATTGTGTGTATAATTAACATTTTCTGGAATTGAACATAAACATTGTATGTTCTTGTTTAATTAACTCTCCTAAGTACAAAATTATGGAATATCGGGGTCGTAATTCACATTTCAAAGATTATTTGAACGGATCATTTAAAATTGATGTCATAGATGGCGCATTTTTAAATTACTGAGGTATTCAACTCGATTGTTAAAATTTGCATTTTAACACATTTTGAAGCAAAAAAACTGTAACAACGTACAAAAAAATACTATAAAACGAACCTTCACTGTATTTAAAGAAAAAAATATTCACCAACCTAGTAAACCCTTTTACTTGCAAGGCGCTGCTAACACCATCTATTGCCGTGAAACGGGATCGAACGCGATTGATGTACTCACAAAAATAACAAGATTAATCAGATGAAAAACGCTAGTTACGTCGGCACCGTTTCTTTGTATGGGATGAGGCATCTGTATGCTAGTATTATATTATCTGTGCCCGAACTTAGACCCGACCGTATGGACAGCTTTCACGAACCTATCGCTGTATTCGTCCACGAAGCTCCCTAGGCTCTCGAAACGATTCTGGAGTTCGAGCTGAAAGGTCTCTGGGTTTTGGATCTGGATCTCAGCTGGACGGAGCGTATTCAATGTGCCTCTTACCATGCGGTGATCGCTCCTGGTTTTCACCGAATTGATCACAGAGACATCATTGAACATTTGCTTCTTGGTTGACATGATGAAGTCGATCTTGTTTATAGTTGCACCATCGGGGCTTTGCCAGGTCCACTTCCTGTCCTCACGCTTTCTGAAGAAGGAGTTCATCATGTAGAAGACCTCCTTCTCCAGAAAACTGGCCAATAGGTGAACCCCGGTGGTTCCGACATCCAACTCCAAGTTGCCCCACTTGCAGCTCATCCTCGTCACATTTGCCCAGTTTCGCGTTGAAGTCCAAATGAGAACGGTGAGTTAGTTTTGAAACCATGCATGGCTCGAGATATCCTCATACATGGTCTCTACCTTGTCGTCAGGGTTTGCCGAGGTCGGAGCGTAGACCTGTATGACCTTCAGCGAATATCTTGCGGATATTCTGGGTATAAGGTACGCCACCCTCGAGCCGTATTGCCTAAGTGCGCAAAGAGTTTAAACTCTATCCAGCCTACCAAATCGACGAATCGCAATGCGAGATGAATAACGCGAGTTTAAACTCTTGGCACACTTACGCAATACGGCTGCTGGTCGACACACTATCGATCTTCACCACGTTGTTCACAAGGGACTTGTGGAAGATAAACCCGACATCACCTTGGGACTGTCAGTCACACTCTCGGAAATAGTAGGATTATTGAGTCCTCCCGGTTCTCGGGGTAGCCGGGTCCACTCCGGAAGTTCTTCGCACGCCTTGCCACGCCATCGCCTCGAACGCTACCGTAGTAGAGGGTAGACGGGCTGCCGGGGCCGTTTTTTCTTTGTGCTATTCATTTTGGTTTAGGGGGCTTTTCCGTAATCGCCACGCTTGCGGCGGGTTGGCGATCGCAGTTTGCTGTTAAAGTGCACAGAGAACGCTGCTGCCCATTCTCTGGTGTCCCTTAGTCGCCTCTTACGACACCCACGGGAAATTGAAATGATGATTGATGGTGAAATTCTTTACGTCCGACACCATACGGTACATACCCATAGAAAGATAGAATACTCATTAAATCAATAAGAAATGGTCATGGAAATTAATTAATTTGCATGTTGCAAACAACAAGGTATACAGGGTGAGTTTTCCAAGTAGGCGTAGATGGCCAAATCCGAATATGCGCCATTCGATTTTTTTTTATCAATATTCCTAGACAGGAATCGAACCTGTTGTTTTTGGAAAAAAAAACGCACCTAATAAGGACCAAATTCTGCGAAGTAATGACATACGACAAACTATGTGTTGCAAAAACTATCAACAGCTGTTTAATCAAGTATGTAACATCAGTCACATCCTGTAAGAATTAATGAATGAACGTCCACTAGTTACAAGGACTTAATTTGCATGGATAATATGCCAAATAAGTCAGTTGAAGCACTATAGAATGACAATAAAATACTAAATGAATAGACAACGCAATACTATGAGGAAAATATTAAGCAGAAATAAATTTAAAAATCTTATTAAAACAAGCTTTTAATCAATACTAGCTTCTGCCCACGGCTTCGTTCGCGTCAAGTGTTTTTAATCCCAAGGGATCACTATACCGGCCCATGTGCTATTCCAGACTATGATCTATCTTTGTGTCAAATGTCATCCAGATCCATTTAGCCATTCTTGCGATTGGTAACCAACATCCAGGCGCGGTTACAGAGGGGGGTGCAACGGGGGCAATTGGACTTCCTCCTCCTCCTCTCGGCCTCGACCAAACTAGTAGTATGAATGGTAAAATTTATCTCCGAAGCCGGATGCTAAATTTTTCGTGCTTGCTACACTTGCTCTCGCAACAGAAGTTGCCTACTATCTGATACTTTTAAAGAATGATCAAACTCTGAGCTATATATATCAATGAAATTCTAAAATTTTCGAGCTTGTTTCATTCGCTCTTGACCACAATGGTTTTAGAGTTTCATCAAATATTCTACTGGATCACAAAAACCGAGAAGGTTATTAATACGATCCGAAAAGCAGGACAAACAGGATTTTTTCAATCACTGTTTCAAAATCCAGTTGCAATATTTGACCCATACATACTAATGAACCAACTCACTAACAAGGCACGTCAAATAAAAGCTCGTAAAAATATAGACTTATTCATAAAAATCTCTGAACTAATTAGCACTTGTTAAGAGAAAGCTTATTTAAAAGCAATTGGCCACTCTAACGGTGAAGGAAACCATTGTGAGGCAACTAGCATGTTCAAGAATCAAAATTGACTAGAAAAAATTTTTTGCATAGTTAAATGTCTTCAACTTTAAATTTGAAGATATGTGACATACACCAATCTGCACTAGGCCCGCATGTTGGGACTTCCCAGTCCCATCCAGCAGTGGGAATATAATAGGATGATGATTTTTTTGTATGATTGTTTTGTTTGTGTCCTACGGCCGGGATACTGCAGTAAGCTGAGCAATTGAGTGCATACTATTTATTAACTCCCATTTAGGCCTAAATTTGATTTACATATACAAGACCCAAAAACTTGATTCAGGAAAGTGAGGAGACCCAACCAGGGACTTGAAACGTTACTCAAAATAGCGTTATAGGTAGTTCAAGTAACGATAATGTGTACCATTCCACCAGGATCATAACAAAATTAACTACTTGGCTATAACATTACTAGAAAACGGAACAAAATCTACAAGTATTTAATAACAATATTAATAATATATTGTTATTAATGTATGTACGATTATCATTAATTAAACTACCTATAACGCTATTTTGAGCAACATTTCAAGTCTCTGAATAAGGAAGAATTAAATTCTTTACACTTACATAGAGATAAAAAGAACATAGCCGCTTTCCAAGGTGTCGGGTACACTTCAGCTGCAGTAGCGAGACCATAGAAAGAGAATGATGCACAGTTGTTGTGGTCATTCTTCATGCGGATACATCTTGAAACAAAAAAAAAGTAATACATAACTCTATAAATAGTATAAAACAATGTCCGCTTCTGTTTGTTTCTCCGCTTTCTTCTACTAAACTATGGAACAGATTTTGACACGATTTTCACTCATAAAAAGAGCGATAAACGAGGAAGGTTAGTAAAATAATATACATGTAGTATTGATGTAAAGAGAAACAAAAGATAATTTGGTATGAATTAAAACCACAACAGAATACAGAACAGTAATGGTACACTATTTCTTAATTTGGAGACTCAACCATTTAATTAAATATTTCCTAACGAAGCATGAAAGAATATGTATTCAGAATATTTACTGGATTGAAAAAAAAAACCTTCATCATACCTGTTGTATATACCGACGCTTGGAACATAAAAACTGGTGATATTATTCTCGTTCAGCACCACGGGCTGTCCCATAAGCCATTTCGGAGTCATAATACCAGTTAAAATTAACATGAAAGCTACCAAACTTAGCAAAAGCCATGCTAAACTTCGACCAGTAACTATAACATAACACATGATGGAAGGTTTGTTCTTTCTCTTTGTACAGCCTTCAATAAGCTTCAAAAGCACGCTAAAAAAGTTTTGTCGTATTCTTTTACAATTAAAAAGTTAATAAATTAACTTGAAAATAAATTCACAGTTTCGTACACATAGTCAATCGTTGTCGTCGAACTAATGTATTTTATTTATTTTTTATTGACAACCAAGCAGCAGTGTTGCCTGGCTATGAAATATAATATGGTTTGAATTTCTTCCATCATCTTGCAAAAACTCTCTAAATTCATGGGTATGTATTCATGGGTATGCTGAGGGGTGCGGCAAAAGTAAGGACACTCAATAAGTAATTTAAGTGACGAACGAAGCCTTTCGGGACCCGGGGTAACAAACAAAACCAAATGTAGCTCCTCACTCCGTTACGCAAAATACCACTGACTTAGAAACCTACCTCATTGCAAAATACCAAAGCAAATGTCAATGTCAATCACAGACTACTTAGAGATACTACGTATATATCAATGAATCGGATCTTTTTTCTTTTTCAGGCATTTATGGCTCGATTAACGTTTTACGCAGCAATGCAGGATGCAGGTGATCGAAATGATCATGAAAATTTTTCAAACTGTTAAAATGAAAAGACCTATGAGAGAAGATATGTCTTTTTTATTGACAGTTTCACATAAAGCATTTAGAATATCAGTTACTTGGTCAACTTTCACAGAAAAGTTAGAGAATGAGGTGAGGATAAAGTACGATGCAAAAGCAAGCGGAGTGAGTGAACTCGAAAATTATGGCACTTTCTTTTAGATGGAAAATGAAAAATAAATTTTGTTACTTATTTAATCTAACTTTTTAGCTTCAAGTCAGACAGGTGAGGCAGGTGCCCCATCATTTGACCTATATAACTATAGCTAAATCTATATACCAGCTACACTATTTTGGGGAAAAGACCCCAAGGTGGTAACATTAATCCAAAGACTAAAGAAAGATTGTCATTTTTTTTTTGTGCTCGGACAGGCAGACTAGGGAGCAAAAGAGTAGTTCCAAACCATGGTTCTAAATTGCTCCATTGCTTAGAACACCTTTAACGACATAGCTTGTAATCATAGTAAGACAGTTTTTTAGCAAAATAACTGACAGGGAATGTTGATTTGGTTTATTATGCTTCCCTTTCGAAATTCTTTACGTACAATACGTAGGTACGCGCCA